>CM076569.1:799071868-799453886 GCA_034641835.2 Pinus albicaulis
TCAATTCTTAGCAATAGCCACGGAAGTACCTAAAGGACGAACAGGTCACATTAAAGTTTTATATCAAGTGGCAAGTGTTAGATCAAATCTGGCCGAAAAGAGAAAAGGTGGTGAAACGCACATATATTGAAACCAATGGATAAATAGCACTAAGTGATGAGAGGCGGAACAATAGTGAACATCTAACACAAAGGTAATGGAGACGTGGCGTTACATGTCAACTCATACCTTGGAAAAGGCCTCGGATTATACATGACAGCACACGAAGTAAGTCCGAGGGGGTCAAGCCGTGGGGAAGGGACGAGGCCCTTACCCCCGCGGACTTCCGACACGTGGCCTGGTAAGACTTCACGGCAGAGATAGAATGACAAGGATAGGCCGCGGGACGCTGTCTCGTGGCGGAGTTAAGGTGGGCCCGCGCAGGTGAGGAAGATAAGTGTTGGTCCGGCAAAGGGGAAGTCCTACATGTTAAAAATTGGATAGCGCATATGGAATAACGGTAAGGTAAGTCTATTAGGGCAGCTGGTACTAAGGCTCGTACCAGATTTTAACCCGACACGAGGCGCTCACCTACACCCTGATTTACCCAATCCCCACGTGCCACGTGTCTCAGTGTCAGTGTCCTTACGACACTTGCCCTCTGTTCTCTTACATTTTCACCTTTTAACCTAAACAGTCCTCCCGAATGGTAAAAACTCCCGTATTTCTCTCTGGTAAATCATTTCAGGTAGTTTTCTACGGCGAATACCAAGTAGGGAAGAATGCCGGGTTTGTCCAAGTCACTGTCACGGTTCCCCTCGTCGCTTTCCCAAGCATTGTCACCCTCTGCTCAGGTAATCCATTTTCCGTTCTTTCATTGTTTTTCCCTTTCTCTCTTTTCCGATTTGTTGAATAACTGCCATGGGGAGAGGAACGCCCAAGAAGAACGAACCTGAAACTCCCCAGCTCCATGAGTCTAGGAACCCCCCTGGTTTTGAACCCCTTTGTGACTTACAGGCGGGTATCTGTGACCCGAAATACCCTTTCGACATACGAAATGTCAAGCCCCTGCTGTTTGGCCGTCACTGTAAAAGTGTTGATCGTTTTCGAGTCGTCGCGTCCGGCTTTTATCACCACATCACCCCCCAAGTTCACTCTTGTGTCGATTTCATTGTCTGGCTTAGAGACTCCTACGATTCACATCGGGATGCTTTCATTTCCCCTCAGGGTAACATAATTTTCTCCCTTTCTCCCGATATTATAAGGCATGCTCTCCGTTTCCCTTCCAGCGATGCCTACTTCAGTTTCAAAGATGAAACCTTGCTCGCACAGTTTAATAAACTGTCGAGGGAAGCCCGCCGTGCCTTCATAGCTGCCATAACCGTTGATCAGGCGACGGCCCTACCTCCGTTGGAGCCTTTCCCATTGAGTGTGTTTAATGAAGAAGTCCGACCAGTTCTGTCCCTCATTGCCGGCCTCCTGGGAGTAGGGACCCCTGAAGACATTTCTTCAGTATGCGTTCGATTTTTGTGGCTTATGATACAGAATGGAGTTACACTGGATATCCCAGGTTTCCTGTCTTTTACCATCCGGACCCAATTTCGGGAGCTAGCCAAGGCCCGAAAGTTTCGTTTTTGTTCGTTGGTGTTCTACCTCTTCCTGTTCCAGCATGCGGACAAGTTTAATCATTTGGGGCTGGACAGGATGTATTCCGAAAATTCCCAGCCCAGGCCAGTTTTCGACTGGAATTGCTCTGTTCGTCAACTCCCCAGGGGAGAAGGTTATGTCAATTTCGTGAATACCTTCATGTCCATTGCCTATACCATCATTCACGACGTGCCTTCCCCTAGGATTTTCCCAGAGATGAAGCGCTGGTTACAGGCTGGGAAGTACCAGTGTACCGGCGATTGGTTCCTATCAGAAGAGTATACTGAAATCCGTGTCTATGGAGCTGAGGTAGCCCCCTACCAGCTCCCAGATTTTCCTGTCCGACGAGTCTACGCCCTTGAGTACATCCGGCAAGCCCTCAAGGCTGACCAGATTCATTTCGTCCCCGCTAAGAAAGGCTACATCCTGAAGCTTCCCGATAATATTGGCCCCTTTGTTGTAAATTCTAGATATGCCCTCCCGATTGTTGAAAAAATGTTGCAGAACATGGACCTGAAATTAGGGGAGAGTTGGGCTTATGACCCACGGAAAATTATCTCAAATAAAAGAAAGAGAAACAGGTCTGCGCCCTACGTTCATGAATCCAGGCCATTTCTGGAGTGGAGGGCTAATCTTGAGGTCTGGCCTATGTTTTCGCAGATGGAGACGGACTCATCTGCTACAGGAGAAGAAGAAGTGAACAAAGGGGGCAATGAGCAGGAAGCTGGTACTTCCGGAGCACCACCACCCAAGAGGCAAAAGGTGGCCACTAGTGAAGCTGAGGTCATCGGGGAAGGGATAATTCAGGAGCCCTTCACGAAATTCGGAGAGTTTGATAAAGGCAAGGCAGGGATAGTGGTTCTAAGAGATAGCGTCGCCTCCTCTGACTACACTGAAGTCACTCAGGCCATCATCGAGCCTCCTCCTTCCAAGACAAAAGAAAGGGAGCTGACCAATAAAACCGTCCGAGACAAATATAGGGCCGAACTAGGAGGTTTCGTTGAGAAATATAACACCAGAATCTCTGCCTCGGTTAATGCAGACACCGAAGATCTGGTGCTTTCTATGGCCGAGGCTATCCTGGACCCGAATTCGGACGTCCCTAGCTACAAGGTGATTGAATTGGTTGTCGACATGAAGAAGGTTCCGGTACAGGACCTGAATGACCTGTTCCAGACAATCTGCGACATGATGAAGGATAAGATCTCGCAGATCACCCTTGCCCTAAAGAAGACAGAGCAGAAATACGACGACCTGAATAACTCTTTTTCCGCAGAACAGAGTGCTTGTCGTGCCAACGCACATCAGGTGCACGTCCTTAAAGAGCAGATTAAGAATTCAGACGACGGAGGGAAGGGAATGCAAGCTGCATTAATAGCCAAGTTGGAGAAGGACATTTCAGCGGCTAGGAAACGGTCTGGCATACCAGCTTCACATCGGATACAGACCGATGAACTGGTGCATGTGGAGGAGGACAAAAACGAGCTGAAGGCCAGGCTTTCCAGAGAGAAAGAGGAGGCTCGATTGGCAGCTTCAAAGGCTCTCCAACAGGTTGCAGACATTGTGGAACAGTTCAACAAGGTGTGGAACGAAATCACCACTGCTGGCCTCCCTTCATGTTGGTAACCAAACGCTCCTGCTGTACTCATGCACCCCGATCAATACACAACACTTCTAGAGGCAGAACGGGATCGGTCAGATCTTCAGATGGGCAAAGGAACTCAGCTTAAGGCTACTACCATCATCACAGTCCTACAGAAGGAGTTTAGTCTCCTCCATATGATCCGGTATCGTCTCCCCACCCATGCAGACATTCACACCTTTGGCGAGGCATTTACCAGGGTGGAGAGACTCTCAGAGATGTCAGAACCAAATCCAGAAAGCCAGCGGAGGTTAACACAGTTCCTGACTCAGCATGCCAGTCCCTCCACCTATGTACCTCCTCCAGCGTCTACTACAGCCTCGACCCAACAGCATTCATGACACCTCATGTTTCATTCATGACATGGCCTAAACGGCCTTTACTTTCATTCAGTTATGTTTTGTTTAAATTTCCGAGTGGGTGGTTTTTCCTCCCACTCTTGCATTTTTACTTTTACATCAGACATTGGCCTACGTTTTGGTTTTAAGTTTGGCCCGGGGCCTGTTACGCATGATGGAAGGGTTGTTTTCCCCATCATGCCATTTTGTGGTTTTGACAATGACTGTTAACAATTTTGTTCACGCGAGAGAGATATTTTCAGAAAATATCTTCTCGCTGAAAGGCAGAAGAGATCCTATATAATACAGGAAAAAGAAGAAAACCAGGTTCCATTTCTTCAGAAAAATTGATTGTGTAAGAATTTCCTGTGTGTATGTTTTGTAAAAGCTCAGATACTGCCCGGAAGAGCCCGTTGGGTCTCAATAATAAGAAGTTTCATCTTAGTAAGGATTCTGGACATGGTTGTATGGTAGTGTGTGTTCCTCTATTGTTCATTTCATCTATGCTCATGTCTCTTGTATTACATCCTGGAATGCGAGTGTCTTTCGTCTTTTGATATGAACTTATCGTGTTGATACTTATATCAGTAGCGGCTTGATACTTTAAATGGCTCGGGAGTAATATATTGTTCCACCTGCATTTCACTCGTATTTCTACTATGTTGGTTGTATTGAAATGTTATTGACGGGAGTTCTTGGTATGTATGGATTCTTAGATATTTAAGCCCAATGTATGCCATGAAGTTCTTCTTAATATCATCTATTTGACAGCCGATATCTCCTTCCTGCTGTACATCTCCGCAATCGTTTACATATACCTTCTCTGCCATATATCGTGAATCTGGCCCTGATTATGGTGACCTGTCTTAAAATTGTCTGATGCAGTAGTATCTGAATATTAGCATTTCATTTGTTCAGTGTTATTCCAAATACTTCAAACTGTCTGAAGTTCTGGTTCCATTTTAGTTTATTCTCTGTTTCAAAGGAAGTAGTGTAAGAGCTCTGTCATGTTAAGGGATGAAACGTTGTCTTAAATATCTCGCTCTTTACACCTCATAAGATGTCCTAGGCACTGGTCTATAACAACTCTAGACTGTCTCTAGGAGTTACAACCTCCCCCTTGACTCACGATTCTGAATGGACCAAACCATAATGGATCGATTTTAGCGTGCTTGCCCTTTTCTGCTCTGCGAACATCCCACCTAAGAACCAGGTCTCCAATTTGAAAATTTCTACCCTTTGCATGCTGATCAAATACCTTCTTCATTTTCTCCTGGTATTCCTTTAATCTCTGGTCTACCTGGTTCCTAGTTTCCTCCAATTCTACCAGCTGATTAATTCTCCTAGTCATCTCATCTGGTTCATCCTGGTTTTCCTGCAAGAATCGTGCCACTGGCAATGCCAATTGCACAGGAAACACTGCAGCCCGCCCATACACCAGCTCATATGGAGACCTGCCTGTTGATCTTTTGTTGGTTATCCTGTTTGCCCACAGAGCAAACTTCAATTGAGAGTCCCAATTTTTCTGATTTTCAGCTATCGTTTTCTTCAGGGCCCTCACCAGGGTTTTATTAGATGATTCTGCTAAACCGTTCCCCTGGGGGTAATATGCCGTGGAATGAGTTAATACAATATTATACCTTTGGCAGAAACTTACAAATCTGGCAGACTTAAAAGCTTGAGCATTATCAGTTACAATCCTTGCGGGACAGCCAAACCTAGATATGATATTGTCTTCTAAAAAATTCATGATTACAGCATCTGTAGCCCTTCTTGTAGGTATGGCTTCCACCCATTTCGTGAAGTAGTCTGTAGCTGTGAGTATCCATTTATGTTGGCCACTTGATGGGGGGTGTATTTCTCCTATAAAATCTAATCCCCATTTCTGGAAGGGTTCATTTACATGAATGGGAATTAAGGGCAAAGATGCTAACTTATGTCTTTCTGCAAACCTTTGGCACTTGTCACATGCTCGGACCCAAGAAAAGGTATCTGAATACAATTTTGGCCAGTAAAAACCAGCCTTCAAGATTTTATTGGTTGTAGCCCTCCAGCTGTAGTGTCCTCCACATATTCCCTCATGGAATTCTGTCATTATATTCTGCACTTCATTTTCTGTGAGGCATAACAGCAATATACCCAAAGGGTCTCTCCAATAGAGTTGTCCATTGGCAATGGCATACTTCTGAGACCTCATCCTTACAGCTCTATACTTTGCTTTGTCACAGCCAGGAGGACAACTAAGTGTCAACAGATATTCAACTATTTGCTTGTACCAAGGACTAGTCAGATATTTCACATGTACCTTTTGTGTGGCCATTTCTAGCCCATGTTGCTCCTCTTCTTTTTCTGATTCTTCATTTGCCATCATGGATAGATTAATGCCCAGAGCCTGATGATTAGATTCAGATAACATCTTGGCAAGTCCCTGTCCCTTGATCAATTTAGTAGGCTTTATGTCTAGATCATACTCCTGGATTTTTGCAATCCATCTTCCCCTTCTGCCTTCACTGTCTCCCTGAACTAGAATGTCTTTTACAGCTGCTGTGGGAACATAAGCAGTAATATGGGATTGCAAAATATAAACTCTAAAAGCTTTAAGGGACTTTACCAGGGCATATGCCTGCTTCTCCAGTATATTGTATTTTAGTTCAGCATCATACAATACCTGACTGAAGAAAGCTATGGGCTGTTCATATCCTTCTTCATTCTTCTGCAATAACACTCCAGCAATTGTATGTGGTGAAGCAAATGAAAATACCATAAATGGCTTACTGTAATCTGGTCCTGCTAGCACGGGAGCTTCGGCAAATGCTTGTTTAATTCTTGTAAATGCATCCCTAGACTCCTGGGACCACTTAACTTCATTGTCCTTTTTCAACATATTGGTTATGTGCCTAACTATCTCTGCATAGTTAGGAATGAATCTTCTTAAAAAGTTTATTCGGCCCAAAAATACCTGTACTTCTTTCTTATTTCTTGGCAGAGAAATGCTATTTATTACTTCAACTCTCTTAGGATCAATTTTTACACCATCCTTAGTCACAATATGTCCTAAGAGTTTTCCTTCGTCTAATGCAAACAAAGATTTTTGGGGATTAAGAGAAAGGCCGTACCTTCTGCATTTTTCGAAAGTTCTTCTTAAATGTTCAATATGCTCATCATCATTCTTTGAGAACACTGTGATATCATCGAGGTACACTACTAGAAACTTGTCCTGTTCTCCCACAAAGGCTATGTCCATTGCCCTTTGAAAAGTAGCACCTGCATTAATCAATCCGAACGACATCCTTGCATACATAAAGGTTCCCCATGGCGTGGTGAACGCAGTCTTCTTCTGATCTTCTGGGAAAACAGCTACCTGATTGTAACCTGAAAATCCATCCATCATCGACATTCTGGATGCTCCCACCACTTTCTGCAGGATGTGATCCATTTTAGGCAGTGGATAGTTATCCTTGAGAGATGCTCTATTCAAATTTCTGAAGTCCACACACAGCCTGATTTCTCCATTCTTTTTTCTGACAGGAACAAGATTCGCTATCCATTCTGAGTACCTCAAGGGCACAATTATTTTGGCCTTCAACAACTTTCTAATTTCTTTCTCAATTGAGGGAAGAAGCAAGGGATTAATCTGCCTGAGCTTCTGTTTGTATGGCTTTGCATCTTCCCTGAGTGGAATCTTGTGTTGTATAACATTTACATCAAAAGTTTTTAGGTCCTCATAGGACCAGGCAAAAACATCTTTATAAGACTGAAATAACTTCAAATACTTTTCTTTATATTCCTCCGGGATTCTTTTAGATAATTTAACAATTTTGGGATCAGTAGCAGTACCCAGATTCAAATCTCTCATTTGGTCTTCTTCTACCGCTTTGTTTGGCTGCATGAGAACATCATTCTTATTGAATAATCTTTCTAGAGGCACTAAACCCCTAGGTATGACATTTCCTTTTAACTGCAGAACTTTATTTCCTGCTATATTCTCTTCCCATTTTCCTTCAGCAATATTTTCAGCTTCTGCCTCCTCATCATCATCAATTTCCATACCTGTGAATTCTCCCACTGTTTCCATGAATCTCTTCATCTGTTCGTCATCTTCAAAGACCTGCCAATGCTTTATATTATCTGGGATAGATGGTCTGTAACGTACCTCCACTTCATATCTTAACAATGGGTTCTGAGGAGGCCGGAACGTACTGGCAGCCACAGCAAGAGAGTCTGCTATTCTGTTATGCTTCCGGGGCATGAACTGTATATTAAATGCTAAGAAGAAATTTTCTATCATGTCCCATACTTCGTTTCTATATGCTTTGAGCCGAGGATGTTTAGCTTGACATTCATTCTTAATCTGCCTCACTATTAGCTCAGAGTCCCCAAACACTTTCAGACATTGGATGCCCATGTTTCTAGCTGTCTGTAGGCCCAATAACAATGCTTCATACTCAGCTACATTTTTTGTAGCTTCATACTCCAATTTGAAAGATAGTGGTACCCATTTTCCTTGTGGGGGAGATTAACAATACCCCAGCCCCATTACCTTCCCTGGAATTCGCTCCATCAAAATGCAAAGTCCATATTTCTGATTCCTGATCTTCCTTGGATTGTTCGGCTTGGATTTGACCAAAGAGGGGCTCGTGTGCACAATTTTGATTCTCTTCTAACACAAAACATGAGAAATCACCCTCTTTATTATAAACTGGAGAATTGTCTGAACAATCAGCAGTGGTCACCATTTTAACAAATCTGGTCTCCCTATACAGCCTCCTCTCCTGACCACCAAAGACTGGGACAGTAGCATATGTTAAATCCAATTTAATTGATCCCCCAATCTTAGTACCCCGGGACCTTGACAACAGCATGCCAAAGCGAGCTGGGATATCAGCGACCACAATGTCCATGACCACACTTTTTACTGGGATTTGAGCTAAATTGACTACTAAATCTTTTATCATTCCCAAGCATTTAACCCTTTTAGAATCAAATGAATATAGATCTTTGTATGGTCTTGTAATTTGCAGCCCTAGTTGCTCCATGACGGACAAAGGCATAAGATTATGGGAAGCCCCAGAATCTAGCATACAATTGTGAAGCAGCAGGTCATGAATGACTAGGGACACATAAAAGGGAGGAGTAGAAGGGTCTATCTCCTCAACGTGTGGGCCAAAGACTACCATGGGTCTTTCTTCTTGAAGATTTAGACTATCAGGTGCAATTTGTGGTTCAGGAAGAGGCATGAAAGAGGTGACCTGAGACTGATACACAGGCTGTTTTAACAATTCAGTCAGAGGAACAGGAATCTTAATCTTTTCAAGCTCTCTTTGCAAATTAAAAGCAGATGTGGGCTTTTCTATCATTACTTCTTTTGACTCCTTATTCTCAACTGGGGGCTTGACTTCTTTTGACACTGACTCAACATTAGAAGGACTGGCTATTTTGGAGGAAGAAGGAAACTGGTCAGTTGACTGAAAGGGGGAAATCAGGAGGTTCTTACCTTTTTCTACGCACTTCTTTGTTACTGATTCCTTCTGAGCAGATGTTTCTTTCTGAGGTGGATCTTCTTCTTGCTCCTGAGTTCGGGTCCTCTTCCTCGAGGATCTGAGATCATATTTGACATTGAATTGGGCTTCCATGAAATCAGCAAATTGCTTTCAATAATGGTCAATGTATGCTTCTTCATCTTCTTCTTGCAGGGGACAGTCCATGTCATCATTGTTTGAAAAAGCCAGATTGGAATCTTCTAATCCATAGGCTGCCTCCCCAGTGGAGTCATCTGCTGGTCCTTCCAGGTACAAGGGGTGAGGTACCTGATCTTGCTGCTCCCTTGTCTCTCTTGGTAGTATTTGCAATGGAGGCTTCCTATACTGAGGATTATATCCTCTGTTTGGAGCATTGTAATAGTTTTTGGGAGCTGCATTTTTGGCTTCCAGTTCCATCTTGACCATCTTCTTTATCATCTTACTTGTTTCATCCATTTTATCTGAATCCTTTTCTTGATTAGAGGTAGAAACCTCTTCTTTGCCTTTCCTTCTGGCATCTGGTTCAATTTTCCCTTTTAACTTTCCGGTGGAGGCAAAGTTCGCTTCTAGTTCCAGAGCATCTGATTGTGCATCATCTAGATTGGCAGGCTTTCTTTCTCTTAAGGAGAATCCAAAGTCAAAATCAAAGGTTGCTATGAAAACTATCTTGGCAGCAGCTTCATTTGGCTTCATTTCTGGAGGCAAGCTTAGATATAACTTGTTGAATCTTTTGATGAATTCTGATACCCCTTCATTCTGTTTCTTCTTGATAGTATTAAACTCAGTAAGGCACATTCCATAATCCTTCTTTTCTCCCCACTTCCTGAGAAAAACGTTTTCCATCTGATCCCAGGTTGTCACAGAACGATTTCCCAATGTCTTGAACCATTTTCTGGCTTCTCCTTCCAAAGACTGCACAAACAATCTCAAAACCACAGCCAGGTGTTCAACATTCAAATTTTCTGCAAAAGAGCAGAAGGTCTCGAGATGTTTCTGAGCATCAATATCATTTTCACCATTGAACCTTGGCAGAATCTTCAGATAATCCTGTGGCATATCATTCAACACTTGGGGTAAGGCCAGAGGAGCATATTTGTTCAGGAGAAAAGCAAGAACATTGGCCATTGGAGGCGGTGGGGGTTGCACAACAGTCTGAGAAACAAAAGAAGGGAGAGGGGTAGGGGGAAGCGGAGTGTGAATAACAATGGGAATATATTGCACCGAGGTCTGAGGTGTGGATGGGAATAGTTCTCGGTTAACAGAAGCTACTTCAGTGACCTCTTTAATTTCTTCAGCCTCAAAAACAGGATAAGATTCTTCCCCAATTAAAGCACTTCCCCTACGTGGGGTTTCTAAATAAAACTCGGGATTTTCTGTTCTAACTTCTTGAGAAGAAGAGGGCGGATAATCTTCAACAGAACACTCAGGATTTTCAGCACGGGCTGACTTCCTCTCCTTCCAAACTTTTTTATGAATAATTTTCTCTGGGTCAGACACGTAGGGTGTTTTCGGTTGGGCTGTATCTGACCTCAAATGCGGCCTACGAGGAGCCAGGACTACTAATGAGATTTATCAAATAAGGACCAGTGGAGTCGCCAAGGTGAGAAATATGCAACTCTTCACCTCTCTGTGCTCACCTGATTAGAGAGTGAAATAAGATGTCGAAAACCCAGGGAAACTGATATTCTTGAATTCGTGTCCCCGGCAACGGCGCCAGAAAGATGTTGTGGATGATTTTGTCACCCTCCTAGAGACAGCCTAGAGTTTCCATAGACCAGTGCCTAGGACATCTTAATATAACAAGGAGTCCTTTATAGTTTGGGTTGTCAATCCAAGGGACTCACCTATCTTGAATTCGTGTCCCCGGCAACGGCGCCAGAAAGATGTTGTGGATGATTTTGTCACCCTCCTAGAGACAGCCTAGAGTTTCCATAGACCAGTGCCTAGGACATCTTAATATAGCAAGGAGTCCTTTATAGTTTGGGTTGTCAGTCCAAGGGACTCACCTACTATCTCTTGTTCTAAACAAGAAAATTGAATTAGATTTAATTGGTCCAAATTCTCTCTCAGAGGCTGATACAAGGATAGGAGTAAGGTAAAGACATCATGTAAAACTTCAGCATGAAAGTGTCAGATAGTTAAGAGACCGCTTTACTGTAAAGAAGGCCGGTTCATATAATATACCACAGAAATCAAATATCAAGAAGTGCAGGCAGTGAGGGAACATGAGAAGATATTACTGGCAAAAGGGCGCATCAATTTACGAATCCTTAAGCCACTAATATAGCAGAAATTATGAAAAGAGTGAACATGGAACAACATATCACTTCTAGGCCTATTTAAAGCGCTTGACTAATTCCAGAAAGGGCACCACTTAAGATGAATCCTTACTGCAAACTAGTGAGCCACTCGCATTCTAGAACATGATACAAGAAGAACTTTAGCATGAAAAGAGATGATGTATTAACACATAAGAAAAGTTACATACTGTAATATACCAAAGACCAGAATCCTCAATACAGTCATAACCCCTCCTCACTGAGACCCTACGGGCTCTGAAACTTCATACAGAAATGTCACAAGATGAATACAATAGTCTTCTCGCTGCACAGCTTGCTTACAGAAATCTGGAACCTTAACAATGTCTTCTTTTTTGGTATTTATAGAGAAGACCGAAACTTCTAGAGGAGGGGGGAAAGGAAAAGGAGCAATTAATGGCTACATTTCAATCCAATGGCCGAAAACACTCGCGCCCCTTTTTTTTTTTATGAATGACAAGTTATAAATAAGTACACAACACTATATCCAGAAATTAATGTTGGGAGATAAAAAAAAATTTATGTACAAGACGAGAAATTGCAGAAAATATATACATCGGGATGTACATTTTGAAAGCAAATGCTGCTACCATGAGAGTTACGAGAAAATCTCCCATTGATCTTTTATCTGCTAGCTTTTGATTTTGAGCTGAGTCCGGGACTTGCTTAAATACGAGGTGAATTTTACACGGAGGGGTAGGAATTTGCATCTGTATTTTCTTTAATGGCTGTCATTTCATGCATCTGCTCTCAGCTTCTTCATTAAATTTCGCCCGTAGGAAATCACCTTCTGATATATTCTTGTTTCTCTGGAATGAAGGCGGTGGGTTTAGACGCCTCTTCTACCATTTGGGCTGCACATGCAGAGGTGTTATGAGTCGTGCGTCGAAGTGTCCCTTTGGGGGGACGAATCACGGGGTCAGAAGTAGGCCGTTTGATATGTAAATCATTGGTTGGTGGTGGATTTGAACTAGTACCAGGTTCTTGAGCGTCTATGGTAGGATTTCCATAAAGCTTGGCTCGTGTTTGAAGTTCAACACTCTCAATGCCATAAATGGCGAATGATCCTTCATTGGAAGGATGTGAACCACCATTTCCCCGTTGCTGGGGTTGTGGTGGGTTTTCAACCATGTGTTGGTGTTACTACTGTTGATTAGGGAAAGGATTATGAAGAACGGTAGGTGTTCGCCCAGAATCCTTGTTTGCGATAAAATCGGTGCATTCCTGCAGCCGAGGACATTTGTATGTCAAGTGGTCCTCCGCACATATCTTGCAAGGAAATTTCATGGGTTTATCCTTCCCTTTGTCATTTTTGGTAGCGTTTTTCTGATTAGGATTATTCTAATTGTCTGTCTGCTCTTCCAAAGAAGATGTCTTTTTTTGGTTCTTATTATTCTTTCCACTAGGTTTTTGTGAAGTCTGCACAGAAGTTACCTCAGCGGTAGGAAGAGTAGTCGTTTGGTTAGGGGCGATGGCAGCCAAGGATGGCTGGGAGGTTTGCCCCTGAGACTATTTGGTGGCTACACCAGAGATTGTGCCAAAGAGACCATCGGCGTGAGCTCTGGTTTTCTAAGTAGCTGGAGAATTTGGGTTACCAGGGGCATTAGGGAGTAAATCATATAGCATGCAAGATTGTGAATAAATTAAATCCAAATGTTGGGCACGAAGAATGCATTGATATTTTGTAGCCACACCAGAAAGGCCAATGTCTTTAGAGATGTGGGGTAAGAGAGACTTACAAAACCAATTAGATAAGAGATGATCCGGGATTGGCACTTTGACTAGCCTCCTCCTACGTCTCCATTCATGAATGTGATCAGAGATGTGGGTGGTGGTGTCTTGGCACAGCAAGGTTAACAGTTTTGTTCTGGTTTCAAATCTGATTGTTAATTGGAATTTCTTTAGAAACTCTGTCGCTAAAGATCCAAAAGTGTTTATGGAAGCGTGTGGAAATTCAATATACCACTTGGCGCCCATTTCACAGCAAGGGTGCTAGGGGAAACATTCAAGGCAGTTTATCATCTTTTGGAATTAGATATAGACTATAAATGAAAGGTGGTGATGTGTGCGGCTGGGTCTTCCCCTTGTTTCCCATCGAACTTTGAGATGTGAGAAGGAATCTTGTGCGGTACTGGAGGCCAGAGCGGGTTGTGATTAGTGGGGTCATTAGTCAGTTTATAGATGTCGGGAATGTCTAGAGCCGCCAAAAATGGCAATTGCGGGTTTGCCCCTGAATCTAATCAAGGAAGTATTGGTTGACTATGTGGACCATAGGGTCCGCCCATCAATGTGTTACCAGTAGGATAAGTAGGACTTTGATAAAAATTTCCTATAGGTGGAGGGGTAGGGATATATGGTTGCTGTCCATAGGGCATATTATATTGCGGGGCGAACGGCTAGTTGCCCCCGTGTAAAAGTGCTCTCCCATTTCAGATGGAGGTTGGGGTGGGTTAGTCCATATGGATGCAATAGAGCTTCCCGGAGGCATGCTACTACTTGCATAGTTCAGCAACGACATAGATCCTACACCGATATTTAAACCACTTAAGGGAATAGTGTTAACAATAGGTTGTCCGGTTTGTCCTAATGATTGCAGGGGTAGTGAAATGTTCCTTGTTATCTGCGTGCTGGTGACACTGCCCCCTGGTATGGTGGCCAAGGGGTTTGAACTCAGCAAAGGGTTCCAACCGAAAGGGTTGCTAAAAGGAACCGAAGTAGTCACACTCGTGGGAGGAGCAACTGTAGGTCCCAACGTGGTCACGGTAGGAGTAGATCCCGAAGGACTCGGCGAGTTACTTACAGTTGTGATGACCGTAGGGTTGGGACTAGGTATATGTTGACTACTGGGGTTACCAAGTGATCGCATAGAACTGACAACTGGCGGGGAGGATGGTGGCGAACCTGGGATGGTTGCCATTGGTATCGACCCTGTGGATGCCGGTTGTGAAATGGATGTTTGTGCGGCTGAAGACATGTCTTGGCGTGGTGGAATCTGAACTATCATAGGCCCCAACGGATCAGTGAGTGGAGGATTGTAATGAGGTACGACACCTTCCGTGAAAGGGTCCTCCGGAAATTTCGTATGATATGAGGCTATGTGAAAATCAGGGTTTGTCAATGGAGACTGCTCTTCCGCAGAAGGCATGGGTTCACCAAGGTTCAGTTCTTCCTCAAGAGTCAGAGGAGGTAGACCTTGTTGTCATCGAGATAGACGGCGTGGGTTAGATGATGCCACAGTGACCTGTTTAGTTTTAACAAATTTTAATAAATTGTGATGTATTATAAAGTCTCAATGACAGTAATCGCGCACCTAAAAAAGAAAAAAGAAAAAAGGACTCTCTAAAATCAATCAGCAAGCAGCCAGAATAGGGTGCCCTGTCTGAGTACTACTGTTTGCTGGTGATGAAATCTAGTATCACAATAGTATACAGAGAGGGTTGGTCGAAAGTACAGTTATGGTCACTCTAGAGCTTTGTCCGAACCACAGACGATAGGTGTAAGCACTCTCGTGAAGATGAGTACCCTCCTAAAGACTGAAGACAGAGTGGGTCCGTCTGTTTCAGGTACCAGGACAGCCCGTCCCAGTCACCTTGTGTAAGTCCCTAAAAAGTATGGCCACTAAAGATACCTCAAATCACAGACATCATCAGGGGGGTCCACGGTCAAGGACAGTGTGCTATATGGGCAGAATACCTAGATCCCCGATCTAGTTTCGACATCCCCGAAAGGAACCCCAATATATAACACACCCACAGGATGCAGTCGAAGGCGGGCTACCTTCTTGTGCACCCAAGTGTTGTCTCGCGCTGAGCTCCGGTAAAGGAACGGTCCCGATAATATGAGTGCAGTAGGATTTCGCTTGTTAATGACTCTAGTTTCAAGTTTTGAGATCTTGGGTGATTTTCTCACTTTTCCTAACCCAAGATCCTAGCCTGAACTACTGTTGGTGTGAGCTCAAAAAGAGTAATGTGATTGATTTTATTATCTCTTGATTCTTAGTGTACTTGATTATTAGTCTTGCGGAGGGGGAGTGGACGTATGAAATGTAATGAGACTCTGACTCAAGAAACCATGCAAAAATATGCTCTAAATATTCAATTCGATGAAGAGTATTTCTACAAGGAGAGGTTTCTTTTCAACATCCATGCACTAACATTCAAATAGAAAAGTTCAACCTTAAATATTCAGACATCTATTTACCTCATCTTAACAGTCTTTTAACTGAAATGTTCAAAATTAATTTAGCTTAGATGCAGAAAAACTAAGAAAAAAAAATATTCTTCTCTAAAAAGTAAATGTTTTTGACACTAACTTTTCAAACAAGAGTAAATAAACAGAAATGCCAGCTTAGTAAACAAGCATAGGGATTCAGTCAAGGAGGGATACTGATGGCCAAAAAACTATGCAACCAAAAACACAATCACAGGGGTGAACAACAAATTTTGGCTGAGTAACGCACTATTTTTTAGTAAAGACAACGTTAATCCAGAGACTAACGCACTGTATTTAAGTAGAGCCTGCATTATAACGCACTGGAACACCAACAAAGGTAGCGTTAGCCAGGGTAAATTCCTTCAAATGGTCAAACAGAAATAGGATTGAACAATGTGAGCTTTTGAAATGTCTACTGGGCATAAATACTGGTCATAAGGGTTTGTGAACAGAGGAAAGAAGAAAGGGGGAAAGAGATAGTCCGGAAACTATGGGGAAATCTCTAGCGGAGTCGCCAATTCTACTATAGGGTAAAATTCTTGGGTTGTTGGTTTTCTAATATCCCTCTAGGAGAGAGCAGGTGCAGGGATGACGATGAATTCGTGTATAGTTCACGAAAGCATATACATGTTTATATCAACTTGAATAACTCGATGGAATAAGTGGTAGATTACCTCTTCACTGATGTAGTCTTTGGAGAGCAATAAGTAGTGAAGCGGATCCTTCTTCACTGGCTCAATATTGACCCTTAATCAATCTGACTTTATGTAATCTCTACCACAAGCATAAAATTTCTATCAATTCAATTCTTTCTAATTAAACATTTCATTTCTTTATCCTAAACATTATCTATATCTTTATGTAAATAATCAAATAACAATGAAAATATCAATGCATAGAATGGACAAAACAGATACAGTTCTATTAATTTGTGAAAAAGGAGGATTACAACTGTCGGTTGCACCAAGCCCTCCTCAGCCTTCCAATCTCTCTATCTCTCAATGTGGTGATATCTTGGTTAACAAGTTCTCAATGTCTTTGACTCTTGACCTTCACACTACAACAATAATCCTCTACTTCACAAGTATTCAAAACTTTGACAATCCTTCGACCTTGAACAAAGAGCCTTCAGCTCCATTTTATAGGAGATGGAGAGAGAAATCATTGCCCTTCTCTTTCCACCAGTTTTGAATAGAAAAAACCAAGATGTTTCCTCAACTTCCATGCTTTTGCCTTCTTTGAGAGTTCAATTGTTTTTGGCAAGGCCCAATAAGAGATTAGTGCTTTGCAGTTTCCTTTTTGTACTGACTCTTTTGTGAGAAAAAGCTGGAAATTCAAATCATTCTCCACGGGTTTTTCCTGTTTCAAACTCAAAACACGAGTATCACTGTCCTCTAGTGTAAACAGAGCATTTATCTAGCCACTAACGCGGCCTATTCATTGATCAGGAGCGTTATAATGCTCTTGTGCTGTTATAGTGGGGCGTTACCTTGGCAGAAGTAGGTTTAGTTTAGGTCTTTGTATTCCTTCCATATTTATCTTCTCCTCTGAGCTGATGAGGAGGTATTTTGACATGTAATAGGAACTATTGTTGCCAGTGTGAAGGTCCAAAATTCAAAGAAGGTTCATTAATTGTGTTGATCAGACATCACCACATTGAAATAAGAGAGACGTCATTGCCTTCCTCCCTTACGATTCTAAATAGAAAAAACCAAGATGTTTCCTCAAATTCCATGCTTTTGCCTTCTTTGAGAGTTCAGTTGTTTTTGGCAAGGCCCAATAAGAGATTAGTGCTTTGCAATTTCCTTTTTGTACTAAATCTCTTGTGAGAAAAAGATGGAAATTCAAATCATTCTCTGCGATTTTTTCCCATTCCAAACTCAGAACATGGGTAACGCTGCCCTCTAGTGTAAATAGAGCGTTTCCCTAGCCACTAACGTGGCCTATTCATTGATCAGATGCGTTATAACACTCTTGTACTATTATAGTGGGGCGTTACCTTGGTAAAAGTAGGTTTAGTTTAGGTCTTTGTATTTCTTCCATATTTATCTTCTCCTATGAGCTGATGAGGAGGTTTTAACCTTAACACTTTGGACCTAAGGTGTAGAGGTACTTCCTTCCAGGATTTCGAACTTGTCATTAAACAAATCAAGGGTGAATATTCCACCGAGAAGCCTAGATTAAGGGAATAAAGAAATTCAGCCCTTGACATTCTCAAAACTTTCGAAAAATATGAGCTCATTTATATTCCTCGGGCCCAAAATAACCTTGCAAATCAACTTGCCTTTGCTGCAAGCAATTGCCAAATACCATCTATGAATGAACCATATTGCATCAAAGTCAAACGCCCCTGCAATACCTGATAACATTACACATTGGAAGTTTTTGAATATGACCAACAAATTAATGACTTTTTGAAATCTGAAAATGATTTTAAGATCTCTCCATCATGCTTAGATTATAAGGAAAAAAGCCATGATAAAAATGAAGATTGCGAAATAGATTTGTCTACATTTGCCAATATAAATATGATCACTCATCCTCATAAAGCTCAAACAAAAGAAGACTTATACCAAAGAGATCTTGAGGTTTTACATTGTGAAAATGACACTATACCAAGAGGCCTTGCTCCATTAGAAGAACTCTTTGATTTTAATGACGTAACCAAGAAACCAAAGATGGAATCTACCGAGACTGACATAGAAGAATACAACATATGGAGCATAGAAGAGCCAAAAATGATCAAGCTCTCAAAAACTCTACCCCCTAACATAAAACAGAAATACATCAAACTGTTTGTAGAATTCAAAGATGTTTTTGCATGGGATATCAAGATCTGAAATCATACGATACAAGCATCATTCAACATAAAATACCTCTCAAAGAAAATCAGAAACCATTCAAACAAAAGCTAAGAAGAATAAATCCCATCTTGTTACCTTTAGTTGAGAAAGAAATAAAAAAAATGTATGATGCCAGAATCATAGTTTCCCTTAGATACTTTGAATGGGTTTCAAACCTTGTTTCTGTGAGAAAGAAAACTAGAGAAATCAGACTTTGCATTGATTTTAGGAATTTGAACAGATCCTCCTTAAAGGATAACTACCCCTTTCCTAAAATGGACCACATACTTCATAAGGTATTAGGTTCTAAGAGAATATCGTTGCTCGATGGTTTCTCTAGATACAACCAAGTGCTAGTTTTCCCTAGTGATCAACACAAAATCACTTTCACCACACCTTGGGGCACATTCATGTATGTTAAAATGCCTTTTGGGTTAATGAACGCGGGAGCCACTTTCCAAAGAGCCATGGACATAGCTTTTTCAGAAGACATTGGCTATTTTATAGTCATTTACCTTGATGACATCATTTTATATTCCAAAACAGATGAAGAGCATCTGATTCATTTAAGGAAAATATTTGAAAAATGTAGGAGATATGGTTTATCTCTAAATCCTAAGAAAACACTGTTTGGTCTCGAAGAAGGAAAACTTTTGGGCCACATCATCTCTAAAAATGGAATAAAAATAGACCCCAAAAGGATTGAAGGAATATTACAAATCAGTCACCCCAAAAACATTAAAGAGTTACAATATTTCATTGGTAAAATAAATTTTTTGAGAAGATTTATCCCAAATCTTGCAGAGCTCTTAAGAAAAATTACAAACATGTTGAAAAAAGAGGTAGGAGTTAAGTGGGATCTAGATGCTAGGAAATCTTTTGAACTAGTGAAAAAGGCACTTACCCAATCACCTGTTCTGATAAGTCCCCATTTCACGAAGGACTTTTACATTTTCTCATTTGCATCTAAACACGCCATAGCTGCGGTATTGCTGCAAAAGAACGAAATAGGACAAGAACAACCTATTGCTTTCTTTAGTAAAGCCCTTAGAGATGCCCCTTTAAAATATAATATCATGGAAAAGTAGGCATTTTCATTAGTAAATGCATTGAAACATTTTAGAGTTTATATCTTACATTCTCATGTCATTGCTTTTGTTCCACACACGGTTGTCAAAGACATTCTAAATCAAGATCTCGATGGTAAAAGAGGAAAATGGATTGAAGTAATATTAGAATATGATTTAGAAATTAGACCCACTAAACTGATTAAGGGGCAAGGGCTTGCAAAACTCATGGCTGAAACAAATCTCCAAGCATTAGACATAAACCTTGTTGATACTCTGGAAGAGCAAGAAGAATGCACAACACCTTATGTTGAAGAGGCTTTTTTAAATTCACCTTGGTATGCTGAAATTCTTTATGTACTTTTTTATCTTAATGCTCCCCCTGATTTATCAAAGACAAAAGCAAGGTTTCTTAAGAAAAAATCTTTGAATTTCTTCATTATTGATGGAGTTTTGTATTGGAAAAATCCTATTGGTGTATTACTCAAATGTTTGCTTGAGGATGATGCAGGAAAAATTATGCATGAAATGCACGAAGGAGAATGTGGAGGCCATCTTTTCTGGAAAACCACAGCCAATAATATTCTTAGAGCCGGATACTATTGGCCTACATTGTTCCCGGATACACATAAATTTGTCACAACTTGCCATAAATACCAAATTTTTGACGGAAAGAGAAAACATTTACCTTTGCCTTTGCATCCAATCATTGTCAAAGCTCCTTTTCAACAATGGGGTTTAGATTTTATTAGAGAGATACACCCTTCTTCATTCGCTCAACACAAATGGATCCTCACAACTACCGATTATTTTACTAAGTGGATAGAAGCCATCCCTCCAGAAATGCCACTGATTCAGTTATCATCAAGTTCCTAGAAACCAATATCTTGTCTAGATTCGGTTGTCCTAGGAAAATTATCATTGATAATGCAGCTACCTTTTCATCCAAAAAAATGGTTGAATTTTGTTACAAATATTTTATCACATTAGGACATTCCACAACTTACTATCCTCAAGGCAATGGATTGGCCGAATCTTCAAATAAGAGTCTTGTCAATATCATAAGGAAGCTTCTGGAGCAAAATCAAAAGGCATGGCATGGAAAACTGGTACATGCTTTATGGGCTGATAGATTAACTACCAAGAAATCAATTGGTATGTCCCCTTATCAGTTAGTGTATGGCATGGATGCTGTGTTTCCAACATCTTTAGGAGTTTCAGTGATGAAGCTGTTACAAGAAATACAAATAGAAGAAAGTGATATGCAAAGGAGACTAAATCAGAACATCCATTTGCAGAAAACAAGAGAAGAGGTCTACAACAGAACACAGCTGGTGCAGGAAAGTGTGAAGAAGATTTTTGACAGAAGGACCAAGGAAAATTATTTTAAGATTGGAGATAAAGTGCTGAAGTGGGACTCAAGAAGAGAAGACAAAGGAAAGCATGGTAAGTTTGAAAACTTATGGAAAGGACCATTTATTATCAGTTCAATTAGAGGAAACAATGCTTTCTTTTTGCGAGAGCTTGATGGAAATGAAGTGTTTGGCGGTCCTGTCAATGGCAAGACACTAAAGCATTAATTCTGTCAAGAGTTCTAGTTTCAGATTTTTGAATCATTGTACATATCATTGCTTGAAGAAATAAATCAAAAAATAGAAAAAAGAAAAGGAAAAAAGAAAAAGAAAAAGAAAAAGAAAAGTAGGAAAAGAGGGTAGTTTTAAAACACCAGGAAAAGCCCCATATTCAAAAAATAGTTATGCTGAAAGTGTGCAAGTCTAAATGCCACTACTAGTGCTCAAAAGATATCTTGTTCAGTTATCTAGCCTAATCATAACTGAGCATGCTTTAAATTGATTGTTGATAAGTTAGTAAAAGAGATGATAATCAAATTGTGTAAGACTAACTTATCAAGGAAAGTAGATTAGGAAAAGAATGCTGGTTCCACACGCTCAAAACAGAACCAAAGAGAAAAAAAACAGGGATGAAAAACAAATTGTATATCTTGGCCCTGATTTTTCTAAGTTTCATCTTGTACATAAATAATGTTTGTGTGCAGCTTGTTTTTATGCCACAAACTCATGACAAATCAGACCATCTAATCCTAATTCGATGATTTTTCAATTTCATGCTTTAGAATAGTGAATGAAATCCTGTCAAACAACTTAATCTTGACGGTCGATCGTAGCATAGTTAGAGAATCAAAAGAGTTCATCAGTTTAATCTGAACTCCTGGAAGATATACGTGTAGAATTAGAAAGTTTTCCTTTTTTCAAAAAAAAATATCATGTCAAAGGGTTGCTAGTCCAAGTGCACCTAAATAAGAAAAAATGTTAGGAGATATAGCTGGGTAGGTAGAGATGAGGTTGATACTAATCATGCTGTAAATTTTTAGAAATAACATCAAGAAAGAGAGAAATTTGTGCCAATGGATAAGGCACTGGTCTTCACAAGCCAAAGATCTACAATTCTGGACACCTCCTGAAAGGGAGCTGACCTCCCCAAATGGAGCCACTATTAGTCATCAGTATTTTTACTAGTTTTGATGACTAGATTCCCTGGCTGAGTTTTCTAGTAACTAAACTCGATCTATCAATTTTTCATCTAGAAAACACCTCAAACATATTTTTGCCTTCCTACCCCTCTCCTTCAGCCTATAATGAGAAAAACCCTTCAATTTCCCTACCTATCACAATTCAGCAAAGCCTCCCTGTCTATAGCTGTTATAAGTTTGTCTCTCTACCATCAAAATCCTTTGTTTTTCATGCAACTCACTGTCCAATATTTAACAAAATGTCTACCCCTCCCTCACTGATCACTTTGTCATGTGATAACCTACTCATGCCTAAGAAGCCATTCAAAATCCATGACAAAGTATGTAGGTCTAGGTGGTGGTGTTTTAGGGGAAATTCCTTGGCGAGACTGTTTTGAGCCAAAAACTCTGTCTTCAATATCAGTTAGCCATCATGTCTTGTTATTTGCCAAAGAAAAACCCTTGTCTATCCCTAGGTCACGCACCATCAAAGAGGTCACTTTGTTTTGTTTCTAGCAAGGCTCAGGAATGTTCAAATCAGGAAAAGAGAAGGATTTTTCCCTGTCTGAAGAAATATGATTAGATCAGGCATGATCTCCATGAAACATCAAAGAAGCCCTCCAAACTTCAAAAGCATCTATTTTTACATCTATGCAGGGATGTACTGATTGATGACACTAAACAAAGTATGAGAAAAAGAGCACCTCAGGAGAAAGTTTCATGTTGTGTCAGTTTACTATGAAAGTCAGAGAAAAGTGCAGATTGTGGCCAGCCCCACAAATCAGCCTTGTACAACCAACAGTGATAGTCTTCTGGCAAAAAGAGCTTTAAAGCAAATTAGGCATCATAGTGAAGGTATAAGAAGGACAGCTGCTTCTTATACCTCATCATGAACTAAACTTTGAAAGATTGTCACAAACAAGTTCACCACACCTTATGAAAACACAGTCAAGGGAAGAAAGAGTTGTTTCAAGGATGCATAGCAGTGAGTGCTCACCATTTACAAAGCACATTATTTGCTCCTAAAATTTGCTTAGTGATTTTATGCAAAAATGATGTACATTACTAACAGGTCCTCATGAAGCAAAGGGAATTATGATTCAAATGATTTCATCAAGGGTAAATACCAAAGGTTCATTGTTGCCTTTTATTTTTATTTTTCAAACAAACAGACAAAGGTCACAATTTTGAAATTTAAAGGACCTCCATCAGCAAATAAGTAAGGGGCCTCATAGTAGGTCTGAAGGGTCACAGATACTGTTTTTTTGGAAGCCTCCTTCAAAGGATAGGCATAGGATAAAGGCACAGTCTCAGAGGGCCCAAATTTGGAGCAGATAGCCTTTCTCAAAGGATAACACCGTCAGATCAAAAACCTCCTTCCAGAGAAGAAAGGGCACCCATCACAGTCCTAAAGAAGTCTCCCTTGAATGACAAGCACATGATCTCTTTTAAATGATAAACATAGTTTGTCTAAAGAGCCACAAACATTTTGTTCATGGACATTTTTCATTTGGTTAAACAGAGGTAAAAAAGCACCCATGCAGTTGTCAAACATTGCCTCCTTCATGATAAGTAGAGCGCCCACAGACAACTTGTTCAAAAAAATAGTCTTCAAATGATAAACAAAGATGAAAGAAACTTTGTGTTTACAAGGCCTCCTTCAATTATGAGCAGATGGCAAAAACACAGTGTTTACAAGGCCTCCTTCACAAATAAGCAGAGGGCCCACTTACCACAGTTGCATAAGACCTCCTTCAAAATGAGCAGATGGTCAGGTTTCCCAGTGTTAACACTGTGGTTGAGAAAAGGTGTCATTAATAGACAGGTTTGAGAGATACAATGTTTTGAACAAATGGAAAACACGACACTTGTTTCAAAGAAACTGTCATAAAATACACATAGTAATGTTTGTTATGCATCTCTCAGTGATAAGTATACTCATGGCACAAGTTTCAATCTTCAAAAAAGACACCTTTCAAAAAAGGGATAAAGCAATTGGTAAAAAGCAAGCCCTCAACAAAAAAGAGAAAGCCATTTTTTCTTTACAAACACCAAGGCAAAAGTGGAATGTCAAAATCACCACAAGGAGGGAAAAAAGCGTTCAAAAATGTTTTAAAAAGAGCTATAAAAGCTCTCAAAAGAGAAGGTCATTTTCTATTGTGCAAAGGGACAAAATAAAAACGTTTTTCGAACCCTGGACAAGCAGTTAGCAAGAAATTTTACGACGCGACGCGCCTATAAAATAGCGCGACGCACCTGTAACGATTCCTCCGAAGGCTTTTACACATGGCGCGATGCACCTATGTGTGTCAACCAACCGGCCCGCCCAGCGTTCAGAGGGCGCCCAGTGCCCGACCCGACAACATCCACAATGGCATGCAGGTGCTACGCGCATGTGCACAGGAGCGGAGCACCGCTCAAAAGACCTCCAACTCACCAAAAAATCAGATTTTTTCCCAGTGAAATTATCTCCAAAAACGCCCAACACATTTTTAAGAGGTATTTACTATTTTCTTCACCTAAGTTTTTGAGTTTGAGAGGTTTTAAGAATCTTTTCTTCTTCTTTTTTCCAGAAAAAGACACAATCCAATGAAGGAAAAAACAGTTGGTTCTTAAAAACCACCATGTTTACTAGGAGAAAACAAGACAGTGTTTAAGGAGGAGGGAACCTTGTCAATTTAAAAAACTTGTTTGGTTTGATTGTTTAAAAAAGAAACACAATCCACAAAGAGAAAAACAACTTTTGTGTTAGAGGAAAAGAGGCATGTTTTCAAAGTCAAAAATGTGTTTGCAAAGTGATGAAAAGAAACACAGTTTAGAGAAATAGACTTATTTTCATATAAAAATACAGTCTTGCAAGAGGGGAAAATAGTGTTTGAAGAAAGGCTTAATTCAGTCAAAGACCTGTGTTGGTAAGAGAGTGAAGAAAAAGCCTAAACAAAACTATGCCTCCAAAGAAGGCCAGCAAGGGTGGATTTCATAAAAGGCTTGAGCCTGTTACAATTCAGGAAATAAATGACTCCCCTTCAGTTCTTTTCAACTTCCATGAGGTAGGCTGCCTTGATTTTTGCCAAAAAGTCCAGGAGGTCACCAATTACCCTCCCTTAACACAGCTGTTCGCCCTGAGGCTGCAAGGAAAACATGCCCACCTAGCAGGTCTGGATTATAAACTCACTCCTAGGGTTGTCTCCAAAGCAACTAAGATCCCCTATATAGGAGAAAAGTGGTTCAAACAAGCATAGCTGGATCTAAATCACTATAAACCCTTCCTAAAACCAGACCATCAAGATGCTTTCCAAGCTATATTTTATTTTTCTCACTTATTGAGCAGCTATGCCCCCCTCATGAGAGTTATCATGAAGTATTTCACATGTGAAGGGAGATATTCCCGAATTTATTCCTATCACATCAAGCTTCTCATGCATTTCACAAGAACTCAGTTACTAAATCTCCCTTTCTTCTTCTGCAAAAGCATAGACAAGATGTCCTCCCTTGTTCAAAAAATACCTCCTGCTCAGCAAAAAGCTGGTCTTTTCCATCATTCTCTCATCAAAATCATCATCCTTCACCATCTTGAAAAGAAAGGAGTGTTTTGGGAGACTTTCATTTCTCATCCAGATTTTTCTACTGCCTCTTCATCTCATGGCCCATCTCATATATCCTCCTCACCCTCCACTCACTATGTCTCTCCTTCATCAAGTCAAAATACTCATCAAAAGTAAGAATCTCCTATGATTGATAGTGAAAAAGAGCAGTCTTATGAAAGCAGGCATGAAGTTAGTGATGATGAGGAACATAGGGACACTAAGCAAAATAGTGAGCATGAACCAAGTGACAAACCACAGGGCAGTGACCATGAGTATACTATTGATGGTGAAGAAATCTCACCAAAGGATAATGAAGTTAGTGGCACTCAACAAAGTAGTGAGGATGAAGGACAAAGAAACCCTAAGAAAAACAGTGAAAATGAACATGGGGACAATCCACCCATAGCTAGTAGTGATGAAAAACAAAGTGACCATCAGCATCACAGTGATCAGGAGGACAATCCTCAAGGGAAAAGTGAAGATTCCAAGCAGGGTAGTGATGATGAGTAACAAAGAGAAGATTTTCAAAGCAGTGATGAGGAACACCATAGTCCTCAACAAATTCATGAAACCAATCAAAGGGACAATGAAAAAAGCGCCTCCCAGCAAAGTAGTGACCATGGTGGCAACCCACACACAGAGTCTAAAGAGAACAGTGAGGGAGGTGATAGAATGCAAAATGACAATGAAGACAGTCCCAATGAAGACAATCCTAATGAAGGCAACCCTCAATGAATTCAAGACAGTAAGGAGGGTAAACAAGGCAGTCCACAGACAGACAGTGAAGGCAGTCAAACATCAAAAAAGATGATAAATTTGACAGCCCCAAACAAACTCAAAACAGTAAGGAAAACAATGAACAGGGCAACAAGGCAAGTAATGATGGAGGCAGTAGGGTAAAATACCAAGTTGAGCAAGTGCTAGTGATAAAACCTCCTCTCTCTTCTCCTAAACACAGCCAAGAGCATGTGCTAGCTGCCTCTCCTAGGCAAGGGGCCATGACTCTTCTTCCAAAAGTGGTGAAGCCTAAAAACACCAAATATGCAAAGAAGAAAATCACTCCAGCAGTGACTAGCAATGTCACTAGGGCGTTAAGGAGTAGAGGAAAAATGCCTAAGAAGAGTATTGTTGAATTTCCAAAAAGAACAAGAGCCAAGAAGTCTATCCAAATCAAGGGAAAAGAAAAAGTTGAACAACAGGAGAGTAGTCATGAAAAAGAAAGGGAGTTTGACATCATACAAATAGACAGTGATGTTGGAGATGATGAAGCTAGGATTCTTGAGTCACTTTTGCAAAACAGAGAAGCCAAAATCCACGACTTAGAAACTGATCTAGAAAGGTAAAAGGACCTCATACATTTTCTACAAATGCAAAATAAACAAACGAGTGGGCAAATAGAAATTTATGAGGCTCGGGCATTCAAATACTAAAGGGAAGCATACAAAGCACAAGTCAAGCTTGAAGAGTATATGGGAGAATTTTATGATACTGAGGAAGAAGAGTAGCCAGTAAGAAAAAGGCCTAGGACTATGGGTCTTAGGAAAGCTTTGGAGAAACAGAAGGAAGAAGAAGCAGCCCTTGTTCGATCTTATCCTCTCACACAATTGCTTGCCCAAGAAATAGAAAATGATAAAGAATCATGGCTTGAAAGAGCCAACAAGAATTTGGAGGATAAATTAGAGAAATAAAATAGAGACTTGGGTTTGCAAAGGAAGATTACCGGGCACTACAAGAAATTGAACCAATTTGCCTGAAGAAAACTCAAACTTGCTCAAGAAAGGTTCAAAACTGCCCAAAGGAGGCGCCCGGTGAAAAAAGGGGAAAAAGGCATATCTAGGCTTGAAATATTGGCTTCAGCTTCCTTACATGCTTCTAAGAACCCATAAGGGGCTTGTTCGCCAAAATTGAGCAATTTTTGACATGATCTTGTTTTTTGTGTTTTTTGGCCCTAATTGCACATTTTTCTAGGCACTGTCATGTGTGCTAGGAGCATCCTCAGCTCATGAAAGTCATTTTTTTCGATGTATTAAATTTTGGGGCAGCTACTCACAAATTTTCAGATCCAAAGAAGGTGTTTTGGTCCCCCAAAGACTCAAAAATCAGTCAAAATTCACCTTTCTTCCTCACATATCAGCAGATGAGACCCTCCTGGGTTTTTTTCACTCAGTCCACCTTTTGATAGACTTCCAGGCATAAGTTTTGGAAAAATAAAGTAGTTCCAGAAACTAGACATCCAGGGCTTTCCAACGAGCTATCACGGGCCTCGTTTTGTCATCGGGAGGTCTCTCAAAAATTGTCTGCAAAACAGGCTTTGTTCCGTTGCTACACTCCTGTAGCATTTTGGCTAAAAAAGCAGTTTTCTGAATATGATCATCCAAATGTGTGTTTAGCTATTTTTAACTCTATGTCAGAGATTATAAGTCAATTTTATTTTTATTTTGGCTTAAATAGATATTTTTGAAGATATTTTGTGCCTTGGGCTTTGCAAAGCCTCAAGGACAAAATCAGATATTTGTATTAGGCCAATGGCCTTCTAGATGCTCTAGGAGGGTTTCTTTCTCTTTGGCCTATATAATCCAAGAGCATTCATTGTAACCACAAGCTGAAATTGATGTTATAGAGCAATACATAGCATTAAAAGCTTTGAATAAATACTTTGTCTCATGAAGTGGATGATTTCTTGCTTGACTTGGATGGTGGAGGAGGATTGTTTGTAGGATTCCATGGCTTGGTGAATGGTATTGTGTTCCTTATCTGTTATGTGTCCTTAGTTTATCATACATGTTTTCATGCTTCTTGCTTGTTGTAAGTCAGTAAAGAATAGATTTGAGACATGCCCATGGAGGCACCTCAAGTATCCTGATTCATTACAGCTTCTATGTTTTCATCTTTCTTGATTATGTCAAAGAATTCTTAATTGCTCTTTGGTACCCTAAGAACTTGTTATCAGTTTCATTAATGGTATGTTGTCTAGTATGATTCACGGTATGCCCTGCTTACTCATAGCTAATCAAAACTCCATCTCTGAAATCTCTCTTTGAAGTATTGATTGTATTAGTTAAGTCAAAGAGGTCTTGTTTCGATCTTGCCCTTTGTCCATGCTCTGCAGTCTTATTTCAAAGTTCCCGATAGCTCAAGATATGATGTTTAGGAGTTCCCTCTTCATAGATTGAGTTTTTTGTTTGTCTTATTTGTTTTCCCAAAAGTCTTAAGGTGATTTTCCCAAAGTTAGAGGGTCTTCTACTTCTATGCATCACCTGATTGTTTATTTTCTGCATCTATCAATTTGAGTTTCATTTATAGTGATTAATGATTAGCCCTACCACATGGATGTTTGTTGTAAAACTATTTATGCTTAAAAACTCTTTGTCTCTCACAAACTTAGTGTCCATCTCATTTCACTTTCACCCAAAGAATCCATTTATCTCGACCAAATCGGCCCTGCAATATACCTTGTCCACCATTTGAGACAGTCTCGACCTTTTCGACCACATAGCCCAGTTGATCTGATAAACTTTTTATCTATTTATCCTTTGATCAGTTCCCCCTCAAAAACCTAAAACATACTTAAACAACTAGCCTAAAATCAAATACGTAAAAATAAAACAAGTTTACATCCTTTTCATATTAGAGAGAGCCTTCTCTTAGTCCGGGAAGGCTAGGTCCTAGGGCTCCAAAGTTGGTTTGATGTTACCCTGTCACTTGGCTTGCCAATCTGCCAAATCACGGGACCCTAACACCCACTACTTGAGATGTTCACTAGCCAAACTTCTCAAGATGTACCCCAAACTTTTATTCACCGCCTTTATTTATTCATCTGTTTTTGGATGGTAAGATGAATTGTAATTTAAATTTGTGCCTAGTTTCTCCCATAAGGCCCTCCAGAAATGACATGCAAACCTCATATCTCGATCTGAGACTAGTTTTAGGAAAACCATGCAATCTTACAACTACTTTAAAAAATAGATTTGCAACACTGGTTGCATCAATGAATTTTGCACAAGGTATAAAATAATCCATTTTATAAAACCTATCGAAAACCACGAAATTAGAATCATTGCCTATTTATGTTCAAGGTAATCCCAAAACAAAATCCATGCTAATAGAATCCCAAGATTTTCTTAGAATGGGTATTGGCTGGTACAATCTTGTATTTTTATTTCTTCTCTTGGCATAATGGCACACTCTACACTTTTATTGACAAGTACCTTTAACTCAAGCAATACCACCTCAATCCCCCACTAAAATGTGATCAGTTCTCATAAAGTGAATTTTGATTGTACATTTTTGCATGAGAGAAATTTTGAGGTAAAAAATGGGTCTCAAAACAAAAATGTACAAGAAAATTAAACTTTATAAGAACCAATATAATTCTATATAATGGTGTCAACCATGGGGGATGATTCACCATTTTTGGAGTAAAAAAGTAAAAAAATAATATAAATAAATAAACTATTTTTCAACTCGTATTTTCAACTTATCTCTCTATGATTTTACTCAAAATTTGAATATGAGCATGCATTGGATGCGGAATTTAATTTTGAATGCAAGGAATAACCATTTGCATACTTTCAATGGACCCTACACTACACAAAAATGTGAAATACATGAAAAAAATATGATTGTAATCACATTTTTTCATGTATTTCACATTTTTCATGTATCAGAGTCCATCGAAAGTATATAACCTACTACTTGGATTTAAAATTAAATTCCGCATCCAACGAGTCCCCTTGCTCAAAGTTTGAGTAAAATCATAGGGAGATAAGTTGAAAATATAGTTTTTTTCCCCCTCGAAAAATTGATGAGGTAATCTAATCTTATTTTATTATTTCCACTATTATTTAATAATATTCCTTAGGAGGCCCATTTTAGACCTCAAAACTTCTCTAATGTTTTTGGGCTCATTTTTTACCTAAAAAATTCATGTATGATGTCCAAATGATCCTATAAACTACATGGTAGTGTAGGCCTCATTCATATCTTTCCAACATTGTATCTTGCTCTTAAAAACTCCTCCCATAAGAGAAGTTATGGCCAATTAAAAATAAATATTTGTTGGAAGATCAAAATATAGATAAAAACCCAATTATTAATGTGTTAATCAGTCTGCATCTTTCAAGCACATCTATGATTCATTAACTAGGTCAGTGGCAGATCTGAGTGAAACATGAACGACAATTAATTGTGTTCAAAAGTGTGCACCTCGTCACCAATTAGATGACTCAAGATCAGTATGGCTAAAATGGATTATGGATCATTGGAAAGAGTTGCACAACACTTAACATCTCTTGCTAACCCAATAGGATCACAACATGTCACATGGCACAAATGGACCAATTACTCTACGACACTTGGCATAGTCTCATTGGTTGAATATGGTTGCTTCTACCTAGACACGTGGCAACAAATCACAAGTTTGACGTGGTAGTAAGTACAACATGACAAGACATGGCATAGCCAACAGTTTCCATGTGACAAGCTTATCTGGCACATTATTATTGGTGAAAGGGCCAAAAACAGGTGACACGTGGCAAACCTCATGGGCTTCCATGTGGCTCGATGACATCGTTATTAAATAATCAAGAAAACGACTGGTGACCACTAGGACAAGGTCACATGGGGTGGTCACACGGTTAGACTTGGTTAAGTTCATGAATCTCGACAAGGCATGATCATATGAAATTATTAATTGTGGTCATATGGATTAGGTCAGTTATTTATAAAACCATTTTTAAATTTTGGAAAAGTCACATTGGATGTCAACTCTATTGAGCCACCGATCTATGAACATAAGTATAAATATTTCCTTTGATCAAAGGAAACATACAACGAAGTCTCCAATGAAATACATTTTGATTTGGTCGAACATCGGGTCTAATCTCAGAATTCAATCATTGATCTCATTTGAATAGTTATGGTTATGGTTATGGTTCGTTGGTGCACGACTTTTATTCGCAATATGGCTCGTTGATTTGTATGGCTCATTTCTCTACAAACACAAATTGACTATCATCATAACATGGTTAAGGCACATAATTGACTTGTGTTTAATGACGTGGATCGTTCCTATGAGAAGTGGAGATATAATAACCAAAGCGTTGAACCAGAACCATGTCACAAAATTTGGTGAAGTACCCCATGGCTTGTTGAATTTTCATGACCTTGGGTCTAGGTTAGAGTCTTAAATCACCGACGCTACCAAACCAAGAATCTCAACCATGAACTACTTTGCACAACGCAAAACATAAAACAATAAATCACATATGCACAATATACACAATTTTAAGAAAAATTGTACAATAATGTACAACCACAAATATTCACTATATTAAACCAAATTTGAATAATAAAAAATTATATGGTATACAAGATACAATGACAAATACAATGTTGTGTCTTGTCATGTTGGTCTTTCGCTTCTGTATTTCTCACTAGTAGTGCCTTAGTCCATCAAGGCCACTACACATTGAGACTCTAGGAGGGTTGCCACCTAAAACTACTACATGTCCATCTGTAGAGTGTACATGGTTTGATCCAATCTGCTCTCTCGGTTGGCCAATACCCGAGCTCCAATCTGCTAGGCTAGAAACAAATTTTGTCCATCAAAGTGTTGCACTTTGGCACCTATCTTCACCCAACCTTCAATTGGCCTATTCGTCCTTCAAGATAGCTCATCTAGGGCTACTTTGGCTAGCCAACACGCTGCCCTCCAACAGACCTATGGAACCCAATCCAATCACTATTGAATCGGCTCCTAAGATGACACTTCACAACCACAAAAATTCATCTACTTGACATCAACATACTGCTCCAATCTGATCCAATCCATTGAGTCAACTTGACCCAACACTCCTCCCAAAAACACTATTGTCCTTAACTGTAATTTGTTGCTCCTACAATACTGGTTAGGGAAAAATATGGAGCCCTTAACCTCCACGTTGTCAGTAATCTATACACTTCTAGGGTTGTGATCCACCTAGATAAGTCCCTCCAAGTGCCATGTTGTCCCTTTTCTGCCTTGTCCACCTCAAGGTTTCCTTGGAAAAACCTTAAGTTGTTGGATATGGCCTGCATCCTAGCTCAGGAACTTATTTTAGCTTTCGGTCTCCTCAACAGGCCCAAACATCACCCAACAAGTCGTGTTATATTCCTATCCTCCTCGGCCTAGTTGTATGCACCTTCCTGCACTAAACCGCACTCAAGACTCAACCCAACACGGATCTATTAGCCCATAAATAATCCTAAGCATAATTTGCACCTACAACTCCACTCCACGTTGTTTAGGACATACATTTCCATGCATAAACTTATCCTTATTATTGTGGCTTCCTTGCCTTTCAAACACACCAACACAACCCTTAACATATAATAGAAACATCCCTTAACTTCCTCCTAGACAGCCCTTATATATCCACGTTGTCACCTACAGCAATCTGAAACCCTTACGTTGTCCTTGGCTCCTCCACATTGTCCCTTCTTGGCTCCTTTTCTATAGCTAAGACTCCTCTCTCCACTGAGTTTACTTAGAGGATGTGTTGCACCCTTGGATGCTCTAATGCTCTCCAAATCACCCTTTATTTATACACAAACAAAGGGGCTTCCTAAAAACGTCATAATGAGGGCTCCCAACTTTCATGAGCCTAAAATATCTTGGGTTGACCTACATCCTCACTTGCAAACCCATCATTAATCTTCAAAAATTCATATCTCCACTTCTACAACTCAGAATTCGACGATTCTCAAAGCGGTGGGTTCTCCTTTCCACCCTTTATCGTCTCGTGCCATCACATGTAGAAATGTGCTTCTAGAATTTCCCCAAAAATGATTGGGTTCAAAACCCCATACTTGGGTTCAGAGCCCAAAAGCTGCCCTTATGGTGTTTTTCCCTCCAAACCCTAAACCCTAGGGCTTGGAGTAGCTCCCAAGCTACAAAAATCAACACTCCCTCTTAGCGAGGGAGGTACCTCCATGGCTAGGAAGTACTTCGTCGTCATCATCATTTCTCGCAACACTTTCCCAATGCTTGGCACTCACAATCACAATAATCCATGTATAGTGAACTATGCCCTGCTCGGAAGTGTCATTGTCACTAGAAGCCTCCTAATTTTTTTTCTTCTCCTATATCGCTTTCCAATTACGCCATGACTCCTTCTTTCTATATGTGGAAGCACCCTTTCTCCCTAATTAACATATGTGCTTCTTGGGTTGGAGAGTTTTGAATCTACAAGCTCCCTCTATAACTCGACTTCCTCTGAGCCTACGGAACCTAGACCTTATCAGATGTAGAAATTATACAAGATGCATGTATATTACCAAACTCCCCTAATCTAACAAATTAATCTTACGTTAAATACAAAATCCTTCCACTTAATTCTTTGCAGAAATTAAATTGCCAATTGAAAACACATATGAAGCAAAATCAACCGCACATAAACACAATTGTTTAATGGGAAATCTTCAAGCTAAAAGCCCCAACTATCATATATTATGTATATCAATGGAACATGTAACAATATCATAGAAAGCTTAGTACATCAAGCTCTCAGTACAATCAACAATCATTACACACTTTCATGTAGAAATTTTCATATCTATGCACCAATTTCTTGCCTCTTGACAGCCTGCTTCCACTGCACAATCCCCGCTGAAGAAGAACCCTGAATGAATTCAACCTTGCCTTGCCTTGACTACGCAATAATCATAGGCATATCCAATGTGTGTGTGGATGCATTGAATGCTCCACTATAGTCACAATAGATAGTCCATCTCACCCTTTCACCTATCTCTCCACTAGGTCTCCACTGGATCTAACTGTTGTATTTGTTCAGTTGCAAGTAAGACACTACTTGTGAATTAATTCACTCATCTTTCACTAGTGTATGTTCAATTAAAACTAGCACAACTGATTTTAACTCACTGAACTGAGTTAAACTAAATTATAACTCACATAACTACTCTTCCAACTCTATTACAACTTGCCACAGTCATTTATAACTAAGTCCTCCATGCATGAGTCACCAACCACCCTAAGAATTGCGTAATTTTTTCAACCCACTGATGTGCCAAATATTTTCACTGAAATAAAGTGCTCCAAGAGAATAAGTTGATATTTATTGTCGGATTATTATTAAGGGCTAATAATAATCGACATGCATCTATTTTTAGATTAGCGATCTATAAATAGACTTTGCCCAATCTTCTAAAAATAAAATTTCATTTATTTTTTCAACTTGATCAACCATCTACAAATAGCATCCTGCAACTTATAGAATATGCTCATCATGTCTAAAAATAGACATACACCTAAAAATATCCTACGGGCCCCACTTAGTGAAGGTGCTTCCTGCCTCTATGGTATTCGAATTTTCTCCTGGTGAGCGCCTTCATCAGAATATCTACATCCTGATATTCCGTAGGAATGTACTGAAGCAACATGATCTTCTGCTGCACACAATCTCTGCTATGATGATACTGGATATCTATATGCTTAGATCTATCATGAAACACAGGATTAATCGAGATTTTAATGCAACTCTGATTATCACAATGTATCACTGTAGGATCTAAATGAGAACCAAACAAGCCGACCAGGATCTTCCTCATCTAGATAGCCTCACATGCAGCTTGAATTGCTTCCACGTATTCTTCTTCCACTGAACTGAGTGCCACATATCTTTGTTTCCTGTTGTACCAAGAAACTATTGTAGATCCAATACTGAAAACTCCTCCTGATGTGCTCTTTCTGTCCATTGGGATGCCTGCCCAATCTGCATCCGTGAAGCCATGCAACTTCACCTCATCCATTTGTCTGTACCATAAGCCACACTCATATATGCCCCTGAGATATCTCAGGACATACTTGACTGCCTTCCAAAAGAGCTTGGTAGGCTTAACCATCACTTGACTAAGCTGGTTCACCGCATAGCATATGTCTGGTCTTGTATTAGATAAATACATGAGCGAACCCACCAACTGTCGATAAATAGTGGCATCCACTACATCTACCAATGTAGCATCCTCTTTCCTCCAATTTCCTGGAAGAGGAGTATCCATGGGCTTGCAGTCCTGCATGTGAAACTTGCCAAGTATCTCCCAAGCATACTTTCCTTGAGACACAAACAGTTCACCTTCTCGCTGCCATATTTCCAATCCAATGAAATAATGAAGGAGGCCCAAATCCTTCATCTCAAACTCCTTTGCAAGATATTCCTTGCATGAGTGTATCAACTGCTCATCACCTGTTATTATTAAATCATAAACATAAAGAACAATGATTAAAAGCTTACCCTCCACCACAATTTGGTATAGGTTTGCATCCGCCTCACTCTTGGTGAAGCCAAGTCCAGTGAAATAGTTGTCGATCTGTGTGTACCAACCACGGGGTGCTTGCTTCAGCCCATACAACGCTCTTTTGAGTCTGCACACATGCGACTCACTTCTGAAGATCTCAAATCCTTCAGGCTGCTCAATGTACACTTCTTCCTCAATGATCCCATTAAGGAACACAAACTTCACATCCATCTAATGAATGTTCCAACCCATCTGCGCTGAGAGAGTAAGGATGGTCCTTATGGAAGAATACCGTGCGACAGGTGCAAAGGTTTCTTCATAATCAATCCCCTTGATCTGTGAGAAGCCTCGGGCAACAAATCTTGCCTTACACTTCTCGACACTCCCATCAGCAGCTTGCTTTACCTTGTAGATCCATCTTGAACCTACCACTGATTCACCAACCGGCCTTGGAAAAATCTCCCAAGCACTGTTTCTGACAATGGAGTCATACTCCTCCACCTTGGCATCTACCCATGTGTACTCCTACGCTGCTTCCTCAAAGGAAGATGGCTCTGTCACAATACACTTGCTCATGAGAGCCATGTATCCAGTGAATCGATCAGGTGACTGTCTATGTCTGCGCTGTGATGTAGGGACTCCTACATTCTGTGTCGCATAAAGATTCAGCCTCTTAGCTTCTGTGGTACGCCTTCTACCTGTTCTAATGTTTGGCTCTGCGTGAGTGGACTCCTCCAATCCATGAACCTCCTCCTGTGGCTGATCCACATATTGAGGCTCATATTTGGGAACTAGAAGTTCCTCCTCTGCATGAAAGTGTAGCTCCCTCTCAAATGACAACTTCATGGCTTTCTCCTCACTGAATTTTATATCCCGTCGCACCACAGTCATTTGATTGTTTGGAAAATACACACGATAATTATCGGGTGTTTCTGTGTACCCCACAAATATCCCAACTTCTGCAGTCGGCTCCAGCTTCTTCCTGGCGTCCTTTGTCACATGAATGTAAACAGATGAGCCAAAAATATTCAAATGAGAAATATCAGGCTTCTTACCAGTAAAAGCTTCTTCAGGTGTACTCATGCCAAGTACTCTATGATGACAATGGTTTTGCACATAAACTGCAGTGTTGCATGCTTCCACCGAAAAGTGCATCGGTAGGCCCTATTCATGCAGCATAGCTCGTGCAGCACCCACGAGCATTCTGTTCTTCCTCTCTGCGACCCCATTTTGCTGTGGGTTATGAGGCGCTATGAGTTCTCTCTGAATTTCTTCTTTTCTACAGAAGTCTTTGAATTCGTTTGAGATATATTCACCACCATTATCTCTCTGCAGAGCCTTCACTTGCTTCCCCGACTCCTTCTCCACCAATGCTTTAAACTCACATAACTTTGAGAGTGTTTCACTCTTATTTTGCATGAAGAAGATCCAACATCTACGAGAATATTCATCAACAAATATAACATATTACATGTGTTTTTCTATTGAAGCAATCAAGAATGGTCCACACACGTTTGTGTGAATTCTCTCCAGGATCACTGAAGCACGGTTCTCCTTTTCATGAAAGGTGGTCTTCACAAACTTACCCATAGTACATCCCTTGCACTGATCTAACTGCGCAAGAGTACCCTCAGGAAGTCCAGTAGAAATCTGTTGCAAAATATTCAAGGCGCCATGGTGAAGGTGGCCCAATCTCCTGTGCCATAATTCACCCTCATCCCGGCTCACCACTTCTTCCGCTTTTCCCATCATTGCAGTGCAGCCATCTACCTTTAGCTTGTAGAGATTCTTAACTCAAATCCATATCCTCTTGGTTTGAATCGTTTTATGTCGCAGGAAATCTTTTCCCTCGCTGAAAACAATGTCATAACCTCAGTCCTCCAACATCGTGACCGAGACCAAGTTCTTCTTCAGACCTGGAACATGCATAACATCTTTCAACAGAAATGGTTTACCTGAATCCCTCTCAAATTTAATGGTTCCAATGTCGGTCACATTGTATCTATCATCATCACCCATCTCTATATGCATTTGGAGATCTTTCTCCTCCAAGTCACTAAACAACTCCTTGTCTCCCGTCATGTGGAAGGAAGCACCACTATCAAGATACCACACCGATCCCATTGCGCTTGAAACCAAGCATGCGATCAAAGAGAAATCAAGTTCAAATTATGAGGCTAAGGCCTCACCAACTGTAGGTCCAACAACCTTCTTGTTCTTCTTTTTCTATGGGCAGCTAGTGGCGAGATGCCCATGTTCGTTACAGTGAAAACACTTCACCTTGGAAAAATCTAACTTCTTGCCTTTAGCCTTGTACTTTGGATGGGATTTATTCCCCTTCCCTTTCCTTTCTTTGACAGCCAAAGCGCAATTCTCTTCATCATCATTCTTTGATGAAGATCCATCCCTGGTACTTCGCCTTATCTCCTCCTGCTCTAGATCCGACCAAAGTCGCTCCCAATCCGGCAGTTTCTCCCGGCCATTGACAGAGTCCTGATAACTATGGAAACTCTTCTTTAAACCCAAGGACAGCCAAGTTCACCAATCCATCATCCGCAACTGTGATTCCCACACTCCCCAGCTCATCCCTACATTGGACAAACTTCGTGATATATTTTGGAATATTGTCGCCCTTCGCAAATTTGATTTTTCTGAGCTTATCTTTCAGCGCCAACTTCCTATGGTCATTGTTGCTTTGGAAAAGATCTGTCAAAGCCTTCCACATTTCAAATGGAGTGGATTTCCCATGAAGGCTTGACACAATATGTTCCTTCACACCTTCCAAAAAAATTCTTCTTGTCTTCGCTACCTTCTTTTTCCAGGCGTCAAGTAATGCAGCATCACTAGAAGTAGGCTTGGGAACATCGCTATCGATGAACTCCTTCAGACCATTATCTTCAAGCACTGCCTCCATCATGTCCTTCTAGGCTATGTAGTTCGAGCTAACCTCAAGGGCATACTCCAACCACAACCCATTGAAAGCCATTTCAATGAATACTCAATTGTCGCACCAAGAAATTTCTGCAGCAAATTCAAATTGTCCACCAGCACAAAACTCAGCACCGCTTCAAAATTGCAATCTCCAGTAATTAAAACTGCTCCGATACCATGTAGAAATTATACAAGATGCATGTATATTACCGGGATCCGCTGATATAACAAATTCATCTTATGTTAAATACATAATCCTTCCACTTAATTCTTTGCGGAAATTAAATCGCCAATTGCAAACACATATGAAGGAAAATCAATCGCACATAAACATAGTTGTTTAATGGGAAATTTTAAAGCTAAAAACCCCACTATCATATATTATGTATATCAATGGAACATGTAACAATCTCATACAAATCTTAGTACATCAAGCTCTCAGTACAATCAATAATCATTACACACAGTCATGCAGAAATTTTCATATCTATGCACCAATTTCTTGCCTCCTAACAGCCTGCCTCCACTGCGCAATCCCTGCTGAAGAAGAACCCTGAATGAATTCGACATTGCCTTGCCTTGACTGCGAAATACTCATAGGCATATCCAATGTGTGTGTGGATGCATTTAATGCTCCACTATAGTCACAACAGATAGTCCATCTCACCCTTTCACCTATGTCTCCACTAGGTCTCCACTGGATCTGACATGCAAGGAGTTAATTACTATATTTGTTCAATTGCAAGTAAGGCACTACTTGTGAATTAATTAAATAATTAATTCACTCATCTTTCACTAGTGTATGTTCAGTTACAACTAGCACAACTAAGTTAAACTAAATAACAACTCACATAACTACTCTTCCAGCTTTGTTACAACTTGCCACAATCAGTTATAACTAATTCCTCCATGCATGAGTCACCAACCACCCTAAGAATTGTGTAATTCCTTCAGCCCATTGATGTGCCAAATATATTCACTGAAATAAATTGCTCCAAGAGAATAAGTTGATATTTATTGTCGGATTATTATTAAGGGCTAATAATAATCGACATGCATCTATTTTTAGATTAGCAATCTATAAATAGACTTCGCCCAATCTTCTAAAAATAGAATATGCTCACCATGTCTAAAAATATACATACACCTAAAAATAGCCTGCGGGCCCCACTTAGTGAAGGTGCTTAATTTTCACTAAGCTCATCGTCTTGTTGAATATCAACATCAGAAAAGTGTACCTTCTTCTTGGGAACTTGCACCTTCTCCTTTGAAGCCTTCACTTCCTCCTTCTTCTCTGGAACGTATACCTACCCCTACTTCATCCCATGATCCTCAGGCTTGGCCATTAACCTATAAAGACCATGCTCCCTGACTCCAAGCACAATCCCATTGGACTTAGAGCCTTTAGGCCTGAGTCTTGGCTTCCCATCCTGGAGTAAGACCTCAAACTCCTTCCTCTCCATCATCGAGACTAAAATCACACTATATCTGAGTCCTGGTACAAATAGTACACCCTAGACCCTCATCATATGTCTTGTCTCCATCTTGAACAACACCACACCTGATCCTCGGATATCCAATTGAAAATTTTCGCCCAACATCATGTGCAACTTCGAGTCCCATTCAGCTAGAGTCTCAAAAACCTCCTGTGACACTGTCATACACTTCATCGCACCACTATCCACGTACCATCCATCCTCTTGGATAGTGCCCTGAGAGAAATGATAAATCATAGTGAAATCCTCCTCTTCCAATCTCCTAAAGAAATCATCTATCTTTGTTGAAGCGACGATCTTCTTTCCTTTCCTTTTCCCTTTCTCTTCATATCCTATTTTCAACGTACATCTCGACTAAAAATGACCCATCTCGCCACAGTTGAAACACTTGATTTTACTCTCAAGTCCTTCTTCGGCTTACCCTTCATTCTCGATGCAAGTTCCATGTCCTTGTATGCCTTCCTTGATGGATGTAGATCCTTGTCTCGCAACTCTTCCTGAATTAATTTGTTCCACAATCTATTCCAATCTGGCAGCTTCTCCCTGGAAACGATTCCTTTGATGAAGGGCTTCCATTCCTCGGTGAACCCTTTCAAAGAAATCTTTACCATCGTTGCATCTAAAACTTTGACACCAATGTCAGCAAGCTCATCTCAAACATGAGAAAACCTTATTAGATATGAAGTTTTTCCTTCACCCTTTATCATCTTGGTGGACTTCAACTTATCCTGTAATACCAATACCCGTTTCTCGTTCTTATTCTAAAAAAAATTCTGAGGATCCATACACATCTCATGTGCATTGTTCTTCTCGGACAAATTAGGTATTAAGGAATCCCCCACACCATCAAGGATGATAAACCTCGCTTTCGTAACCAACTCTTCCCATATTTTCAGCTCCTTAAGGCCGGTTGGCTTCTTAATCTCTTTCTCGGAAAACTCCCAGATCATGTTGACTTGCAAGACCAACTTGATACTTTCCTTCCAAGGAGTATATTGGACAACCCTTCCAACATGTCCTCATATCGGATACATGCCTACAACTTCGACATTATAGTGATTCCTTCACTCACAATGTGACCAACTCCCTCTCACGTTGTACTTCGATACACAAACTATGATTTACTCACTTCCAAAGTAGCTTTGACATGCTCTAATACCATGTTGAATTTCCACTGATGCTACAAACCAAGAATTTCAACCATGAACTAGTCAGCGGAAAATATAAAGCATTAAATCACATATGCCCAATATACACAATTTTAAACCAAATTGTATAATAATTTACAACCACTAATCTTCGTTATATTAAACCAAATCTGAATAATAAAACAATGTATGGTATACAAGGTATAATGACAAACACAATGTCGTATCTCATCCTGTCGGTCTTTCGCTTCCGTACTACTCACTATTAGTGCCCCAATCCATCAAGGCCAGTACACATCAAGGATCTAGGAGGGCTTCCACCTAACATTGTTGTATTCCCACCTATAGAGTGTACATGGATTGATCCAATCTGCTCTCTAGGTTGGCCAATACCCGAGCTCCAATCTGTCAGGCTAGCAACAACTTTTGTCCATCAAAGTATTTCACTTCGGCACCTATCTTCACCTAATCTTAAGCTTCTCTTCGTCCTTCAAAATAGCTCATCTAGGGCTACTTTGGGTAGCCAACACACTGCCCTCAAACATACTTATGGCACCTAATCCAATCAATGTTGAATCGGCTCCTAATATGACACTTCACTACCACGAAAAGTCATATACATGGCATCAACAGGTTGCTCCAATAATCTGATCCAATCCAGTCATCAACTTGACCCAACACTCCTCCCAAAAACAATGTTGTCCTTAACTGTATGTTTTTTCTCCTGCAAAACTAATTATGGCACAATATCCAGCTCTTAACCTCCACGATGTCAGCAAACTTTACTCTTCTAGGGTTGTGGTGCACCTAGATAAGACCCTCCAAGTGCCACGATGTCCCTTTTCTACCTTGTCCACGTCAAGGCTGCCTTGGAATAGCCTTAAGTTTTTGGCTATGGCCTGCGGCCTAGCTCAGCAACTTTTTGTAGCTTTTGGTCTCCTCAATAGGCCCAAAGATAACCCAACAAGCAATGTTATCCTCCTATCCTCCTCAACCTATCTGTCTGCACCTTACTGCACTAAACTGTACTCAAGACTCAACCCTACACGGATATGTTAGCCCATAAACAATATTGAGCATAAATTGTACCTACAACTCCACTCCACATTTTTTAGGGTACATTTTTCCACACATGAACTTCTTATTGTTGTGGCTTCCCTGCCTTGCAAATGCACCAACACAACCCTTAACATGTAATAGAAACAACCCTTAATTGCCTCCTAGACAGCCCTTAGATCTCCACGTTGTTACCTACAGCAATCTAAAACCATACATTGTCCTTGGCTACTCCACATTATCCCTTCTTGGCTCCTTTATTGCGACTAAGACTCCTCTCTCCACCAAGTTTACTTGGAGGATGTGCTACACTCTTGGATTCTCTAATGCTCTCCAAATCACCCTTTATTTATACACAAACAAAGGGGCTTCCTAAAAAATTCATAATGATGGATTCCAACTATTATGAGCCTAAAACACCATAGGCCAACCTACATGCTCACTTGAAAACCCATCATTAATCTTCAAAAAATCATATTTCCACTTATACAACTCGGAATTCGACGATACTCGAAGCGTTGGATTCTAATTTCTGCCCTTTATCGTCTCATGCCATCACATGTATAAATGTGCTTCCGAAATTTCCTTAAACATGATTGGGTGAAAAACCCCATACTTGGGTCCCAAACCCACGAGTTTCCCTTGTGTTGGTTTTCCCTCCAAACCCTAAACCCTAGGGCTTGGATTACCTGCCAAGCTACACAAATAAACGTGGCTAAGGTGTAGCAACAATGAGGTGGATGGTCAAACCCAATCACATGTGAATAGGCTATGATCCTGCCCCATATTATAGTGAAGTCACATTTTTCACATTATATGCAACTCAGTTGGATGCCATTAAAAGTGGCATTGGACAATGCGATTGGAAGTGGGTTGATTTGATATTGACGAGGTCTCATGTTCAACCTCCACGAGTTAACAAGTTTTGTTTGTAATTTTATTTTTATATATGTATGCCATTATATCGCGTCATTAGGAATTATTCGATTGGAATTTTGTAGTATTGGGAAAAAGGTGTGACCAAATTGTAGATGTGTGCTCAGAAAAAGGGGAAATTTTGGAACAATTAATTTAACATATAGTTTTTGGTGGTTTTTATGGGTTTCCGAGGTCAATATTGGTCCAAATTAAGTTATGAAAGAAGCATGATAATCATAGTTTAATCATGAATGCTTATGCATCCTTAGAAAGCATGGCTAGAATATATTTTATGATTAGAATTTGTTTTTATATGATTTGAGGGTTTGAGTTAATGGCTGAGTTTTTGTAAATAAGGCTAGAACTGGTTCTAAGGAGTTTGAGTCACTAGAATGATGAAAAATTTGGAATAGGGTATGGAAAACAATGTGATAGTCAGTGACAGACATTTATATTACTTTATTTGTGGTGGTAATACTATTTTCAAGGTGTGACATTGATTTTTATCGTGACAATACTGGCAAGTTGCAGTGGTAGTGATAGCAATGACAATGTGTGTAGGATAAGATGATGGTGATATCTGAACAGGTTATGATGGTGGAAATAATTATTACAGGTTGTGGTTATTTCTCTTTATGAATATATCATTATTTATGATGGTAGTGGATCTAGTATGAAAATGGTATGAAATAGAGGTCCAGAAAGAGTTGGAGGAGGTGAGTGTCTCCATTGAGGTTGGAGCCTAGAGCAAGTTGGAGCATGCTCATCATCGAGGATGGAGCCTCAATCAAGTTGGAGCTCACTCATCATCAAGGTCGGTGCCTCAATCAGGTTGTAGCCTACCGCAAGTGTTTGCTTGCATATTTTAGGGGTAGTTTACCTCCAACATGTTAGAGCCTACAAATCTATGTAAATTAATTGAAGATAAAGAAGAAATTTTGTGGTTTTATTCCATATGGGTTTCCACGTAAAAATATTTTGTCTCTTTGTGATGTGATGGTTTGTTTATGTGTTATTGATATGATAGTAGTTTGATGGTGCATTGTTCCACTTGATGATATGATTCTTATGGTTATGATTCATTACTATAAGATTGATTGATTAAGAAAAGTTGTGAAATTGTAAAATTGATCTCACTTTGATTCACCCCAACTCTCAGTGTAACCTTTGGGCCAATAAAAACTACTTTTGAAATAAATTTTAACCTTTTATCTAATAAATCCTTAGCATGGGTTTTATTGACATCATGAAAGGTATCGGGAACAACCAGCATCATTCGAGGCACCATAGATTCCTCCTAAAAAATAGGATGGCCAAAATTAAGCATCATATTCCTTTTGTTCTCCCTTCAGCTCCTTCGGGCTCCAGTGCAAAATACTCGGCTTTGTCGATTCATCTGATGAGTAGCTAATCTCGCTCTTGGTTGCATGCCCCATATTGGAGTTTTTCTAGTGCTAGTTGGTTTCATGTTAATGTTTTTTTTTTTTTTGTTATTTTGATATTATTGCAAAATTTTAGATTCTAGACTGCTTACTCAGCGACCAAACGATCAACAACCTTGGTTTTTTATTAGGTGAATAGAAACCATCTAGCTTGCTTGGGTTGATATTGTAATATATGTTGGTTAATAGAAGGAAAAAACACCAACTTAATTAAAAAAATAAATAAATTATATTAGAAATCCTATTCCAAAATAAATAAATAAAAACATACACAACTTTAAAATATAAAAATAGTTGAGAAAACACAAAATAATTATATTAAAATTATGTTATTGTTTTGGATCTCAAACATATATATTCTCAAACTAAAAATTTGAATGAAAGGAAAAAATAGCTTAACAATAAATATTCAAAAAACAAAAAATATTAAAAAAAAAAAAAACAAAACATAAAAGAAAATTAATCCAAAAAAAAAAAAAAACATTACTATGTTAAATTTAAAAATAAACTAAATTCATGTCCATGGGTCTTGGATAGACGGTAATCTTTTAAGGCACTCCTTGATGTAAAATCATTGGTTCAATTTCTCGGGTGCTCTGTTAAGGCACTCCTTGATGTGAATTCATCGGTTCAATTCCCTGCCCCAAGGTGTTGTGCCTCCTCTTATCTATGCTTATGGGGATTTTTCATTGATGTTGAAACCACTATTCCCCATTAAATGCTCTCTTTGGCGGCATTTCTTGGGTGTCATTGCGGTTTGGTGCATGCTCATGTGTATTGCGGTTTGGTGCATGCTCATGTGTGGTTCTTTTCAGGGTCCTCTTCGCTGTTGTTGGGTGCCTGGTTTCTGCTCATGGTTCTGGTCGAAGTTGTCTTCACTCTGATTTCTCATGTCGTTGCCATCGGAGCCTCTCATTCAGTGCATCATTTTCTGTGGTTCACAATGTGTTTTGTCGCGGGTTCTTCTAAGCCTTTCACCCTGGTTTTCTTATGCAAAGTGGGCAGCATGTGCCCAGTTTTCTTTTATTATTGTAAGCGATCCTTGTCAATGTTGCTTGCTTATGCAATTCCTCTGTGTCTCGGGCCGCCTTGTGGACTTACGCCACCTATTTTGGTGGGTTTTGGCCCTTGGAAATTTTTGCACCCATTTGGCTTATACAAGGGACTTCATACCCTATTTTTTGTTTTCTCTAATCTGGAGCCTTGGTTTTGTTTGTCTAGTCCCTTTGGATTTCATATTAATTTGGGAATGTATAGCATTTCTCCATGGATTTCTTGTTGGTCCATTTGGGCGTCTTCGACTCCCAAATGCTATTTTTTTCTAGTTGTAATATCTGGACTGTATTATGCATTGCAAAATATAATTTTTTTCTCTAATGAATAAAATTACACATTTTTTAAAGAAAAAAAAATTATAATAATAATATTATAATTAAATCATAATAATATTAATATTAATATATTAAACATATTTTTATAATATAATAGAAATTCTAGCTTTAATATTTTATAATAATATTAGTATTATTTGAGTGATTATATTATATTAGTAATATTATTATATTATTTGAGTGTTATATGATAATAGTAGTGTAATTATATTATTAAGATAATATTATGTTTTTGGATTTTCAACAGCTAGAACTTCGGCAACCTTCTTCCCTTTCTCAATCTCTATAATCTTGTTTTTTAACTCAACAATCTCTTTTTTAAGAAGATTTATTTCATTCCCTAGATCACTTAAGGTAAGTGTTCTAGGTTTTTCTGCCCTATTTTGTCGCATGAAAGATTTGGTATTCCTTTCAAACGAGGCATTGAAAAATAAAGGATTTTTTTTGTCAGACTTACCGGGGCTAGTGGAACTTCCTGGTTGAGATTTATGCATTGTTTTCAAAAATGTGTCCATCATATTCTCTTTCATTTCTCCTTCAGGAAAAGATTTGATACCTGCAAGGAGCTTTGCATCTTCATCATATGTTGTATGAGACATACAAATATTTGTTTTTTGGGGAGGATCTATTTCTTTTTCATCTGCTGAGTTATCTGAATCTGAATACATTGGGGGAATTTTGAGGTCTAAAATGGACCTCTTAAGGAAATTATAAACTAATAGTGGAAATAATAAAATAAAATTTGATTACATCTTCAAATTTTAGAGGGAAAAAAGGAAAAACTACTTTTTCAACTCGTATTTTCAACTTATCTCCCAAAGTTTTTAATCAAATTTCGAGTGGTAGTACTCGTTGGATGCAAAATTTAATTCCTCATCAAATGAGTACCCATGTTGCATATTTTTTTATGGACCCTGCTACACGAAAAATGAGAAATACATGAAAAACGTGATTGCAATCATGTTTTTTAATTTATTTCTCATTTTTCGTGTATCAGGGTCCATATAAAGTATGCAACATCGGTACTTCTTGGATGAGGAATTAAATTTTACATACAGTGAGTACTCCCGCTGGAAATTTGAGTAAAAACTTTCGGAGATAAGTTGAAAATTTAGTTTTTATTATTTTTTATTTTTTATTTTTTTTACCCTTTTACTTAAAAAAATGGTGAATCATCCCCCATGGTTGACATCATCATCTTGAATCCTATTGGTTCTTATAAAGTTTATTTTTGTTGTACATTTTTCTTAGGAGGCCCATTTTAGAACTCAAAATTCCCCTAATAATCTATCTCGTATTCATATTTATATTCACAAAATTCAAAATCTTCAAAATCACATTCAATAAGTAGGACACCATTTTCTATATATGTTGAAGACTCCGAGCTAAAAAGTGTGGCTTTTGTACTATCATCACAACACCGTTTTGTTAGGAAGTGGACTTATTCCTTAACTGGAAAGGGAGCATGTAAACATTGGTTGGTGTTATGATGGGGTGACTGACACCTATTGCATTTCCGAGTCAAGACAGATTTGGTTTCTTAGGAATTTTGGGCTCTTTCCTGTTGGAGTTTTTGTGCCAATTCTTGAGACTTTTTTCCTTTATTTCATTTGGACTCTTCTCCTTTTGGACATTTGTTTGCCAAGTGGCCCTTTTGGACACACAACTAACACACAATTTTCTCCCATTCTCTACTTTTATGAGTTTGTAGATGAATATCTTTAGGGGAGAAATAGTCATTCCTTAGGATTCTTCAGAATTTTCTTGGGGCTGACTTGTTATAATGCTTATAGGAACATTTGTGAAGCTTTTGATTTTTTGCAGACAACTTTTTAGTTACCTTTTTGGCCTTTCTTTTGATAATTGGATCATCTATATAAAGTTCATATTTTTGACAAATTGATCTAATATCAGGTAATCTAGAAATATTTTGGATAAATTTATTAACTTTCATGTTGGTGCATAGTCCTACCAATGCTTTGGTAATTATTTCATAAATTTTTCCCCAAGTATATGATTCATAAGGCTGCTGGAAGACTTCTTGAATTTTGAGATATTCAATAAACTTACTAGGGCGTGTAGCAAGGTATACCTATTTCCAGAGCAGGTTTTTGCTATGCTTGACTTCATATATTATCTGCACTCATTCTTTATGGAAGTATTCATACTGAGATATTTTATTTCATTTGATATTCATTAATATTATAAAACGATTAGCACCAATTTCAGTCTCGGTTCTGCATTGATGAGCATATCCTATAAATCTATATTGCATGCCACCACCAATGGCTTGTCAGGATGAAAGTAAGGTACCAAGTCATTCTTGGCCGCCCTATGATTGTAAGGATAATATACACAAAATACTGGGACATTGGACCCTGTTACCTTGGGTTAACAATGTTTTATGATTAATGTACCACTTTTTTGAAATAAGATATCATTCTCATGGCGTTCTCGAAAAAGTATCCACTGTGTAAAATCTGGTGTAATATTTTTTGGACAATTATTTGAGACTCGGGGGACTCCTCCGAATTTTGGTGTGAATTGACCCACATCTCATAAATTCTACAGAAAGCATGATCTATATTATCTCCTTTAAGGATGATTCTCAATATCTCCCTTAAGGACGATTCTCGCCTACCTTGTCTAATTGTCAAAGTCTGAGAAGATGCCTCATGATCCCTCGAGAATCTATAAATAAAGAAGAAGGAGATTATTCTCCTCATTCGGAGTTAGATTCGGTTTTGAGTTTACTCTTGCCCTGCAAATACGCTTTGTGTGATCATGTATGCATCTTGAGTGGACTCAAGACCAGTAATAGTTCATATCTTTGGGTTTTAGAGAGTCTAAGGTCTGAGAAGCCTATGCATCAGAACATAAGAGTCTAGTGTGAATTTAAAGTGGTCTAACTTTGTTAGAGTTTGGTCTCTCTAGATTTTCTATGTAACCATCTCATGCTATAAATAAAGAGAAGAGTATTTCCAGAGTTTTGTGTTATATGTTATGTAACCATCTCATGCTATAAATAAAGACTCAAACTATTTGTAGAGTTTTGTGTTATCAAACCTAGAATTTTCTTGCATCATGTTTGAATGAATGTTTTCTTTGAAGTTCGTTGGAGGTTCGCTTAGGATTTTGGATTGCAATCATGTTATGAAACCAACTCCAAAAATATAAGAAAAGAGAGATCAACACATTAAAAATAAGCCATTTCGAGGGGGAAACCTCCTTTACATTACATAAATGAACAATTCTTGGATGATAAAAACCTTCTTCTATATATAGGAGTCCATGGGGTCACAATATAATCCTAGAATACCTAACAATAATAATGTAAGGACACAATAATAATAATATTGGGGTTACATGGGTACAACAATAACAATAAGGGGGTTACACTAACAACAATAAGAGACTATACTAGTAATATAGGGACCTAACATGCCCCTCTCCTTCCAAAAAGTGTTGTCCTAAACGCCTGAGTAGCTCTGGATGCTTCCGTATAAAATTATTATCCTCCCATGTATAATCTTCAGTGGGTAAGTTCTTCCATTTGATGAGATGCTTTGAAATTAACCGATTTCGTAGCTATCGAGTTTTGTTTCGGTCACTACTTCAGGTTCCAATATCATTTTTCCTTCCTCATCAAGTTCTTGAAATATTGTTTGAACTGGAAATTTGTCCATTATAACCTTCTTTAAGCATGAAACATGGAAAATTGGATGCACTCGCGAAGAAGCAGGAAGTTCCAATTTGTATGCCATAGTACCAATATTTTGCAACACCTTGTAAGGACCATAGTACTTTGGCAATAATTTATTATCCTTCTTAGCTTGCTTGAGGGACAATTGTTTGTATGGTTGTAGCCGTAAACATACCCAGTCTCCTACATCAAAAATTCTCTCGCTACAATGTTGATCTACCTGTTGTTTCATTCGATTTTTGTGCCAAATTTAGGTTATCCTTTAAGAGTTGGAGAACTTCTTGTTGATGCTCGATGTGATCTTCCACTTCTTGAACCCTAGAATTTTCTCTTAAAGAAGATGTGATGGACGGTGGATGATATCCATAAAGTGCCATAAATAGGGTCAATTTTGCTGCAGTATGGAAGGAAGTGGTATACCACCATTCAGTGAGAGGTAACCACTTGACCCATTGTGCTGTCTTATTAGATACAAAACAACGAAGATATCCTTCCAAACATTTATTCACTATCTCAGTTTGATCATCGGATTGAGGATGATAAGAAGAGCTATGAGCTAGTTGAGTACCCAAACAAGAAAATAATTTTGTCCAAAAATTTCTTGTAAAAATGGGATCTTTGTCACTTATAATAATCTTTGGGTTTCTATGTAGCTTTTGAATTGTTTCCATAAATGCAGTAGCAACTATACTTGCTTAAATGCATGAGATAATGCACAAAAGTGTGCATAATTGGTAAGTCTATCAACTACCACCATGATGACACTTTTTCCTTCGGACTTAGGTAAACCTGTGATAAAATCCATTAAAATCTCCTCCCAACGTTGACTTGGAATGGATAAAGGTGTAAGACTTTCCCTCTTAATTGTCTCAAATTTATTTTTACGGCTAACCAAACATTCCGCCATAAAATTTTGAATATCAAATTTAAGACCATCCAAAAAAAAATATTTCTTCACCCTGTGGTAAGTTTTAAAAAATCCAGTGTCCTCCTAAAGGAGAAGTGTGCAATTCAAAAAGAATCTTTTTTTTTAGTTGGGAATTCATGCAAATATATAAGCGATATTTTTACCATAAGGAATCATTTTTCCAACTAAATGTATCATATGTACAAGGATCTTGCTGCAAATTTTGAATGAGTGTCCACACTTCTTCGTCCTTCTTCCATTCATCCCTTGCTTCGGTTATCCAATTTGGTTGGATAATAGAAATGGCACAAAGCAATGCTTCCACCTCTTCATCATTTCTTGAGAGTGCATCACCCAGCAAACATTTAGCTTCCCTTTTTTTGTAGATGATTCAAAAGTCATAACTTGAGCATATTTGTGACCCATTTTTTCTACTCTTTTGAAGATAGTATTTGTTCCAAAAATTATTTAAAACTATCATGATTAGTTTTTAACTTGAAGTGTCTTCCCATTAGGTAAGTTCGCCATTTCTTTAGTGCATGTAGTATTGCTAACATTTAATTCACATAAATAGCTTTTTGTAAATACTTTCATTTGATTGGACGACTTTAAAAAACAATGGGTATTCCTTCTTGCATTAAAACAACACCAATTCCATTTCCCGAGGCATCACATCCCACAATAAAGGTTTTTGTGAAGTCTAGCATAGCTAAGACCAGTGCTAGGCACATTGTCTCTTTAAGATGTTCAAAGGCCTTAGTTGCTTGAGGAGTCCATGAAAATGCATATTTCTTCAATAATGTTGTTATAGGTGCTTCTATTCTCCCATAATTCTTAATAAACTTTCGATAATACCTTTTTAACCCGAGAAATCCTCGCAATTTCTTTATGGTTGTGGGTATTTTCCATTCCTTAATGGCTTTAATTTTGTTAGGGTCTACCTTCACACCCTCGTGAGATACAATATGACCCAGATATTCCAACTCTTGTACTCCAAAGAAACATTTTGGATGTTTTTGCATATAATTTTTTCTCCTTCAAAAGTTTGAGCACCCTGTCAACATGTTGAACATGATCCTTCCAAGACTGTTGTAGATTAGTATATCATCAAAAAATACTAACACAAATTTTCTAAGGAAAGGTTTGAAAATGGAATTCATCAACCCTTGAAATGTACAAGGTGCATTGGTAAGGCCAAAAGGCATGACCAAAAATTCATAATGACCATAATGAGTTCGAAATGTTGTTTTTGGAATATTCAATCTTCATTCTAATTTGATGATATCCTAAACGAAGATCCAACTTGGTAAAATAAATTTCTCCATGTAATTCATCCAATAATTAATCTATCATAGAAATGGGAAATTCATCTTTAATAGTGAGCTTGTTCAGCTCCCTATAAAATGGACACATGCACCATGATCCATCCTTCTTGTGCACCAACACTACTGTAGCAGAGAAAGAACTTTGACTAGGTTGAATTATACCAGCCTCTTAAATTTCTACAATCATATGTTTAATTTCACTCTTTTGGACATAAGGATATTTGTAAGGCTATATGTTTAGAGGAACACTTCCTGGAATCAAATGTATAGTATGATCATGATCATGAATAGGTGGGAGTCTTTTGGGAGTATCAAACACCTTGGAATGATTGTCCAAGACCTTTTGGAGATCTGGAGAAATAGATGATTTTGATGTTGGAACTTCTAGTGAGCATAATTTTGCAATTACACCTCGTTGTTCTTTCTTCAGAAGCTTTGTCATGACATTAGAGCTTATTATCTTTCTTGGCTTCCTTACAATACCTCGTAATTCGATTTCCTTTCCTTCCGAAAAAAATTCAAGAAAGGTTCATGAAAATTAAAAGCTATTATCCCCAAAGATTGTAACCATTGTACTCCTAGTACAACATCAGCACCTCCCATTGTAATGGAAAGCATTGGACTATTCAATAAATATTCCCCCATGGTTAGCTTGATATTATGGCATTTTCCAGAGCAATTTATAGTTCCTCCATTTGCAACCATCACTTGACATTCTGGTGATGGGTATAGGAAAAAATTCAATTCCTTGGCTACCTTACAATGAATAAAATTATGGGTACTACCGGAATCAATCAACACTAATACCTTTTTCTTCTTGATGTGTCCTTCTATCTTGAGATTTTGAGGAGTGGTAATTCCTACCAATGCATTGCATAATATGGTCATACTCATTTCTTCTTCTTCTAGGGTTGGTTCTCGGTGTATATCCTCTTCTTTTGAAGTTTCTTGTTCATTTTCTTCCTCATCTTCACAATCTATGTAAAATAATTTCTTCTCAGCACACTTATGACCTTTAATGTATTTTCTATCACAACTTTAGCAAAGCCCTTTTTCTCTTTTGTCTTCCAATTGTTGTGATGTCAACCTTGTAGGTTGTGGAAGTCTAGGAGTAGAAACACTTCCATATTTATAGATGTGAGTAGTAGGCTTCCTTGTTGCCATAATTTCACATTCAATTTTTCTTGCCAACCTGAATGCCTTATCCAATGAATCAGGTTTCCAAACGCGAACTTCATGTTGGATGTTATCCTTTGAAGACCATATGAATACATCAGTGTTATGTTCCTCTGGAGTATCAGTTATCCCTATATTCAATTTTTGGAAGTCCTCAATGTGCTCCACCACTGTATCCTTTTGTTTGAGATTTATCAATTGGCTAAAGAAGGTGTTTCTCTTTGTATCCTCATAATGTTCTATCATTTCCTCCTTAAAAATTGACCAAGTGACAATTTTTTTATGGGAGCAAAGTCATCGATACCATACGAATGTATTTTGTTCTAAATGTAAAGTTTCAATGTGTACCTTTTGTGTGTTTTTCACATTATTGAGATCAAAATGTTGCTCTATTTGTAGTATCTATGTTACGAGATCCTTGCCATCAAAATTCCTCATATCTATCATTGGAATATGGTGGTTTTTCAATCCAACATTAGAGTTTATGAAATCACAATTAACATTTATTTTGTTCTCATCATGAGTTTCCTCTACTATCTTTCTCCCAATAGGAATCATTTCTTGCATTAACCTTGTCATCAAGCCTTCCATGTCTATTTTTAGATCATTCTTCATGTCTTCCATGTTTTCTTTCATTTTTTCATCGATCTTAGCTTCCATGTCATCCATCTTAGCTTCCATGTCTTTCTTCAAACCATCTGTTATCACTTAGATTTTCCTTGAAGTTGTTGGGAAGAGGAAAGGGGTCTGAGGTAACCACAAACCAACTTTTAGGTACAGAATCTAGCCAATTTGTACCCATAGAGGGCTCTCTCTATAAAATTTAGCTTTGTTTTGAAAGATATTAGGCTAGTTATAAAGTCCAAGGATTTTGATTGAGTTTGGGTGATGAAATTCAATAGCTTGTGGTAAGATTGACTAGTTTAGGCCATTGGGCTAATGGAGTCAAAGAGGATAGCTTAATTGGATCAAGTTTATTAACAAAAGATGGTTTCACAGGGCAAGGTAATCAAACAGGGAACAATTATAGATTTAAAGTGAATGGGATGGAATCAAAATGGATGAAGGGAAATTAAGAATCCTTCAACACATTCGAAAGAGGGAAATTGAGTGATTATTAATAAAGAGAAATTAAGTATTCTTTACTAAATAATCAAAATGCATAAACTAGTAAAACAGGAGAAATTAAGAATTCACTGTTTAAACCAGTTCAGAAGAAAACATTTAGAATAACAACGATTGAAAGCAGATTGCACTTAAGCACTTTCTGATTTATTCCTTTTCGTTAATTATTCAGATATGAAACACAGATGATATAATAAATAAGTATAAAACTTCAAAACATAAGAGATAGATGACTTATTGATCCGTTGTCTGACACAAGAATCCTGTAAAAAGTCTTTTGCATCAATTCCTCGTCTAGCTAGCCATACGAGATTTGTCCAATAGCACTTTATTCCAAAATAGTCAATGTTACAACAAAGTCTAAGAATCCACCCTTCAATACTCTGATTGAAGGAATATTTATACCAAAAATTATAAAAAATATCTCATCACAGATTGAGATATAATCTAGGATGACTCATAAGTATGTTACAACAAACTAGAGACAGATGGTCTCATAGATAAGAGAAATGATAATTGATGTTGTGTTGTTTCCTTCTTTTGAGAATGTGCTGGATGCAGGCCCTAAGATTTGGCTCGTTGCTGTCCTCTTTAGTAATTCTGTGTTGGCTGCTTCATTTTACTGATACTCTTTATCTGCACTGATACTCTTTAACCTCTGTCTACCCTTATATCCTTCTTATTATAACTTTACTGTAGTAAATGATCAAAAATTCATGTAAGGATAATTTTTACAAAAGTTATAACATTTCTTCCCACCATTTAGCTTTCGGTATTCTGGTTCTTTGCAGCTTCCTTTCCAACATCCCTAGAGTTACAGACAAAGGGACCTAATTGACTTTTAATCTTGAGTTGAGCCTTTTTCTTTACATTGCAGAAATGAACTATGTCAGAATTAATCATCTGTATGAAATACTCTAATGCAAAAATTCTCATTGGGACATATTTTGGAAACTTTAAAAGGCATAACTCACACCCATATATTCTGATTTCTGTGTGATTTCGGTATAGGTACCAGTCACCTATCTTGTATTGTTTTGAGAGTTGGAGAATTTTCTTGATGTCACTATTGACCCTAGGAGGGGAGACTCCTGTCAAAAAGGTGGTTGTAGGGTGTAAAAATAGGTCAATAAACTCATTATAATAGTAAGGAGAATCAGAGGAATTATGAGTGATGGCAAACCAAAAGATTACAGACCTAGGATTTCCTTTGGCATCAAGTTTTTTAACATAGAAAGGGAAACTCTCTGATTGAAAGTAAAGCATGAGATGGTATATAACAGAGGAATAATTGAACACTCTTTCATTCTCTAATCTCATGAACCGATCATGGATTTTATCAACAATGTAGGAAGCAAAATCATACTTGACAGCAGGGGGCTGTCCAGCGGTAAAAATTGACAACAATACTAGGGTTAATTGATCAACATATTCACTAGTATTGAAACCCATTATAGAGGATATCATATTCAGAATAAGCCTTCCCACATCAGTGAAAAAGGTATAACCATAAGGGGGAGGGCCTTTGGGCTGATGTTCTGGTAACATGAAGGTTTGGCAAAGGAAATTCAACTCTTTTTGGGATAAATTGGCAGATTTCTCAAGTAATTCTCCCATGGAAAGGGGAGTCAGGGCTTGACCAAGCTGAAACTGTAACATTTCGTTGATAGACTGAGCAGTTATTGGGAAAAGAATGGTTTGACTCGGGGACAAAATTGCTCGTTGATTGGGATCATAATTTTCATGGCAGTAATGGATTATCTCAGGGAAAATATGGACTGAAGGGAGAAGATACATGGGAACATTGGATTCCCATAATCCAAAAATGTCAGAGCCGTTTAGGTAGTTATCTCTGCAGCGACAAAAAAATCGAAGAGGATTTTCACTGTGTAGAAATTTGAATAATAGCTGAATTATTCACCGAGATTATACTGATTACACACTATTTAAGCTTCATGCATAATAGATAACCTCTTCTACAATTGATCATCAATATGCGGAAATAGAAAGCAGTCGCATGCGCTCATTAAAACATAATCAAGCACACATATCAACACAGTATGTAATGGGGAAAGAAATAGCTGAAAACCCCCAACTATCTGTATAGTATAATGATAGAGAACATGTAACAATACATAGTACAATACTCCTCACAAGTACTCAGTACTATCTCCAAAAAGTTACACACAAACTATATGAGATTTGAACAAGTCATGGGTTCAAATCTCCTCCACAAGTCTGCCTGCCTCTACTGCGCAATCCAAGTGAGTAATGAATGAGATCCAAGTTCAAATCCCACTAGCTCCAACTGCGCAATCCTCATTGGAAATCTCCATCAATGTGTGTGCAAATCTCATGCACAATCATGGTCACAACTGATAGTCACACTCACCCTTTCACCCACCTCTAACACTAGTCTCCACTGAACTGTCCATGCATTGCAGTTAACTGATGTGTTCTTTAGTTTATTTATGAGTTAATAATTAGTGAATTAATTAATAATTAATTCACACCACTCATCACTAGTGTATTTATCAGTTAGACTAAATACAACTAGTTCAACTAAGTTAAACCGAACACAACTCCACCAGCTGTCTCATCAACTCCACCAAACTCTGCCACATGAGTTCTAACTGAAGTCAACCATGCAATAGCTCAACTAACCCTTAGGAAAAGCGTATTTCCTTCTGTCAGCTGCATGTGCCACATACAAGCATCAAACTGAAGTGCTCCAAGAGGATAAGATAATGTTTATAGTCTAAATATTATTAAGGGTTAATAATATTTGACTGTTCTATTTTTAGCCCGGCAGTCTAAAAATAGAAACCGCCCAATGTCTAAAAATAGAGGTCCATCTATTTTTACCAACTCGACCAATCATCCATAAATAGCATCATGCAACTCATAGACCATGATCCATATGTCTAAAAATAGACATAGTCTAAAAATAGACTTTGCGCCAAAAATAGCCTGCGGGCCCACTTAGTGAAGACGACTTCATTTCACTAAGCTCCATCATCTTGTTGCATTTTTAACACTCCCTATCAACAAGATATGGATTATCTGCAACCCCTATCCTGCCTCTGTGGAATTCGAATTTGCTCCTGGTGAGCGCCTTCGTCAAGATGTCAGCATCCTGATCCTCCGTGGGAATATATGAAAGTAACATGATTCTCCGCTGCACACAATATCTGATATGATGGTACCTGATGTTGATGTGTTTGGATCTATCATGAAATACTGGATTAGCTGAGAGTTTAATGCAACTCTGGTTATCACAATAAATCACAGTAGGCTCCAAGTGTGACCCGAACAATCCAACCAGAATCTTCCTCATCCATATGGCCTCGCATGCAGCCAAGCTTGCTGCCATATACTCAGCCTCTGCTGAACTGGGTGCCACGGATCTCTGCTTCTTGCTGTACCAGGAAAATTTTGTCGACCCGATACTGAAGATCCCTCCAGATGTGCTCTTTCTGTCCGTTGGGCTCCCTGCCCAATCTGCATCCGTGAAGCCACAAAGCTTCACCTCATCCTCCTGTCTGTACCACAAGCCATATCCCGATGTGCCTCTAAGATAACGCAATACATGCTTGCCTGCCTTCTAGAAGAGCTTGGTAGGCTTAACCATAGCTTGCGAAAGCTGGTTAACAGCATAGCATATATCGGGTCGTGTATTGACCAGATACATAAGCGACCCCACCAGCTGTCGATAAACAGTGGCATCCACTACCTCCGCTGAAGTAGCATCCTCCTTCCTCCAACCTCCAGGAAGAGGAGTATCAACAGGCTTGCAGCCATGCATGTTGAACTTCTCCAGTATCTCCTGGGCATACTTACCCTGAGAAACAAATATTCCACCACTACGCTGCCAAATTTCCAATCCCAGGAAATAATGAAGGAGACCCAAGTCCTTCATCTCAAACTCTCTAGCAAGATCCTCCTTGCATGAAAGTATCAACAGCTCATCACCCGTCAAAATCAGATCATCTACATACAGTACAATGATCAACAACTTCCCCTCCACCACAATCTGGTACAGGTTAGGATCCGCCTCACTCTTGGAGAATCCAAGTCCGGTGAAATAACTGTCTATCCGTGTGTACCAAGCACGAGGTGCTTGTTTCAACCCATACAGCGCTCTCTTGAGCCTGCACACATGCGACTCACTGCTGAAGATCTCGAAACCTTCGAGCTGCTCTATGTACACCTCCTCCTCAATGACTCCATTGAGGAATGCAGTCTTCACATCCATCTGATGAATGTGCCACCCCATCTGCGCTGAGAGAGCAAGAATCGTCTGTATGGAAGAATACCTTGCGACGGGTGCAAAGGTCTCCTCATAATCGATCCCCTCTATCTGTGAGAAGCCTCGGGCAACAAATCTTGCCTTGTACTTCTCCACACTCCCGTCAGCCGCCTGCTTCACTTTGTAGATCCATCTCGAACCCACCACTGATTTCCCCTCCAGTCTTGGGACAATCTCCCATGCACTGTTTCTGACAATCGAATCATACTCTTCCACCATGGCATCTACCCATGCGAGGTCCTCCACAACTTCCTCGAAAGAGGATGGCTCTGTCACGACACATTTTCTCACAAGAGCCATGTATCCAGTGTACCGATCCGGTGACTGTCTCTGTCTGCGCTGCTAATAGCTCCTCATCTGCATGCAAGTGTGGCTCCCTCTCAAGCGAACACTTCATGGCTTTCTCCTCCTGAAATTTGATATCCCGTCGCACAACAGTCTTGCGACTGTCTGGAAAATACACACGATAGTTGTGAGGTGTATCAGTGTACCCCAAAAATATTCGAACCTCTGCGGTCGGATCCAGCTTCTTCCTGGCATCCTTCGTCACATGCATGTAGACAGGTGAACCAAAAATCCTCAAATGGGAAATATCAGGCCTCTTGCCAGAAAATGCCTCCTCCGGTGTACTCATGCCAAGTATCTTGTGAGGACAACGGTTCTGCACATATACTGCAGTATTGCATGCCTCCGCCCACAAGTGAATGGGTAGGCCCTGATCATGCAACATCGCCCGTGCAGCACCCACGATCGTTCTGTTCTTCCACTCAGCAACCTCGTTCTGTTGTGGGTTATGAGGTGCTATGAGCTCTCTTCGAATTCCTTCTGCGCTGCAAAATTCCTTGAATTCGCCAGAGATGAATTCACCACCATTGTCGCTCCTAAGAGCCTTCACCTGCTTCCCCGATTCTTTCTCAACCAGTGCCTTGAACTCACAGAACTTTGAGTATGTCTCGCTCTTCTTTTGCATGAAGAAGATCCAACACTTCCGAGAAAAATCATCAACAAATATCACATAGTACCTGTGCTTTGCTGTCGAAGCTACTGAGAAAGGTCCACACACGTCTGTGTGAATTATCTCAAGGATCGTCGTGGCGCGACTATCCTTCTCGTGAAAGGTGGATTTCACAAATTTTCCCAAGGTACATCCCTTGCACTGATCTGACTGTGAAAGAGTACCCTTAGGAAGCCCAGTAGAAATCTGCTGCAGTATCTTTAAAGCTCCATGGTGAAGGTGGCCCGATCTCCGGTGCCATAGCTTGCCATCATCCCGGCTCACCACTCCTTCTGCCTTGCATGCCATTGCTACGCAGCCATCTACTTGCAATTGATAAAGGTTCTTGACTTGAACCCCTATCTTCTAGGTTTCTCCAGTTGTCTTACTGCGCAGGAAATCCTTTCCCTTGCTGAAGACAACATCATATCCCTTGTCTTCTAACATCGCCACAGAGATAAGATTCTTCTTCAATCCCGGAACATGCATCACTTCCTTCAATACGAAGGGTTTACCAGACTCCCTCTCAAAGGAAATGGTACCGATACCGGTCGCACTGTATCTACCATCATCGCCCATCTCGATGTGCACTCCAAGATCTTTCTCATCCAGATCTGAAAACAGATCTAGATCTCCAGTCATGTGAAAAGACGCACCACTGTCCAAGAACCATACTGATCCCATCACACTTGAGACCAAGCATGCGATCAGCGAAAAATCCAGCTCAAACTGCGAGGCTAAAGCCTCTCCCGCTGCAGATCCGGCAGCTTGCTTATTTTTCTTCTTCTGCGGACAATTTGTGGCATAATGTCCATGCCGGTGACAGTGAAAACACTTCACCTTAGACATGTCCTGCTTCTTTCCTTTTGCACCGGAATGAGAAGCTTTATTGCTCTTCCCCTTCTTTGCTTTGGCATCCAAAGCGCAATTTTCTTCATCAGATGCCTTTGATGAAGATCCGTCTCTCGTATTCCGCCTTATCTCCTCTTGCACGAGATCCGACCAAAGTCGCTCCCATCCTGGCAATCTCTCTCGAACATTGACAGAATCCTGATAGGCATGCCAACTCTTCAGAAGACCAAGGAGAGCCAAGCTCACCAATTCCTCATCATCGACAGTCACCCCCACACTTCCCAGCTCATCCCTGCATTGGATGAACTTCGTGAGGTACTTCGGCATACTGTCGCCTTTCTCCATCTTTATATGTCTGAGTTTATCCTTGAGCGCCAACTTCCTCTGGTCGCTCTTGCTTTGGAATAAATCTGTCAACGCTTTCCACATCAAGTATGGAAAATATTTTCCATGCATGCTAGATACAATGTGATCCTTCACGCCCTCCAACAGAATTATTCGACATTTCGCCATCTTCTTTTGCCAAGCCTCAACTTGAGCAGCATCAGTCGGCTTTGGGATCTCAGCTTCTATGAACTCCTTTAGCCCGTTATCATCTAATACCGCCTCCATTCGGTCCTTCCATGCAATATAATTCGAACTGCCCTCAAGGGCATATTCCAGTCGCAATCCGTTGAAAGACATTTCAACTTTGGCACCAAGAAAACTACTGCAAATTCGAATTCCAAATTCTACTGCAAATTTGAATTCCAAGCTCAAAACTCAGCTGCTTCTGGATCTGTGGGAACAAATTATTTCTAGCACAGAGATCGACTGTAAGGGCATTTACTGGATATATCATCTTTCAAAGAAAGGATGGATCCAGAGGCTACCTGGCCCGTTACAGACTTTGTCTACCGAAAATAATTGTAATCACTGTAATAGATCCGATGATCAATTCTGCTCCGATATCATGTAGAAATTTGAATAATAGCTGAATTATTCACCGAGATTATCCTGATTACACACTATTTAAGCTTCATGCATAATACATAACCTCTTGTACAATTGATCATCAATATGCGGAAATAGAAAGCAGTCGCATGCGCTCATTAAAACATAATCAAACACACATATCAACACAGTATGTAATGGGGAAAGCAATAGCTGAAAACCCCCAACTATCTGTATAGTATAATGATAGAGAACATGTAACAATACATAGCACAATACTCCTCACAAGTACTCAGTACTATCTCCAAAAAGTTACACACAAACTATATGAGATTTGAACAAGTCATGGGTTCAAATCTCCTCCACAAGTCTGCCTGCCTCTACTGCGCAATCCAAGTGAGTAATGAATGAGATCCAAGTTCGAATCCCACTAGCTCCAACTGCGCAATCCTCATTGGAAATCTCCATCAATGTGTGTGCAAATCTCATGCACAATCATGGTCACAACTGATAGTCACATTCACCCTTTCACCCACCTCTAACACTGGTCTCCACTGAACTGTCCATGCATTGCAGTTAACTGATGTGTTCTTTAGTTGATTTATGAGTTAATAATTAGTGAATTAATTAATAATTAATTCACACCACTCATCACTAGTGTATTTTTCAGTTAGACTAAATACAACTAGTTCAACTAGTTTAAACAAAACACAACTCCACCAACTGTCTCATCAACTCCACCAAACTCTGCCACATGAGTTCTAACTGAAGTCAACCATGCAATAGCTCAACTAACCCTTAGGAAAAGCATATTTCCGTCTGTCAGATGCATGTGCCACATCCAAGCATCAAACTGAAGTGCTCCAAGAAGATAAGATAATGTTTATAGTCTAAATATTATTAAGGGTTAATAATATTTGACTGTTCTATTTTTAGCCAAGCAGTCTAAAAATAGAAACTGTCCAATGTCTAAAAATAGAGGTCCATCTATTTTTACCAACTCGACCAATCATCCATAAATAGCATTCTGCAACTCATAGACCATGATCCCTATGTCTAAAAATAGACATAGTCTAAAAATAAACTTTGCGCCAAAAATAGCCTGCGGGCCCACTTAGTGAAGGCGACTTCATTTCACTAAGCTCCATCATCTTGTTGCATTTTCAACACACTGAGAACAAGGTCTTTAATTTGGAATCCCTATCTACTAGAGGCAGATAGTCTAAATCTCTGTGAGGGGCATTCAGGGGTGCGACATTCAAAGCCACGGGAATCTCCGTTTCTGGTTCTTGTGGATTCAGAAATGAATTGCGGGTTTTGATGAAAAAACAGTCACAATCACAGGTTTGGGAATGCAATTGTATTTTTGGGAATTGAGGAATGAACTAAAGAGCAATCTTGAACCCTGTTTCAGTTTTTCGTGTGGAATTTAAAACAAAAACCAGGATTTTTACAGAGCTCAGCAGGAATTTAGGTAAATAATTGTTTTCCGGAAAATGAATAATGACTAAATAGGTGTTGAATATGGCGGATGAACTCTGGATTACTCGACTGCAATTTTCTTCAGCAAGGTAACGGTTGGCAAACTTCGACAGTTGATTTCGAAATTCGTTGTATGGGACACTAGTCACTGCATGAGATAGTGAAAATGACGCGGGTTCTTTTGTTTTATTTGCAAAGTCAAAGGTTGGCGGGTTTTTTTTACTTTTTAATAGATGACTTTAGTAAGTACGGTGGTTTCGTCACAGGAAGCAGGCAGTAAGCGGTTTTCATCGCACAGCTTTTGGGGATGGGCGGTTTTCAGCGGAGGGCGAGTGATTCCATACGATGGACGACGTGTGGCACGGCACTGTTCAGAAAATCGCTTGGCCATCGCGCGTTACCGTTCGGACGTGGATGGGCAGTGATATGGACGACAACCGTAGATCTTGGATTGATCGATCAAACGGTCATCGGGAAAGCAAGATGACGGGAAATTAATATGGCGGGCCCAATGAAATTTATTATGAAATAATCACATCGCGGGCATTTTGATTGGTGGATTAGGTTATTAATTAACCTTGAGGGTTAATTAACCCCTTTATACGGCGGAGTGTCGGTTTTATTTATTAATTGGAAATTCACCCAATTAATTAAATTTATATGGTTATTTTTCAACCAAGGGGGTGGGATATTATATTAATTTGGAAATTTTATTAAAATAATACGGGAAAATGAGAGATTCTCATAGGGATTTAAATAATAAAAAATTAATATGGAAATGAATGAAGCACTAAGTGTAAACATTAAATTAATGTCTTTAACTTATGCTTTTATGAAATAGGGTTTTTATGAAATATTGCATGATTTTCCTAAGTAAAATAGGATTTTACTTAGGAAAAGATTTTTTAGAAGTGAATGAATGTCATGATGAATGATTTTAAGTACTTAGGCTTTTCCAATTATTGGGCCGAGGGTCCGGTCCCTCCAAAAGTCAAGGAAATGCCTTGAGCCCCTTTAATTTTCAAATTCCTTAGTACTTTGTGGAAATTAGTGAAATTTTTAGGGAAAAATGAGAAGGGAAGTTAATAATCTGACTTTGCTTTGCTTGAAATTCTTCCAGTGCAGTGTCTGCCTTTGCACTTGTGATGAAAGTAAATATTTAACACATCTAGAGTCGTTATCCATCATATGTAATTATGCAACAACATCTACCTACCCAACCTACTTTACCCTACCATTTTTTTTTTCTTTATTAGGGTGCACTTAGACTGGAAAACCCTCATCACACTTTTTCTTTTACATCTGGAAATCTATATAATTCTATCCTTATTACATCCAAGGGCTCAGATTAAACTGTTGAGCTCCTTCTATTTACTCTACCTATCTACTTATCTGCCAAGATTAAACAGTTTGGTCAGATTTTATTCTCTATCTCTAAAACATAAAATTGAAGGATGAACTAGCCAAGCTTAAACTGTTCGACTGTTCATAAATTGTGGCATAAAATACAAGTTGCACACAATTTTATTTATTACATAAGAGCAAAAAAGTAGTGGCATTTAGACTTGCACACTTTTCTTGACCTTTCTTTTGGTGGGGTTCACTTTCTTTCACTTTTTTGGCCATTTTTATTTTTCTCACCCTTTGATTTTTCTTTTAGGGTATACCCTCTTTACATTTTTTATATTTTTTTATTTCTTTTTTGACAATGTGGAAAACCTTTGCAACAAGAAAAGGTATGAACATATTACATAGCCCATCAAGTCAATCATGATAGATGACACCTATTGGTATATGAGTCTAACACTAGCTCCACTTGGGGATGGCTTTTCCTAGTGAAAAGTCAAGAATAGCAGGTCAGTTGCCCTCAGAATGATTTTGACTGAACCATGAAATCTTCTTCTGCTTGTTGCTTTATTGTATGTATGACAGTAATACCTCTGAAGCTTAGGGCCTTCTCCTCGGGCTTCAACTCCAGTAAGTTACTATCCACTCAAAACAGATACATTATAAAGGATATAGTATGTACATGTTAAAAAATCAGGATATCCTAATAAATAGGATCAATGTAATGTTTCAACATTCAACCATTAACTGGCCCTTCTTCAGTTTCTGTACCATCCAATTTTTTCAGAAAATATGTATTATTTCCTTGTAAAGCATGAATAATATAAGGTCCTTTCCACAGGAAGTCAAACTTCCCATGTTTTCCTTTATCCTCTCTTCTGGAATCCCATCTTAAAACTTGGTTTCCTAGTTGGAAATCTTCTGCCTTGGTCCTTTTATCAAATATCTTCTTTAGTTTCTCTTGCAATACTTGGGATCTTTGATAAACTTCCTCTCTGGTCTGCTGCAAATTGATTGTCTGATTTATTCTCCTTTGAATATCATTTGGTTTAACCTGAGCTTCTTGAAGTAATTTCATTACATGAACTCCTAAAGATGAAGGAAATACAGCCTCAATACCATAAACTAACTCATAAGGACTAGTCCCAATATATTTTTTGGTGGTGAGTCTGTCTGCCCATAGTGCATTTGTAAGTTTCTTATTCCAATTTTTCTTGTTTTCTTCCAATAATTTCTTAATAATATTAATGAGACTTTTGTTGGATGATTCAGCTAGTCCATTACCTTGAGGGTAATAGGTTGTGGAATGGCTTAATGTGATATGATATTTATTACAGAAACTTATCATTTTCTTAGATTTGAAGGCAGCAACATTATCAGTTATGATTTTCTCAGGACAGCCAAATCTTGATAATATATTAGTTTCTAGGAATCCTATGATCACAGTGTCATTGGCTTGTCTGGAAGGAATTGCTTCTGTCCATTTGGTGAAATATTCTGTGGTAGTGACGATCCATTTATGTTGGCTAGAAGAAGGAGGATGGATTTCTCCAATGAAATCCAGGCCCCATTGTTGGAAAGGTTTTTCAGTGGAAATTGGTTTCAAAGGTAAAGGTAATAGTTTTCTCTTGCCTTCAAAAATTTGACATTTATGGAAAGCAGTAAAAAATTTCTTTACATCAGAGAACAAGGTTGGCCAATAAAATCCAGCTCTTAGGATCTTGTCTGCAATTGATTTCCAATAAAGGTGTCCACCACAGTCTCCTGCATGGAATTCATTGAGAGCCTTGTCAGCTTCATCTTTTAACAAACTATTCAATAGAATACCATCATGATTTTTCCAAAAGAGAACATTATATAAAATACAAAACTTTAAAGATGTCATCTTTAAAAACCTATTTTTTGTTTTGGATAACCCTGGAGGAGCTTGCAGGTTTAACAATACATAAATTATATCGGCATACCATGGTGATTCTAAGAAGGCCTGACTGATTTGTGGAGTCGCCATCTCCTGTTCGTCATCCAGGTCATTAATATCCAGGGCTTGGCAATTTGTTTCTGTCATGAGTTGAGCCAATCCCTGTCCCTTTATCAGCTTTGTAGGTTTTATCTCAATATCATACTCTAATATGGTAGCAATACATTTACCTCTTTTGCCCTCAATTCCATCTTGAGTCAAGATGTCTTTGACAACAACATTTGGTACATAGGCTATCACATGGGAATACAATATATAGATTCTAAAATCTTTAATGGTTTTTACAAGTGAAAAGGCTTGTTTTTCCATGATGTTGTATTTTAATGATGCATCTCTCAGTGCTTTACTAAAAAAGGCTATAGGTTTTTCACATCCTTAATCATCCTTTTGTAATAAAACAGCTTCTACAGTATGTTCTGATGCAAATGAAAATATTATGAAGTCTCTATCGAATTGTGGACTGGTAAGAACTAGTGTTCTAGTCAAAGCCATTTTAATTTCTTCAAATGCTTGTTTGGCTTCTACTGTCCATTTAATATTTGAATCCTTTCTCAACATGTTAGTAAGCAATCTAATTAGTTCAGCTAAGCTAGATATGAATCTTCTCAAAAAATTGATTTTTCCTATGAAGGCTTGAAGTTCTTTAACATTTCTAAGGTGAGGTATCTACAATATAGCTTCTATTCTAGCAGGATCAATTCTAATACCATCTTTGGAAATAATATGGCCCAGAAGTTTACCTTCTTCAAGACCAAACAAGGACTTTTTTGGATTCAAAGAGATACCATACTTTCTACATTTTATGAATACTTTTCTGAGATGGTCCAAATGCTGCTGATCTGATTTAGAAAAAACAGTTAAATCATCTAGATATATAACAAGAAAGTCATGAATTTCTTTTGCAAATGCAATGTCCATTGCTCTTTGGAAGGTTTCTCAAGCATTTTTAAGTCCAAATGGCATTTTAACATACTTGAATGTGCCCCATGGTGTTGTAAAAGTTGTTTTTTCCTGGTCATCAGGATGAACCAGAATTTGGTTGTATCCTGAGAACCCATCTAGAAGAGAAATCCTAGAAGCACCTACTACCCTTTGTAAAATGTGATCCATTTTGGGCAAAGGGTAATTATCCTTAAAAGAAACCTTATTTACATTTCTTAAATCAACACATAATCTGATCTCTCCAGTTTTCTTCCTAGTAGGAACTAAGTTAGACACCCACTCTGAAAATCTAATAGGAGCAATTATCCCTGCTTCATACATTCATTTGATTTCTTTTTTAATTAAAGGCAACAGTACAGGGTTGAGTCTTCTGAGTTTCTGCCGAAATGGTTTCTGATTTTCTTTCAAAGGTATTGTATGCTGAATAATAGAGGTATCATATGCTTTCAAGTCTTCATAACTCCAGGCAAAGACATCCTGGAATTCTCTTATTAGTTCAACATATTTTGGTTTTTGATCGGGAGACGAAGATTTAGATAACTTTATTATTTTAGGATTTTCTTCAGTCCCCAGATTATATTCCTCAATATCAGCTTTCAATGGTTCCATTTTGGGTTTCTTTGGAATATCATTAGAGTCGAAAAGATCTTCCAGAGGAGTTAATCCTTTAGGCAAATGATTATCTTTAAAATTAATGATCTCAAATTCTTCCTCTATAATCTCATCAACCTCCATTTGTTTAAGGTCCTGCATTTCTTTTTTGGTAAACTTTGTTGGATGAAGCATTTGAGTTACACTTTCTTCTGAAATGTCTGTTTATTGTTCTTTTATTTGATCAGATTCAATGACTATATCTTCATCTATGTTACTGTTAGAAAATTCATTCTCTAGAGTCAGAAAATTGTTAATCTGTTTGTCATTTGCAAACACTTGCCAATTCTTGAAATTGTCTGGTATGGCTGGTCTGTGTCTAATCTCAGCTGTGAACTGATGATTGGGTTTGAATGGTAATTTACAAGTGCTAGCAAACATTGCAAGACTATGAGCATGCAAATTTTGTTTTCTTGGGATTTTAACAAGCTGAGTCTGTAAAAAAGTATTGAGAAGCTCTACCACTGTTCCTCTATATTCTCTCAGTCTGGGATCGTTTGTCAAAAGGTGACCTTTGATCTGTTGAATGATTAAATCAGAATCTCCTATGATAGATACTCTAATTTCCCCTAATCTTTTGACAAGTTTAAGCCCTAACAAAAGAGCTTCATATTCAACCATATTATTAGTGCATTTAAAGTTCAATCTGTAAGCATGGCCTTCAGCATGATCATTTTCAAGGTTGTGTATCCAAATTCCAGCTCCTGCTCCTAACTTGTTAACTGAACCATCAAATTCTAAGTGCCACAGAATTTCATGTTCATAATTGGTGTCAGGTGATTCAGGAACTTTCTTAACAGTGAGATCTGTTTTTTTTGTTTTCTTCAGGTTTTTCTTGGGTATCTGATGTTTCTTTTTCCTCAGAGATTTCCTGGATTTGAACACTAGATTTATTTGCAATTTCTTTTGGTTATGTTGCTGGTACTTCTAATTCAGTGGGAAGATCAGATTCAGCATTATAAAGAATAAATGAGTCCATATCAGAGTGTACTGAGTAGATGGGGAAATTTTCAGGGTTCTCCTGACTACTGACTACATATTTCATTAAAGTTTCTCTGTATAATCCCTTAGGTTGGCCGAACACTAAAATAGTAGCATATGACATCTCTAATTGAAGAGATCCTCCAAGCTTTGCACCCCAGGATATGGACAATAGCATACCATATTTTGGAGGAATATCTACTACTACTATATCCATCAAAATTGTTTTTGCAGAGTATTGAACCAATGAAACACACAAGTCTTTGATTAATCCTAAACATCTCACCTGATTTGAATCAAAAGAAAAAAGATCTCTGTATGGTCTGGTGATGTCTAGGTTTAATTTCTCCATTACAGCCTTGGGCATTATATTTTGAGATCCCCAGAGTCAAGCATGGCATTATGAAGTATTTTATCATGTATGTTCCTCCACTTCCTGGTTTTCCATTTACTTCAGGGCCAAATAATAATCTAGGTTGGTCATCAAAAGCATTTACTGAGTCATCACTTCCAGTAATATTAAGTGATCTATTGATTTGACTTCGGTAGACATCATGTTTAGCTAATTCAGACAATGGAACAACTATTTTTAATTTTCCTACTTCGGCTTCCAAATTAAAAGGTTTTTCAATCTGAGTTCTTGTATTTCGAACAGTTGGATTTTCTTTATCTTCTGTGTTTTCGGTATTTTTCTCCTTCTCAGAAATAGGGTTGTGGGCTGAAGTTGTTTCCGAATCAACTTCTGGAGGTTCCTCTACATTTCCTTTGGGAGGAAGAGTATTGGAAATTTGTCTGTTATTCAGTTGAGTATCGGATACATGTTCAATTATTAGGTTGGTAGGATTAGGATCTGATCTAGAAAGAATATGTACAAAGGTAGTATTGGTTTTACCTTTGAGGAGTTGTTTTGTAGCTTTCTGTTTACTTGTTTCCGAAACATCAATTCTTCTACTCCTCAAATTATATTTCTTGTGAACTTCGTAAATGGTTGTATCATATCCTTCATCAAAGCCAAATGATTCTCCTGAATGGGTTTGAAATTGCTTAAGAATGTGAGCTTCTTGATCATCTTGGGTCAAGAAAATTTCTGGTTCGTCCTTGCGTTCAGTAAAGTTGTTTATTTGAACATATTCAGTTTGTTCATCAGAAGTTGAGGCTTCAATACAATTTTCCTGGAATGGGGGCCTAATATTTTGGTCAGGACCAGTTTTTCCAGTATTTTAATTTTGGTTTCTTTTGAAATTTGGATTTCTCACAGTATTGCTCGGTTGACCATCCCAAGGATATTTATTTTCAATTGTTTCTACTCTATCTCCTAGTCTTTCCATTCCTTTAATAATAGCATCCAATTTCTTCTCAAAAGTTGTGGGTTCTTCGTTTAAAGGCATTCTCCTTTCAGCGCTTGCTCTAGCTTGTTTCTCTATCAGGTTGGCTTCAACACTAACAACTATACTTTGCATCTCTTCTAAATTTTGAGGAGCTCTTTCCCTAAGCTGATATGCCATATCAGAATCAAATCCATCAGGGAATTTGATTAATACTGAATCTCGTGGAGGTCTAAGATTTTGGGGAATAGCATTGTAAGCCTCATTGAACCTAGTGACGTAATCTTGCACAGTCTCATTTGGTCCTCTCTTTAGTTTTCCAAAGTCTGATAAGATTTGAAAATGATCTTTCTTCTTTTCCCATCTATTTAAAAATGATCTATAAAGAGCTTGTAAGTCAGTAACACTGTTTGCAGGAAGGGCTCTAAACCAGGTTCTAACTTCTCCAGTAAGACTTTGGACAAATATTCTCATTCTTACATCATCAACGTCTATTTCATAAATTTCAAAATAATCGGTCATCTTTTTGGTATGATGTTGTGTTGTGTAAGTACCATAACCATCAAAAGGAGTGATTTTACTTTGGTAATCTTGAGGCATAGCCCCTAGATTAGCTGGTAATACCAAAGGAGCATATATATTTTCCATTGCAGGAGGTAGCGATGAAATAACATGTGAGGTTGGTCTATGAGTGGTGGGTGGAGGAGTAGAAGGGGTAATTTGAGGTTGAGATGTTTGAGGAAATGTTGATGAACTTGGAGAGGCTGAAGTGATCATAGAAATATTTGATGTTCCTTCAGAGGTAAGCTCAGATTGTATGGAATTTCGCAAATGTTTATCAAGATATGAAGTAACAAATTCAAATTGTAAATCTTCAAGAAATACTGGGTCTGGAACCAAATTGGACAACTCAAATCCAGAAAAATTTACAAATAGAGATGTTTCAAACTGCTCGTCAAAAGGTTCGTCCTCAAGATAAATCCACTTAACAGGACAGGATATTGATCTATAGAGAGGTCGAGAACTACCAAAAATTTCTTGACTATCTTGTCTCCTAAGAATTCTGGGGATAAAATTCGGATTTTCAAATACAGGCGGTGGATTTGGATCATGATTAGCCCTGGTGTAACGAGTCCTTTCTGAAGCCAGCTTTCTAGGTGATTTTTTTTTTTTTTTTTTTGTCTAAATGGAATGAATAATACAACTTCAACAATCTCTTTAAGAAGTTTCAGATATTGGATTTAAATTTTCTTAAAGATTCATTTAACTAGAGGAACTGATCAAATGTTTGAAACCAAAGTTTAGTTCATAAACTAGACCGGAGATAGACTGAAGCAGCATTTATTTACTTATGCAATTGCAGAGAAAAAGCAGTTCAAAGGCTACCTGGCTAACTTCAGGCTCCGTCTGTAGTTTATAAAGTAAACAATAGTAACAATAAAATTATTTAGATTCCCCAGTGGAGTCGCCACCATGTTATCACTCAGATTTTCCATGAAGTTGTTGGGAAGAGAAAAGGGGTCCGAGGTAACCACAAACCAACTTTTAGGTACAGAATCTAGCCAATCTGTACCCAAAGAGGGCTCTCTCTGTAAAATTTAGCTTTGTTTTGAAATATATTAGGCTAGTTATAAAGTCCAAGGATTTTGATTGAGTTTGGGTGATGAAATTCAATAGCTTGTGGTAAGATTGAGTAGTTTAGGCCATTGGGCTAATGGAGTCAAAGAGGATAGCTTAACTGGATCAAGTTTCTTAACAAAAGATGGTTTCATAGGGCAAGGTAATCAAACAGGGGACAATTATAGATCTAAAGTGAAAGGAATGGAATCAAAATGGATGAAGGGCAATTAAGAATCCTTCAACACATTCGAAAGAGGGAAATTGAGTGATTATTAATAAAGAGCAATTAAGTATTCTTTACTAAATAATCAAAATGCATAAACTAGTAAAACAGGAGAAATTAAGAATTCACTGTTTAAACCAGTTCAGAAGAAAACATTTAGAATAACAACGATTGAAAGCAGATTGCACTTAAGCACTTTCTGATTTATTCTTTTTCATTAATTATTCAGATATGAAACACAAATGATATAACAAACAAGTATAAAACTTTAAAACATAAGAGATAGATGACTTATTGATCTGTTGTCTGACACAAGAATCTTGTAAAAAGTCTTTTGCATCAATTCCTCGTCCAGCTAGCCATACGAGATTTTTCCAACAACACTTTATTCCAAAATAGTCAATGTTACAGCAAAGTCTAAGAATCCACCCTTCAATACTCTGATTGAAGGAATATTTATACAAAAAATTATAAAAAATATCTCATAACAGATTGAGATATAATTTAGAATGACTCATAAGTATGTTACAACAAACTAAAGACAGATGGTCTCATAGATAAGAGAAATGATAACTGATGTTGTGTTGTTTCCTTCTTTTGAGAATGTGTTGGATGCAGGCCCTAATATTTGGCTCATTGCTATCCTCTTTAGTAATTCTGTGCTGGCTGCTCCGTTTTACTGATACTCTTTATCTGCATTGATACTTTTTAACATCTGTCTACCCTTATATCCTTCTTATTATAACTTTACTGTAGTAAATGATCAAAAATTCATGTAAGGATAATTTTTACAAAAGTTCTAACATTTCTTCCCACAATTTAGCTTCCGGTATTCTGGTTCTTTGCAGCTTACTTTCCAGCATCCCTAGAGTTACAGACAAAGGGACCTAATTGAATTTTAATCTTGAGTTGAGCCTTTTTCTTTGCATTGCAGAAATGAACTATGTCAGAATTAATCATCTGTCTGAAATACTCTAATGCAAAAAGTCTCATTGGGACATATTTTGGAAACTTGAAAGGGCATAACTCACACCCATATATTCTGATTTATGTGTGATTTCGGTATAGGTACCAGTCACCTATCTTGTATTGCTTTGAGAGTTGGAGAATTTTCTTGATGTCACTACTGACCCTAGGAGGGGAGACTCCTGTCAACAAGGTGGTTGCAGGGTGTACAAATAGGTCAATAAACTCATTATAAGAGTAAGGAGAATCAGAGGAATTATGAGTGATGGCAGACCAAAAGATTACAGACCTAGGATTTCCTTTAGCATCAAGTTTTTTAACATAGAAAGGGAAACTCTCTGATTGAAAGTAAAGCATGAGATAGTATATAATAGAGGAATACTTGAACACTCTTTCATTCTCTAATCTCATGAACTGATCATGGATTTTATCAGCAATGTAGGAAGCAAAATCATACTTGATAGTAGGGGGTTGTCCAGGGGTAAAAATTGACAACAATACTAGGGTTAATTGATCAACATATTCACTAGTATTGAAACCCATTATAGAGGATATCATATCCAGAATAATCCTACCCACATCAGTGAAAAAGGTATAACCATAAGGGGGAGCGCCTTTGGGCTGATGTTCTGGCAACATGAAGGTTTGGCAAAGGCGATTCAACTTTTTTTGGGATAAATTGGCAGATTTCTCAAGTAATTCTCCCAAGGGAAGGGGAGTCAGGGCTTGACCAGGCTGAAACTGTAACATTTCATTGATAGACTGAGCAGTTATTGGGAAAAGAATGGTTTGACTCAGAGGCAAAACTGTTCGTTGATTGGGATCATAATTTGCATGGCAGTAATGGATTATCTCAGGAAAAATATGGACTGAAGGGAGAAGATACATGGGAAGATTGGATTCCCATAATCCAAAAATGTCAAAGTCGTTTAGGTAGTTATCTCTGCAGTGGCAAAAAATTCAAAGAGGATTTTCACTGAGAACAAGGTCTTTAATTTGGAAATCCCTATCTACTAGAGGCGGATAGTCTAAATCTCTGTTAGGGGCATTCAGGGGTGTGACATTCAAAGCCACGGGAATTTCCATTTCTGGCTCTTGTGGATTCAGAAATGAATTGCGGGTTTTGATGAAAAAACAGGCACAATCACAGGTTTGGGAATGCAATTGTAGTTTTGGGAATTGAGGAATGAACTAAAGAGCAATCTTGAACCCTGTTTCAGTTTTTCGTGTGAAATTTAAAACAAAAACCAGGATTTTTACAGAGCTCAGCAGGAATTTAGGTAAATACCTGTTTTCTGAGAAATGAATAATGACTAAACAAGTGTTGACTATGGCGGATGAACTCTGGATTACTCGACTGCAATTTTCTTCAGCAAGGTAACGGTTGGCAAACTTCGACAGTTGTTTTCGAAATTCGTTGTATGCGACACTGGTCACTGCATGAGATAGTGAAAATGACGCGGGTTCTTTTGTTTTATTTGCAAAGTCAAAGGTTGGCGGGTTTTTTTTATTTTTTAATATATGACGTCAGCAAGTACGGTGGTTTCGTCAGAGGAAGCAAGCGGTAAATGGTTTTCATCGCACAGCTTTTAGGGATGGGCGGTTTTCAACGGAGGGCGAACGATTCCATACGATGGACGACGCGTGGCGCGGCACTGTTCAGAAAACCGCTTGGCCATCTCGCGTTATCATTCAGACGTGGATGGGCAGCGATATGGACGACAACCGTAGATCTTGGATTGATCGATCGAACGGTCGTCGGGAAAGCAAGATGACAGGAAATTAATATGGCGGGCGCAATGAAATTTATTATGAAATAATCGCAACGGGAGCGTTTTGATTGGTGGATTAGGTTATTAATTAACCTTGAGGGTTAATTAACCCCTTTATACGGCGGAGTGTCGGTTTTATTTATTAATTGGAAATTCACCCAATTAATTAAATTTATATGGTTATTTTTCAACCAACGAGGTGGGATATTATATTAATTTGGAAATTTTATTAAAATAATACGTGAAAAGGAGAGATTTTCATAGGGATTTAAATAATAAAAAATTAATATGGAAATGAATGAAGCGCTAAGTGTAAACATTAAATTAATGTCTTTAACTTATGCTTTTATGAAATAGGGTTTTTATGAAATATTGCATGATTTCCCTAAGTAAAATAGAATTTTACTTAGGAAAATATTTTTTAAAAGTGAATGAATGTCATGATGAATGATTTTAAGTACTTAGGCTTTTCCAATTATTGGGCCAAGGGTCCGGTCCCTCCAAAATTCAAGGAAATGCCTTGAGCCCCTTTAATTTTCAAATGCCTTAGTACTTAGGGGAAATTAGTGAAATTTTTAGGGAAAAATGAGAAGGGAAGCTAAAAATCTGACTTTGCTTTGCTTGAAATTCTTCCAGTGTAGTGTCTGCCTTTGCACTTGTGATGAAAGTAAATATTTAACACATTTAGAGTCATTATCCATCACATGTAATTCTGCAACAACATCTACCTACCCTACCATTTTTTCTTCTTTATTAGGGTGCACTTAGACTGGCAAACCCTCATCACACTTTTTCTTTTACATCTGGAAATATATCTAATTCTATCCTTATTACATCCAAGGGCTCAGATTAAACTGTTGAGCTCCTTTTATTTACTCTACCTATCTAGTTATCTGCCAAGATTAAACAGTTTGGTCAAATTTTATTCTCTATCTCTAAAACATAAAATTGAAGGATGAACTAGCCAAGCTTAAATTGTTTGATTGTTCATAAATTGTGGCATAAAATACAAGTTGCACACAATTTTATTTATTACATAAGAGCAAAAAAGTAGTGGCATTTAGACTTGCACACTTTCCTTGGCCTTTCTTTTGGTGGGGTTCATTTTCTTTCACTTTTTTGGCCATTTTTATTTTTTTCACCCTTTGATTTTTCTTTTAGGGTATACCCTCTTTACATTTTTTAAATTTTTTGATTTCTTTTTTGACAATGTGGAAAAATTTTGCAACAAGAAAAGGTATGAACATATTACATATCCCATCAAGTCAATCATGATATATGACACCTATTGGTATAGGAGTCTAACACTGGCTCCACTTGGGGATGGCTTTTCCTGGTGAAAAGTCAAGAATAGCAGGTCAGTTGCCCTCAGAATGATTTTGAGTGAATCATGGAATCTTCTTCTTCTTGTTGCTTTATTTTATGTATGACAGTAATACCTCTGAAGCGTAGGGCCTTCTCCTCGGGCTTCAACTCCAGTAAGTTACTATCCACTCAAAACTGATACATTACAAATGATATAGTATGTACATGTTAAAAAATCAGGATATCCTAATAAATAGGATCAAAGTAATGTTTCAACATTCGACCATTAACTGGCCCTTCTTCAGTTTTTGTACCATCCAAGTTTTTCAGAAAATATGTATTATTTCCTTGTAAAGCATGAATAATATAAGGTCATTTCCACAGGAAGTCAAACTTCCCATGTTTTCCTTTATCCTCTCTTCTGTAATCCCATCTTAAAACTTTGTTTCCCAGTTGGAAATATTCTGCCTTGGTCCTTTTATCAAATATCTTCTTTAGTTTCTCTTGCAATACTTGGGATCTTTGATAAACTTCCTCTCTGGTCTGCTGCAAATTGATAGTCTGATTTATTCTCCTTTGAATATCATTTGGTTCAACCTGAGCTTCTTGAAGTAATTTCATTACAGGAACTCCTAAAGATGAAGGAAATAGGTTATCTTGCACATATAGTGCGTCGCACTTCATCAGCTTACGAATCCTGGATTGACAAATTAAATGCAACAATTTAGGAAACACTAAATTGACCAAACATTTTGGCGCCATTTCCGGGGAAGTGTAAATAGGTAGCCAATTTCTTAAAAAAAAAAAAACAAAATAATAAAAGAAGGGAAAACTTGATAACTTCTTGAAGTATGCTCTCCTCTTGCACCTAGTGTGATCTGGAGGATCAGAAAAGAGAGTTATTGGTTCAGTAATTTCTTAAGTATGCTCTCTTCTTGCACCTAGTGTGACCTGGAAGATCAGAAAGAGAATTATTAGCCCAACTTAAAAAAATAATAATAAAAATGACATGCATAGAGCAAGAGATTCTAGGGGAAGGTTTATAGCTAGAGCCAAGAGTTCGATTTTCACAACTCCATCTTCTTCAAGGCATAGACAAGATTCACCACCATCTACCCCTAGCCTTAAGATTCTTGGAATTCAAGGAGCAGCTGAATTAGAGGATTCTCCTATACCACCTACCAAATCTCATTTAGAAAAAGACCCTTTCTTTACTTCTACAAGAGAGTATATTGTAATCAAGGAAGTTGAATCACCTAAAGAAGAAAAGGAAGAAACTCCCTCTCATCCTCCCTTGACAGAAGAACCAGAGGACTTTAAGAACTCTGCAGAAACTATCATGACAGAGGAAGTAGTAGATGGATTTGGAGGTAGAGGTAGAGGTGGAGGAGGAGGAAACAATGATGGAGGTGAAGGTAATAATGGAAGAAATAGGGAAGGAGATAACTCGTTTTGATTCCCTATAGTTGATGAGGAAACTCATACAACGATGAAAAACATCTCACCATCTGTCCTCCCCAACTTCTATGGATTGCGAAGTAAGGATCCTGAAACATTTCTATTTGAGTTTGAAGTCGTGTGCCGAACCTATGACTATATGGAAGACTCTCAAAAACTCAAACTGTTTCCTTCAACATTGAAGGGAGCCGCTTTGAAATGGTTCACGGGATTAGTCACCCAATCTATTAGGACTTGGAATGATATGAAACAAACATTTTTGGATAGATACCTGGACTATTTCATGCCCACCAATCACAAGGATGAGGTATTCAAAATGGTGCAAAAAGAAGATGAAAATTTGGAAGATTTACTTGAAAGATTTCAATACAACTTAAAAAGAGCAAAGATGAGCAACTTAGATGAGGAAAATTTGAAAGCCCTTATATTAAAAGCCATCAGAGATGAATGGATAGATATTTTAAACATGATGGGGAAAGGAGACATTTCTCAACTTCCACTTCGTGACATAACAGAACTATGTGTCCATCTCTCAAGGGGAAAATATAAAACGGGAAAAGGGCCTAGAGATCCTTCTCTTATCAGGGAAAAAAAATCTGCAACTGGATCAGTAAGTAGGGCAGAGATTGGCAATATGCTTGCTGAATTCAAAACTAATATCTTAGGGAGCCTTAGTGAACAACTAGACACCCTTAAAATTCAAAACAAGCAGAAAGCAGAAACTGATGCTCTAGCCATCTTTTGTCCGAAATGTAGGAAGAAACATGCTTTAAGGGAATGTCCCTTGGATGCAAAAGTTGTAGAAAAATGTATGATTTGCTCAGAGAATCATGAGACCAAAGATTGTCCTTCAATTCCTGGACTCAAAGCTGTCTTTCAAGAAGATCCAAATTCAGTAGAATCTCTCTGTTTTGTTGCAAGAAAACCTTGGCAGGGGCAACAAACTCAAGGGTTTAACAACCCTATGAATTTTCAACCCCCACCAAATTGGAATCCTTGGAAACAACCTTGGCCCCAACCTCAAAATCCATATCAATTATGGGTACAAGGTATGCAAAATCCTTATGGGAGATTTGCTCAATTTTATCAATATCCTCCATCTTTTCAAAATCAACAAGCTCCACAACTTCCAAACCCAAATCCACAACTTTCATTGCCATTTCCACAACAAAAACCTTCTCAACAAAATACAAATCCTCAACTCATGCTTCCATACCAACAGAAGACAAATCAACTTCCAGCTCAGCCATTGCCAAATCCTAACAATAAGAATCCTCAAACTACTTATATGGTAGAAGGACAACAATTTCCTACCAATATGATTGTTCCTCTCAACGATGTACAACTCAGATCTGGTAGAGTTTTAGAAAAACCTTCTATAGATATTCAAGAGCAAGATACCTCTGAGGAGGACTCTCTTAAAGTCAATAAGGGTTCTGAGGAAGCATCTCTTCAAAATTCAAACATTCAAAAAGAGAAAGAAAAGTTAACCCCCACAACTCCTATAGTTGAGCAACCTGCATCTTCATCCACACCTCCTTTCCCTGAAAGATTACAAATTGATAAACGGGTGGAAAAACAAATCCTGTTGCCTAACTATGATTTTCTAGATGAATTAAAGAATGTTTGTATCAAGATTCCCTTTCTACAAGCCATTAGAGAGATTCCTATTCTAGCGAAAACAATAAAGGAGTTGAGTCTCAAAAGACCAGGAAGGAAACCAAGAGATACAAGAAGAATCCACCTGGTAGGAAAAATTGCAGATATCATGATGGGAAAAATTACCATGCAGAAGTATGTAGATCCAGGTAGTCCAATTGTCAAGACACATATAAATGGGATAGAAATTCCAAACACATTGATTGACTTAGGGGCTGCTATCAACATTATGAGTAAACAGACTATGGACCAGCTAAAACTTCCTAACCTTCTTTTTACACCTACTTTACTGCAACTTGCAGATCGATCAATTATTAAACCAGATGGTGTATTAGAAGATATTTCAATCTCCTTAGATTCTTGGGAATATCCGGTAGATTTTATGATTTTGACTCCCAAGAGTAATCTAGGAGGACACCCACTTATCTTAGGAAGACCTTGGCTAGCCACAGCTGATGCTTTTATTAGTTGTAGATCTGGGGATATGTACATTTCCAATGGTAATTCGACAAAGAAATTAAATTTGTATCCTCCAGCAAAAGCAATCACAGAAGTAGGAGATAATGAATGGGTTGATGATGAGGACACTATACAACTTGTCTTTACCATTTCTGAAATCAGTGAGGATAGTCAAATTCTGAACACATTAGAAAATTTTGAGACATCTTCAGAATATGACCCCACACAATTTCAGTTGGAATCTGACATAGAATATTTATCATCAAGACAAATGTATCTTTACTCTATGGAAAAGTTCGGTAGTTCTACCATTGAGATTTTTCCAGGAAAAACATTAAATATCAACACAAATTTGGAAAAGTCACAACAGGAGGAACTAACCAAAATCTTGCAAAAACATTCTACTGCATTTGCATGGGAGTATACTGATATGAAAAGTATTGATCCTAAGACTCGCATCCATCATATCTATATTGAGGAAAATAGTAGACCAATCAGACAACCTCAGAGAAGGATGAATCCAAATCTTAGGGAGATAGTGAAAGAAGAGCTCCAAAAACTACTCAATGTAAACTTCATTTATCCAATTTCAGATAGCCGATGGGTTTCTCCTTTGGTTATAGTACCTAAAAAGAATGGTAAATGGAGGTTATGCATTGATTACAGGGAATTGAACAAAGCAAATTTGAAGGATCACTTTCCTTTGCCCTTTATTGATCAGGTATTAGATACATTAGCAGGCAAAAAGTACTTTTCATTCTTAGATGGTTTTAGTGGCTATAATCAAATTCAGGTAGCACCTGAAGATCAAGATAAGACCACATTTACCTGTCCATGGGGAACTTTTTCCTATCGAGTGCTTCCTTTTGGGTTATGTAATGCACCCGCAACATTCCAAAGAGTAGTACTAGGAATTTTTTTTGATCTAATCCATGATTGTGTAGAGGTTTATATGGATGATTTTACAGTTTATGGTAATTCATTTGAAGAGGCATTAGAAAATTTGGAAAAAGTTCTTATAAGATGTAAAGAAACAAACCTTTCATTAAGCCATGAAAAATTCTTTATGATGTTTACTGAAGGGATTGTTTTGGGGCATCATATTTCGAGAGATGGGATTAAGGTTGATAGATCAAAAGTTGAAGTCATCTCCAAGTTACCTATTCCAAATTGTCAAAGAGATGTTAGAAGTTTTCTAGGATTTACTGGTTACTATAGAAGATTTATAGAAAACTTCACTAAAATAGCATCTCCACTCTTCAAATTGCTTACAAAAGACTGTGAATTTAAATGGGATCCTGATTGTCAATCGGCCTTTGAAACTTTGAAAACAAGAATATCTGAAGCACCTATCTTGAGAGGACCAAATTGGAAACTCCCTTTCCATATTTCTACAGATGCTTCAGATACAGCTCTAGGAGCTGTGTTGGGTCAAAAATATTTAGTCCCTTATGCCATTTACTATACCAGTAAAAATTTGACTCCCACAGAGTTGAACTATACTATAACTGAAAAAGAGTTTTTAGTTGTTGTTCATGCAATCAATAAGTTTAGACATTATATAACAGGCTATGAAACTTTTATTCATACTGATCATTCTGCGATTAGATATCTAATGAAAAAACCTGTTACTAATGGCAGAGTGACAAGATGGCTCCTACTTTTGCAGGAATTCAATATTATTGTGTTGGATAGACCAGGGAAACAAAATACAGTAGCTGATTTCTTGTCTAGGATTTAGAATTTTAAAGAAGATTCTCCTGTAGAGGATAAGTTTCCTGATGAATACTTGTTTGCAGTAACTATTAAGACCCCTTGGTATGCAAATATTGCTAACTATTTGGTTACAGGGAAACTGCCTCCACATTTATTTCCAAGTGAAAAAAGAAAGATTATTCAGGAGAGTTCAAAATATTCATGGATTTCTAACGAATTGTTTAAAACAGGGCCAGATCTTGTGATCAGAAGATGTGTCAGGGAAGATGAAATGCCCGATATCCTCAAGGCATGTCATGATGAACCATGCGGCGGACACTTTGCTGACAAAATGACAGCCTATAAAATCCTCTCTTTAGAATATTATTGGCCTTCTCTCTTCAAAGATGCAAAACAATATGTCAAAAGGTGTGACAGCTGCCAAAGAGTAGGGAAACCTACCCTTTCAAATGAAATGCCACTGCAACCACAGGTATTTATCGAACCCTTTGAAAGATGGGCTTTAGATTTCATTGGACCTATTAATCCACCATCTCAGCAAAAGAAGTATATATTGGTTTGTACTGATTATGTTACTAAATGGGTGGAAGTCAAAGAATTAGTGTCTGCTACTGAAAATTCAGTTGTTAATTTTTTTTATGAGGATATTTTTACTCGCTTTGGTGTTCCAAGAGAAATTGTGACAGATCAGGGAAGCCAATTCACATCCAACTTGGTGGAGAAGCTGATGGAAGAATACAAAATCAAGCACAGAAGATCTACTCCTTACCATCCACAAGCAAATGGTCAAGTAGAGTCTACAAAGAAAGTTCTCGAAAGCATCATCACCAAAATTGTTCATCTACACAGAAGAGATTGGGCAGAAAGGCTTCCTGAAGCCTTGTGGGCCTACAGAACTACATGGAGAAATACAACAGGAAATTCTCCCTATGAACTTGTTTATGGGAAAGAAATCCAGCTCCCCATTGAGTTCCAAGTCAAAACCTTCAAGATAGCAATTCAGTTGGGGATGGATCTATCATAAGCCCAAAAGCATAGAATGGAGCAGTTGAATGAGCTAGATGAGATCAGACAAGAGGCAATTCTAAGAACTGATCTAGTTCAATATCAAAGAGCTAAATGGCATGACAAATACATCAAATATAAGAAGTTTCAAGAAGGAGATTGGGCATTGCTATTTGACTCCAAGTTTAAAGATTTTAAAGGAAAATTTCAGACTCATTGGCTTGGGCCATATGAGATTGACAAGATCTTTAGCAATGGAGCGGTAAGAATCAAGACCATTGATGAATTTCAAACTCCTCTTATTGTGAATGGCCACAGATTAAAGATCTATCGTAAGCCACTCTCAAAAGAGGAATTTGTCAAAATGTTTCAAGATAATTTTGCAATAAGGCTGGTGAAGAAGAATCCTTCTTCTCCACCACCCTAGCCTTTGTTCTTTTCAGTTATATATATATATATATATATATATATATATAGTATAAGCCTGAAAACCAATCACTGATTGGCAGTCTTATACAAAAAATGTAGGGTGAAAATCAGGAACACCTGACACCCTATATTTTCCAAACAAAAAAAAAAATTATTTCTCTCTTATTTCACAAGTTTTATGACAACCCACTCCATTTCATTCCACTTCATTACACTCCACTTCATTTCATTTCACTCCATTTCATCTATTTCATTTCATTTCACCAATAAAATTTTCTTTCATAACCATTTTCATTCAGTCAGTTATCATCTATCCATCTCCATTCACCCAAATAATTGTTGTGTCAGTTTCCGCAGCTGACACCAGTTTCCGCAGCCAGAAGCAGTTTCTGCAGCCACCACTCTGTTTTTCAAAAAATTTACAGTCAGATGTTAGTTCAACAATCATGAAATCAAATGCAGGTATGAAGACATATTATGAAGACATGAGGCATTCAAAAGCATCAATGAGGAGCAACTGATTGAAGACCAATGAAAAATGACAAGAATTCCAAGGTATGAGTAGAAATTTATTTCAAATGGCATTCAAGCACATTTTTACATAGTTATAAACCATAGCTCCATTATATGCAATGATTGCGTTGATAACTCCGTAACCATCCCACGATCTCTATACGATTCCCCACAATCCTTGCATTCATTTTTAAATGGCCTCATAATCAAGCCTCCGGTCTTCACTAATGTTCGACTATACTTTGATACTCCACCTGTAATTATGGAACGTAGTTGATTTGACTACGGCTTCTCTCAGCCGCATAAAATCCATAGCCGTTGCATAAACGTGCTTGCATCTACTCTGTAGCCACCCAATTTTAAAATATTGCCAGATGCGTTTTACTCCCCCTACTGTTCTATTGATCTCACGGCTGCATTTCCATCGTGCTCACATAAGCCTTCACCCCATTTTGTTCTCTGTTCCGCTTCATTCCGTGTACCTATTCTCTGATATCCGCTTACAGTCACTGGTCTCCTTCATAAACCCTGTTCATTTCTGCTAATTCAGCTGTCTTACCTCCGCTAAACCCTCCTCACGCAGACGAGTTTTAAAGAACAGAAGGAAGGATGGGTCAGTTGTTGAGGGCAGAACCAGAGGGACCCAAATTTATGGAAGGATACCCGCAAGTCAAAGACATATTGAAAAAGGCAAAATGGCTTTGGTTTATTCAAAATTTTAAAGGCTACAATAAGGAGGTAACAAAAGCTTTTGCGAGGTCTTTCAACGGTCTGGAGGTAGAAATTGGGGACCTCAAATTTGCAGTGACTGAGGCATCCATAGCAGCTACTACAGAACTCCCTCAAGAAGGTGAACGTTGGTTCAAGAACAAGAGCATTGGCGAGGAAGCCTGGAGAGTGATCCTACGTAACCCAGGTATGGATGTCACCATTTTCAAAAAGGGAATTCCTGTTCATGCTTTAAAAGAGGAGTGGGCCAGTTTACTGTTGGTTATTCAAAATTTTATCACCTGTGAGGGCCGTTTTGGATCAATGTACATGTATCATATCCGACTGTTGATGAACTTCCTAGACAACCAGTCCCTCAATCTGCCATACTTCCTACTAAACAGTTTGAAAAAGATGTCTGTAACCGTCCAGAAGCATCTAGGGGATGTAGAACCACATTTTTATCACCATGGTCTCGTGAAAATCTTGATAGAAAAACAATTAAAGGAGAAAAATGACACTTGGGAGCAGTTTTTAGTTAGAAATTTCTTTGAAGAATCCCAAGAAACCCCTGAAGGCAGTACATTAAAAAGAAGTAGAAGAAAGAAAACAGATGATAAAACTCAAAGCACTCCTACTAACACAGTTGAAAGAACTAGTAGAGAGGAAAGACTGTCTAAAAGGAAGAAGGAAAAGACTGAAGGTAAAAATCCAACAAAATCAAAAGAGAAAAGAAGCATTGAGGCTGTGTATCAAACCCCTTCCTCAGAAGAAGACCATCAAATATTGTCTGAGAGACTAATTCACCTTCAAGAACAGTCAGTTATGGCCAAAAACAAAGGAAAATAAAAACAGAAGGAAGGAGACAGTAGTCCACAGCGTGTAAGAAGAAGCAACAGGCTTAAAGGAAAGTGGAAGAAAACACAAACAAAAGGACCCCATTTTATTGATTTGGGAGAAGGAACACCTGAACAAACTCCAGCTGGCCATAGTCCACCTCATTCTCAGCCAAACGTTGAAACTAGTCCTCAAGATGTTGACATGAGTCCTTTTCGGCCAGATTTTGAAGTCAACTCTCCTCCACAGCATTTTGGGAACAGCCCAAGGAAAACGACACCCGAGATAGATCCAAAGCAGCAAGAGGTGTATGATTACATAGAATCCTTAGAAAGAATAGCCACGAGTCCCAGCACTTCATCCACTCAGCCTCACACAGCACAAGAAGATCTAGTCCAATCGTTGAAATAAGAAATTTTTGAGTTGGAGATTTTAAATAGACATATTAAAAATGAAAATGAAGCATTAAAGGAGCAAAACAGATTGGAAAAGATCATTCATGACAACACTATGCTACATCTGGGACTGTGGCACAAAAAGAACAGGAAATTGAAGAATAAATGCCAGAAGATAAGTAGAGCACTGATTAATCTCAAATTCAGATGCTTGATGAAGAAGCCCAGGATGTTAGCAGCACCAAGAAAGAGGAGAAGAGGACTGGATGTACTGGCAGAGGTATCAGAGCATATGAATTGAAGAAGGATGATCAAAATTTTGGTTGCATGGGGACATGCAACACCTTCACAGTGGGGGTATGTTGAGTCCCAAACTTGCATCTTTCCTATACACCTTTCTAGACTTTTTTCCATTTACCTGGACCTCCTAAGTCATCAACATCATTGCATATTAATCATAAAAGAGCATTTAAAGTGGTTTTTAACTATGTTTTATGTCTTCTGTTTGAATTAGATTTTTGCTCATTTAGCTGCGGAATCTTGTCACTTTCCGCAGCTGCGTCAACTTTCCGCAGCCATTTTGTTAAAGTCTATATTACAGGTGTCTTCAAGCAAATCAAGCCACATGGGCAAGTTGGAAATGATATGGACATGGACTGAGTCCTACTGGCTCAGTCGAATTCACCAAAGAAGGTCGTGGTCAAATGAAGCCAAGCGGTGGTCAACCTAAGAATCCTACGGTGACAGAACTCTGTTTTTCACCACGTGAAGACTTGCGTGGCCGTTTCTAAATCACGGGGGACATATCAACACCTATGAATGGCTCCATAAGCCGAATCCAACGGCCACTCTCCATAGATTTAATCTTCACGGCAGCCATAATGCTAGATTTCTGGACGTGGTTGTTCACGTGTCTTTTATCAGCGCAGAATGTAGGAAATTAGTTATATCATCCTCTGTTATAAATAATGCGTTCTCATACGCATAGTAGTTAGCTGCTGTAACGTAATTTTTGTTGAAAAGAAAGCCATTGTGCCATGACATTATTTCCTTGTTATGATTGCATTTTAAATATATGAGAAGACTCTGTTCATAAATATAATTCGTGGTTGATAGCTGTTGCCTGAGGATTGTGCAGAGGGCCCCTGCACATGCCGAGGTTTTGTGTATTGCTGTATAGTTTCATGCTTTATTTCCTTACGTTCATTATGCCATAATAATTCACGCGTATATATTACATCTCTTATGGTATTAATGTTTTATTTCTGTTCATAATTTTTCATGCTTTATACTGCTGTTAACTGATCAGTGTCTTTGTTTCAAATTATAGTAGGCATCCCGGGCATTTGCACATAGTTTTACAATGACTAATGACATGGAATCAATCTTGTCCTTCTGCTGATTTCTTTTTCTTAATTTTTTTAATTCCAGCATTGTTTTATTCATTTCAGTTTTGTACATTTGCTTTACTAGTTAGTTAGATATTAAACTGCTCATGTCATTATCAGTTACCTCCGAAAGCCATAGCGAGACTAATGGTGAGGGATTGCAATATGAATGTTTAGTTTGATGTTAGTTTATTTTTCTGTAAATTAGATATTAAATTGCTCATGTCATTATTAGTTACCTCCGAAAGCCATAGCGAGACTAATGGTGAGGGATTGAAGTATGAGTGTGTAATTTGGTATTAGTTTATTTTTCTGCAAATTAGATATCAGATTACTCAAGTTGTTTTATGATTACCTCCGAAAGCCATAGCGAGACTAATGGTGAGGGGTCAGAATATGAGTTGATGTAATTTGATTTTAGCTTTACTTTGCTTGCAATCTTTGTATTTCTTTGAGTACAGTTTCTTTTGTGTTTAGACAGCAGCAAGGGTAATGGGTTTCATGATCAATAGTTCACTGTTTGTTTAACTAGTATAGTGGCACATTTTCATTTTCTTTTAGGAATTAATTTTGTCATTGTATGTTTCAAAATCCGTTTGAAGTTTGAAGTTTGGGAAATCATTATAAAGGACATCATTGCCTTGAACATTCATAACCATACTTGTCTTTTAGAATTTCCATCTCACATTAGGAAACCAACCAAGATAAATAAAAACCCAAAAACGACAAAAAAAAAGTAAGAGATAGGTTATCTTGCACATATAGTGCGCCACACTTCGTCAGCTTACGAATCCCGGATTGACAAATTAATGTAGCAATTTAGGACACACTAAATTGACCAAACACCCATCTAGAAGAGGAATCCTAGAAGCTCCTACTACCCTTTGTAAAATGTGATCCATTTTGGGCAAAGGGTAATTATCCTTCAAAGAAACCTTATTTACATTTCTTAAATCAACACATAATCTGATCTCTCCAGTTTTCTTCCTAGTAGGGACTAAGTTAGACACCCACTTTGAAAATCTAATAAGAGCAATTATCCATGCTTGATACATTCGTTTGATTTCTTTTTCAATTAAAGGCAACAGTACAGGGTTGATTCTTCTGAGTTTCTGCCTAAACGGTTTCTGATTTTCTTTCAGAGGTATTGTATGCTGAATAATAGAGGTATCATATGCTTTCACGTCTTCATAACTCCAGGCAAAGACATCCTGGAATTCTCTTATTAGTTCAACATATTGTGGTTTTTGATCGGGAGGCAAATATTTAGATAACCTTATTATTTTAGGATTTTCTTTAGTCCCCAGATTATATTCCTCAATATCAGCTTTCAATGGCTCCACTTTGGGTTTCTTTGGAATATCATTAGAGTCGAAAATATCTTCCAGAGGATTTAATCCTTTAGGCAAATGATTATCTTTCAAATTAATGGTCTCAGATTCTTCCTCTATCATCTCATCAACCTCCATTTGTTTAAGGTCCTGCATTTCTTTTTTGGTTGACTTTGTTGGATGAAGCATTTGAATTACACTTTCTTCTGAAATTTATTTTTCTTGTTCATTTATTTGATCAGATTCAATGACTATATCTTCATCTATGTTACTGTTAGAAAATTCATTCTCTAGAGTCATAAAATTGTTAATATGTTTGTCATTTGAAAACACTTGCCAATTCTTGAAATTGTCTGGTATGGCTGGTCTGTATCTAATCTCAGCTGTGAACTGATGATTAGGTTCGAATGGTAATTTACAAGTGCTAGCAAACATTGCAAGACTATGAGCATGAAAATTTTGTTTTCTTGGGATTTTAGCAAGCTGAGTCTGTAAAAAAGTATTGAGAAGCTCTACAACTGTTCCTCTATATTCTCTCAGTCTGAGATCGTTTGTCAAAAAGTGACCTTTGATCTATTGAATGATTAAATCAGAATCTCCTATGACAGATACTCTAATTGCCCCTAATCTTTTAACAAGTTTAAGCCCTAACAAAAGAGCTCCATATTCAGCCATATTATTAGTGCATTTAAAGTTCAATCTGTAAGCATGGCCTTCAGCATGATCATTTTCAAGGTTGTGTATCCAAATTCCAGCTCCTACTCCTAACTTGTTAACTGAACCATCAAATTCTAAGTGCCACAGAATTTCATGTTCATAATTGGTGTCAGGTGATTCAGGAACTTTCTTAATAGTGAGATCCTTTTTTTTGTTTTCTTCAGGTTTTTCTTGGGTATCTGATGTTTCTTTTTCCTCAGAGATTTCCTGGATTTGAACACTAGATTTATTTGCAATTTCTTTTGGTTCTGTTGCTGGTACTTCTAATTCAGTGGGAAGATCAGATTCAGCATTATAAAGAATAAATGATTCCATATCAGAGTGTACTGAGTAGATGGGGAAATTTTTAGGGTTCTCGTGACTACTGACTACATATTTCATTAAATTTTCTCTGTATAATATCTTAGGTTGGCTGAACACTGAAATAGTAGCATATGACATCTCTAATTAAAGAGATCCTCCAAGATTTGCACCCCAGGATCTGGACAATAGCATAACATATTTTGGAGGAATATCTGCTACTACTATATCCATCAAAATTGTTTTTGCAGGGTATTGAACCAATGAAACACACAAGTCTTTGATTAATCCTAAACATCTCACCTGATTTGAATCAAAAGAAAAAAGATCTTTGTATGGTCTGGTGATGTCTAGGTTTAATTTCTCCATTACAGCCTTGGGCATTAGATTGTGAGATGCCCCAGAGTCAAGCATGGCATTATCTTGCACAGTCTCATTTGGTCCTCTCTTTAGTTTTCCAAAGTCTGATAAGATTTGAAGAGGATCTTTCTTATTTTTCCATCTGTTTAAAAATGATCTATAAAGAGCTTGTAAGTCAGTAACACCGTTTGCAGGAAGGGCTCTAAACCAAGTTCTAACTTCTCCAATAATACTTTGGACAAATATTCTCATTCTTACATCTTCAGCATCTATTTCATAAATTTCAAAATAATCGGTCATCTTTTTAGTATGTTGCTGTGCAGTGTAAGTACCAGAACCATCAAAAGGAGTGATTTTACTTTGGTAATCTTAAGGCATAGCCCCTAGATTAGCTGGTAATACCAAAGGAGCATATCCGTTTTCCATTGCAGGAGGTAGCAATGAAATCACAGGTGAGGTTGGTCTATGAGTGGTGGGTGCAGGAGTAGAAGGGGTAATTTGAGGTTGAGATGTTTGAGGAAATGTTGATGAACTTGGAGAGGCTGAAGTGATCACGGAAATATTTGATGTTCCTTCAGAGGTAAGCTCAGATTGTATGGAATTTCGCAAATGTTTATCAAGATGTGAAGTAACAAATTCAAATTGTAAATCTTCAAGAAATACTGGGTCTGGAACCAAATTGGACAACTCAAATTCAGAAAAATTTACAAATAGAGATGTTTCAAACTGCTCGTCAAAAGGTTCGTCCTCAAGATAAATCCACTTAACAGGATAGAATATTGATCTATAGAGAGGTCGAGAACTACCAGAGCTTTCTTGACTATCTTGTCTCCTAAGAATTATGGGGATCAAATTCGGATTTTCAAACACAGGCGGTGGATTTGGATCAGGATTAGCCGTGGTGTAATAAGTCCTTTCTGAAGCCAGTTTTCTAGGTGATATTTTTTCTTTTTCTTTTTGTCTAAATGGAATGAATAATACAACTTCAACAATCTCTTTAATAAGTTTCAGATATTCGATTTAAATTTTCTTAAAGATTTATTTAACTAGAACTGATCAAATTTTTGAAACCAAAGTTTAGTTCATAAACTAGACCGGAGATAGACTGAAGCAGCATTTATTTACTTATGCAGTTGCAGAGCAAAAGCAGTTCAAAGGCTACCTGGCTAACTTCAGGCTCCGTCTGTAGTTTATAAAGTAAACAATAGTAACAATAAAATTATTCAGATTCCCGAGTGGAGTCGCCACTATGTTATCACTTAGATTTTCCTTGGAGTTGTTGGGAAGAGGAAAGGGGTCCGAGGTAACCACAAACCAACTTTTAGGTACATAATCTAGCCAATCTGTACCCAAAGAGGGCTCTCTCTGTAAAATTTAGCTTTGTTTTGAAAGATATTAGGCTAGTTATAAAGTCTAAGGATTTTGATTGAGTTTGGGTGATGAAATTCAATAGCCTATGGTAAGATTGAGTAGTTTAGGCCATTGGGCTAATGGATTCAAAGAGGATAGCTTAACTGGATCAAGTTTCTTAACAAAAGATGGTTTCACAGGGAAAGGTAATCAAACAGGGAATAATTATAGATCTAAAGTGAATGGAATGAAATCAAAACGGATGAAGGGAAATTAAGAATCCTTCAACACATTCAAAAGAGGGAAATTGAGTGATTATTAATAAAGAGAAATTAAGTATTCTTTACTAAATAATCAAAATGCATAAACTAGTAAAACAGGAGAAATTAAGAATTCATTGTTTAAACCAGTTCAGAAGAAAACATTTAGAATAAAAACAATGTAAAGCAGATTGCACTTAAGCACTTTCTGATTTACTCCTTTTCGTTAATTATTCAGATATGAAACACAGATGATATAATAAACAAGTATAAAACTTCAAAACATAAGAGATAGATGACTTATTGATCCGTTGTCTGACACAAGAATCCTGTAAAAAGTCTTTTGCATCAATTCCTCGTCCAGCAAGCCATACGAGATTTTTCCAACAGCACTTTATTCCAAAATAGTCAATGTTACAGCAAAGTCTAAGAATCCACCCTTCAATACTCCGATTGAAGGAATATTTATACAAAAAATTATAAAAAATATCTCATAACAGCTTGAGATATAGCCTAGGATGACTCATAAGTATGTTACAACAAACTAGAGACAGATGGTCTCATAGATAAGAGAAATGATAATTGATGCTATGTTGTTTCCTTCTTTTGAGAATTTGCTCAATGCAGGCCCTAAGATTTGGCTCGTTGTTGTCCTCTTTAGTAATTCTGTGCTGGCTGCTCCGTTTTATTGATACTCTTTATCTGCATTGATACTCTTTAACCTCTGTCTACCCTTATATCCTTCTTATTATAACTTTACTGTAGTAAATGATCAAAAATTCATGTAAGGATAATTTTTACAAAAGTTCTAACATTTCTTCCCACCATTTAGCTTCCGGTATTCTGGTTCTTTGCAGCTTACTTTCCAGCATCCCTAGAGTTACAGACAAAGGGACCTAATTGAATTTTAATCCTGAGTTGAGCCTTTTTCTTTGCATTGCAGAAATGAACTATGTCAGAATTAATCATCTGTTTGAAATACTCTAATGCAAAATGTCTCATTGGGACATATTTTGGAAACTTCAAACGGCATAACTCACACCCATATATTCTGATTTCTGTGTGATTTCGGTATAGGTACCAGTCACCTATCTTGTATTTATTTGAGAGTTGGAGAATTTTCTTGATGTCACTATTGACCCTAGGAGGGGAGACTCCTGTCAACAAGGTGGTTGCAGAGTGTACAAATAAGTCAATAAACTCATTATAAGAGTAAGGAGAATCAGAGGAATTATGAATGATGGCAGACCAAAAGATTACAGACCTAGGATTTCCTTTGGCATCAAGTTTTTTAACATAGAAAGGGAAACTCTCTAATTGAAAGTAAAGCATGAGATGGTATATAACAGAGGAATACTTGAACTCTCTTTCATTCTCTAATCTCATGAACTAATCATGGATTTTATCAGCAATGTAGGAAGCAAAATCATACTTGACAGCAGGGGGTTGTCTAGGGGTAAAAATTGACAACAATACTAGGGTTAATTGATCAACATATTCACTAGTATTAAAATCCATTATATAAGATATCATATTCAGAATAAGACTGCCCACATCAGTGAAAAAGGTATAACCATAAGGGGGAGGGCCTTTGGGCTGATGTTCTGGTAACATGAAGGTTTGGCAAAGGCGATTCAACTCTTTTTGGGATAAATTGGCAGATTTCTCAAGTAATTCTCCCATGGGAAGGGGATTCAGGGCTTGACCAGGCTGAAACTGTAACATTTTGTTGATAGACTGAGCAGTTATTGGGAAAAGAATGGTTTGACTCGGGGACAAAACTTCTCGTTGATTGGGATCATAATTTGCATTGCAGTAATGGATTATCTCAGGAAAAATATGGACTGAAGGGAGAAGATACATGGGAAGATTGGATTCCCATAATCCAAAAATTTCAGAGTCGTTTAGGTAGTTATCTCTGCAGCGGCAAAAAATTCGAAGAGGATTTTCACTGAGAACAAGGTCTTTAATTTGGAAATCCCTATCTACTAGAGGCAGATAGTCTAAATCTCTGTGAGGGGCATTCAGTTGTGCGACATTCAAAGCCACGGGAATTTCAATTTTTGGTTCTTGTGGATTCAGAAATGAATTGCGGGTTTTGATGAAAAAACAGGCACAATCACAGGTTTGGGAATGCAATTGTAGTTTTGGGAATTGAGGAATGAACTAAAGAGAAATCTTGAACCCTGTTTTAGTTTTTCGTGTGGAATTTAAAACAAAAACCATGATTTTTACAAAGCTCAGCGGGAATTTAGGTAAATACCTATTTTCCGGGAAATGAATAATGACTAAACAGGTGTTGACTATGGCGGATGAACTCTGGATTACTCGACTGCAATTTTCTTCAGCAAGGTAATGGTTGGCAAACTTCGATAGTTGATTTCGAAATTCGTTGTATGGGACACTGGTCACTGCATGAGATAGTGAAAATGATGTGGGTTCTTTTGTTTTATTTGCAAAGTCAAAGGTTGGCGGGTTTTTTTTTTTTTTTAATAGATTACGTCACCAAGTACGGTGGTTTCGTCACAGGAAGCAAGCGATAAACGGTTTTCATCGCACAGCTTTTGGGGACGGGCGGTTTTCAACAGAGGGCGAGCAATTCCATACGATGGACGACGCGTGGCATGGCACTGTTCAGAAAACCGCTTGGCCATCGCGCGTTATCGTTCGGACGTGGACGGGCAGCGATATGGACAACAACCGTAGATCTTGGATTGATCGATCGAGCGGTCGTCGGGAAAGCAAGATGACGGGAAATTAATATGGCGGGCCCAATGAAATTTATTATGAAATAATCGCATCGGGGGCGTTTTGATTGGTGGATTAGGTTATTAATTAACGTTGAGGGTTAATTAACCCCTTTATACGGCGGAGTGTCGGTTTTATTTATTAATTGGAAATTCACCCAATTAATTAAATTTATATGGTTATTTTTCAACCAACGAGGCAGGATATTATATTAATTTGGAAATTTTATTAAAATAATATGGGAAAATGAGAGATTTTCATAGGGATTTAAATAATAAAAAATTAATATGGAAATGAATGAAGTGCTAAGTGTAAACATTAAATTAATGTCTTTAACTTATTCTTTTATGAAATATGGTTTTTATGAAATATTGCATGATTTTCCTAAGTAAAATAGGATTTTACTTAGGAAAAGATTTTTTAGAAGTGAATGAATGTCATGATGAATGATTTTAAGTACTTAGGCTTTTCCAATTATTGGGTCGAGGGTCCGGTCCCTCCAAAAGTCAAGGAAATGCCTTGAGCCCCCTTAATTTTCAAATGCCTTAGTACTTAGGGGAAATTAGTGAAATTTTTAGGGAAAAATGAGAAGGGAAGTTAATAATCTGACTTCGCTTTGCTTGAAATTATTCCAGTGTAGTGTCTGCCTTTGCACTTGTGATGAAAGTAAAGATTTAACACATCTAGAGTCATTATCCATCACATGTAATTCTGCAACAACATCTACCTACCCTACATACTTTACCCTGCCATTTTTTCTTCTTTATTAGGGTGCACTTAGACTGGCAAACCCTCATCACACTTTTTCTTTTACATCTAGAAATATATCTAATTCTATCCTTATTACATCCAAGGGCTCAGATTAAACTGTTGAGCTCCTTTTATTTACTCTACCTATCTACTTATCTGCCAAGATTAAACAGTCTGGTCAGATTTTATTCTCTATCTCTAAAACATAAAATTGAAGGATGAACTAGCCAAGCTTAAATTGTTTGACTGTTCATAAATTGTGGCATAAAATACAAGTTGCACACAATTTTATTTATTACATAAGAGCAAAAAAGTAGTGGCATTTAGACTTGCACACTTTCCTTGGCCTTTATTTTGGTGGGTTCATTTTCTTTCACTTTTTTGGCCATTTTTACTTTTCTCGCCCTTTGATTTTTCTTTTAGGGTATACCCTCTTTACATTTTTTAAATTTTTTTATTTCTTTTTTGACAGTGTGGAAAACCTTTGCAACAAGAAAAGGTATGAACATATTACATAGCCCATCAAGTCAATCATGATATATGACACCTATTGGTATAGGATTCTAACACCATCCATCTTAGCTTCCATGCCTTTCTTCAAAACTTCCATTTCATTTTTTGTTGCTCTTTGCGAGAGCAAAATTTGGTGCACTTGCTCTTGTAATTTTGACACGTCATGTTGCGCTTCTTCCTCTTCATGAGTCATTATAGAGCCTTCTGAAGGCTTAGTGGGTGTTTAATTCTTTTTAGGTGGCATTTTAGAACCCAATAATGATATATATGCTTCAATATTCCCTTGGAATTACTTCAAACTGATTTTTTACACAAAACTTATGCAATTCGGAGAAGAAAAAAAAAACACATTTTTCTTGCTTTTGAGGAGCTCAATATTGAAACTGAATTATCTTTGTGATTTCGGATCTTCAATATCTCAAATTCAGCCCTGTAGTAGTCCTCGTAATCGTCTTTCAAATGCCACAGGTCTGACCTGATTTGAATTCTTCAACGCAAAGCGATGCCCAATCTCCCACAATGACCTAATTGTGGACTAGTTCAGCAGAACAAAATTGTATGACGTGCCACGTGTCACTATTTCCTCCTTCAGCTCTAAAATTGATACACATGAAACCAAATTCTGTATACTTGTGGCCACCTTTTACATAATTCCAATCTGTCGCTCAGAGAGAGAGTTATGACGATTTTCCCACGGTCACCTCTTTGAGATAAAATTCGGGAGCTTGAAAAAACCCTAACGTCCACAGATCATATCTCCAAACATATTGCAGAACAAGATCTGAAATTTTTACAGAAATTTCCTTAGGATTTCAGCTTTGCTCTGTAAAATTTCAGCTTCTGAACCTTAATATAAAAAAAAATCTGTAGCACAAATTCCACGATGACCTGTTTTAGGTGAAATTTGGGAGCCTGAAAAAACCCTAACATCCATAGATCGTATCTCCAAAAATAGTGAGAACCAAGATCTGAAATTTTTACACGACGTTCCTCAAAATTTCAGCTTCTCTCTATAAAAATTTCAGCTTTTGAACCTTCGTAGAAAATAAATTATAGAAAAAATTCTAGGATGACCTGTTTGGAGCAGCGAAACCCTAGAATCCAAAGCTATGATACCAAATGTTATGAAACTAGCTCCAAAAATAGAAGAAAAGAGAGATCAACGCCTTAGAAATAAGCCACTCCAAGGGGAAAACCTCCTTTACATTACATAAATGAAAGATTCTTGGATGATACAAATGACAAAACCTCCTTCTATATATAGGAGTCCATGGGGTCACAATATAATCCTAGCCGACCAAACAATAATAATGTAAGGGCACAATAATAACAATATTGGGGTTACAAGGGTACAAAAATAACAATAATGGGGTTAAATTAACAACAATAAGGGGATATACTATTAATATAGGGACCTAACAAATCAGATCTCGTTGAGGCAGGAGGTCGTGTATTGAACGTTTTAGGTATTGAATCTGTTTGAAGGTTCGTGTACAAGTTCATGTAAGAGAAATAATGCTCGTCCGCAAGCATCATTTAGTCTCTATCGCAAGCTTCATTCTTTGTCGGAGAATGTCCCTGCAAGAAATTGGTATCATAGCCGGTAACGTCTGGTTCCTAGGTAACATAGATTAAAACTCAGCTCTCTTAAAATGCATGAGCCTAGAAATTTTATGTCTTTTAAATAAGCTCATGAAATTGTAAATGAAGAACAGAATGGTTTACGAAGTCTCTTCAATGCTTGTAGTTCTAAAACATTAAACCATTCTGAAATCGAGATCCTTGAGGTCCAACCATCCGCTGCATGGAATATCCCTTCTATATCTCCTAGTGAAGTGTATAGTCATTTTTATGTGTTTCATTTGAAAGCCATAACTAGGGTCCTTGTTAAAGAGTGTGTTTATGAAGTCCAACAAAATTGTGACACAATACAAACTATACCACTATTAAACCCTAAGGAACTCCAAGTCAAAGCCAAAAGACATGGGACAAATTAACTACATCTGGTTTATATAAGGATCGGTGTGTCAACCCTCACACACAAAGGATTGAATACTTTTTTCCTCGCTACTGTAAGAGACCTGGCCCATAATAAATATACAAATTCACTCATTGTTGGGATAGTAGCCCCTCTGTCGGGTGGACCAATTTGGTTTGATTTCTACCCAAAATTTTATGTATATACTTTTGATGAACATCTAAAATATATCCTACAATTGCAAATCAAAAGCACAGGGTTTGATTTGAGAAGACGTAGGACAAACATCTCTATGCATACAAGAGGTTGCATCAGACACACGAATACTCTCTACCCTGTTGTCCTTCATAGCCCAAGTAGAGACTCCCATTCAAGTGCAGTTGCCATCACAGACCTTCAAATCAGAGTATTGAACATCATACTATCAAATGGGAAGATCTTACTTTCCTCGAATATTGGGTTATTGAAGCTCCTAATTTACCAAAATTCCATAATATCACCACTACATAAATTTCAGAAAATCCATGTTCATCCACTTTATCATTTCCATCCACTTCCAAAAAAAATGTGTTTGTGCCTCAGATGACAACTGTCAAAAGTATTCCCAAATTATCTCTTTCTTATGTACATACTGCCCTTTTAGAATTAGCTCAAGCATTACAATTTGCTTCTTTAAATATTGAATGTCCTTCCTGCAAAGATCATGTAAATCTAGATTCTCTTATTCTTTTGCAAGAACATAAGAATCATAACCTTGTATGGGAGAAGCTCCTAGTACTCTCTCTATTGAACCATGTCCACACCCAAAGTGCGCAGATATCTCATTCCCTGATGACCATGTATTAATGATCCATTCTCTGCCCTCTTTGGAAAACCAAGACCCTAGGTTTCCAGAGATGTTCAGTCGGATGAGACCACCTGGCATGCCCAAATACGTTCTCGGGTACACTGAACAAGCAGATCAGGATATACCTGCCTCCAAGTATTACAATTTAATTCTTTAAGTGTTGAATGGAATACATGTAAAGATCATGTAAATCTATATTCTTTTAGACTTTGAAAAAACATGAGAATCATAACCCTATATGGGAGAAGCTCCTAGTACTCTCTTTGTCGAACCATGTCCACATCAAAAGTGCGCAAATATCTCATTCCCTGATGACCATGTATTAATGATCCATTCTCTGCCCTCTTTGGAAAACCAAGACCCTAGGTTGCCAGAGATGTTTAACTGAATGAAACCACCTGACATGCCCAGATACGGTCTCGGGTACATTAAACAAGCAGCTCAAGTTATACCTACCTCCAGATTTCAAAATAAAATTTCAGATGATTGTAAAAGACCCTCAAATCCATAAATGCATATATTCTTCTCACTAATGGGAAGATGTAAGAAATACAAAGTAGATCAAGAATGGATGAAGAAAATGATAAATTGGGATCATTTTACACATCCAAGGGAAAGTGAATTCAATGTAAGTGCTTCTGAAACAAATAAAAACAAATTATTTTACTATAACAAAAGAGTATATGCAGCAAAATGATTGTTGGATATAATTTTATGAGTGGAAAGGATTACAAGAAAATTCTAGTGTTCAAATGATGGGGGGGACAACTTCAAAAGAAAAAGAAAAAGAAAAAGAAGTGGACAGGTCTAGATAGAATCAAAATTGAGTCCCCATTAATCTTTCCTCCATTCAAAGGCATTTTCCTTGAAGAAGAAAACAAACAAGCCAAAGCTATCCCGTTGGCGCTCAAAGATGAATATGTTAGGAGTAATAAAGAGCATCAACTACATACTATCAGTGAACAAATAAATTGGACTAATACATTACTTAAGGGTATGGTTGTATATATTTCCATCCCTAATGATTATGCTTGTAAATGGCATGTTGAAGATCTGCAAGCCAGTGTGAATACCATTTCTTCAAACCTAAATGATTTCCAGCTTTCTTTACCACAAATCCAACATGAAACTAGAGGAGTTAAGAAACTTACTCTAGAATTGAAAGAAAAGATAAAGGAGAAGTGTGAGGAACTAGAGGGAGGACTCCGAAAATCTTTATGCTACACAAATGAGCAAATATCATAAATAAGAAAAAAACTTGAAAAAGTATCATAAGGCTAAATTAGGTAAGCCTATTCCCTTGGCTTATTTAACTAGCCATCTTGTCTCTATGACCGAGCCTCACAAGTGGGTTAGAACCTTTCCCCACCTCTTTCCAAAAGGAAAACTAGATACCTCTAAGAAATAAGAATTATCATAAAATGAAGAACCTCAGCCTCATGTTCTTCCCATCCATGTACCTTTGCCTCATCATAAGTCTTGACCCCCATCTCCTGACCTATATGGAAAAGGAAAAGTACCAGAAGTTCAAAGCTTTTATGATGAATGGTACTTTGAGTGGAATTTTGAATCATCACCAGCTATGGTGGAAAAAACGTCACAAGAAGTATTGAAATGTGAAATAGGTGATATTGTTTATCACACCAATGGTTCCACCCCCTAAAGTAATATGATTGGTGCTCTAATAGATAAGATTTTAGAACATTGGTGTGGAACTGAGAATGAAATTGATGATAAGAATTCTATAATCTTAATGAATATAAATGAAAGAAAATGTCTCAGTATGAATACTTCCATGGATAATGGGTGCGGACAATCTATGAAGTCAAAGAGAGCAAAAACCTGCTCTGGAAATAGGTATGCCTTGCTACACTCCCTAATGAGTTTTTTTAATATCTCAAAATTCAAGAAGTATTCCAACTGCCTTATGAACCTTATACTTGGGGATAAATTTATGAAATAATTACCAAAGAATTGGTAGGACTATGTGCCAACATGAAAGTTAATAAATCTGTACAAAAGCTTTCTAGATTACATGATAGTAGATCAATTTGTCAAAAACATGGCCTTTATACAGATGATCCAATTGTGAGAATAAGGAAGGCAAAAAAGGTAACTAAAACGTTTTCTACAGAAAAGTAAAAGCTTCACAAAAGTTCCTATAATAAGTATAACAAGTCAGCCCCAAGAAAAATCTGAAGAATCCTAAGGACTCACTATTTATCCCTGGGATATTCACCTACAAACTCATAAAAGTCAAAAATGGGAGAAAATTGTGCTAGTTGTGTGGCCAAAAGGACCACCTAAAAAAAAGATGTCCAAAAGGAGAAGAGTCCAAACGAAATAAAGGAAATAAGTCTCAAGAATTCATACAAAAACTCCAACAGGAAAGAGCCCAAAAGGCCCAACAAAGTCAATCTGTCCTGCCTCAAAAATGCAACAGGTGTCAGTCATCCCATCACAACACCAACCAATGTCCACATTCTCCCTTTCCAGTCAAAGAAGAATTCTACCTCATAACAAAAGGGTGTTTTGATGATAGTATTTAAGCTTCAAAGCCTCAGATTCAGATAACTCAACAAATGAAAAAGAAGTAGAGCCGCACCAAAAAGCAAATATTTGTATGCCTTACACAAAAAAAATGATGAAGATTCAAAGCTCCTTGCAAGTATCAAAGCTTTGCTCGAAGGAGAAATGAAGGAGAATCTGATGGACACATTTTTTAAAACAATGTTGAAATCTAACCAAGGACTTCCATTAGCCCCGGTAAGTCCGACAACAAAAAGCCTTTATTTTTCAATCCCTCTTTGAAAGGAATACCAAATATTTCATGCAAAAAAATAGGGCATAAAATCCTAGAACACTTACCTTAAGTGATAAAGGGAATGAAATAAATCTTCTTAACAAATATATTGTTAGAGTTAAAAAAGAAGATTATAGAGATTGAGAAAGGGAAGAAACGTGTCGAAGTTCCAATTGTTGAAAACCCCGAAACAGAACCTCATTTTCTAGTTAGAAATCCCAATGTTGAGATTAATGAAGAAAATTATTTGAGTGGACTCAGTGGCATGATAATTCTTTCCATCCATCATTAATTATTCCATGTCATGATAAACCTTGTCATACATGGACAAATTTTTTTGCTTAAGGCATTGATAGACAATGGATCTAATATCAATGTTATACACAAGAAATAAATACCTGCTAGAAATTGGCACAAATCACACTCAAATAGAGAAATTATAGGGATTGGGGATCATTAGCCAAATCTTCAACATGAAATCCTAAAAGCAACACTATGTTTTAAGGATTACTACATGAATATGAAATTTACAATCTCCAACATCCCCATTGATTGCATACTAGGAACGTCATTCCTAGCAATAGTGGAGCGTCATGGATCCACCAAACTAAAAAATGGCAAAGTAGGATATTTTATGACTATTCCTGCAGAAGAAGCTGAGCCCCTCAAAGTCACTCTTACATTTGTATCATCCCCCAGGGTCTCTACCACAGTTCAGGTTATGGAAGACCTGACAAAGACAGAAAACAGGGTGTAAGATGTCAAGAATGAGAGGGCTAATCTACGAATCAAAGAAAGGTTGGCACAACATACCATCAAGGCACAAATTCAAACACTTCAAAGACACTTTGAAGCAAAAGTATGTGCAAATGAGCCAAATGCTTTCTGGCACTGAAAGCGATATTATGTTGAATTGTCGTATAAAGTTGAGTACACTAGGAATACCATATAAAAGTCGAGCAATCCCAATGAATGAAGAATACAGGAAATTGTGTCAAAAGGAGATCTATAATCTTCTAAGTAAGAAACTCATCCAATAATTTGACAGTGCTTGGAATTGCTATGGTTTTTATGTCAACACACACTCGGAACAAATTTGTGGCGCACCCTATCGAGTTATAAACTATAAACCCCTCAATGTTGTCTTCGCTGATGATACATACCTAATTCCTCAAGGCATGTTTGATATCTAGAATCATAGGTGCTCGAGTTTTCTCTAAATTTGATATGAATTATGGATTTTGGCAAGTGTTTATCAAGGAGGAAGACAGGTTCAAAACTGCTTTCAGTGTGCCAACTAGGTGCTCTGAGTGGAAACTCATGTCATTTGTTCTTAAAAATTCTCCCTCCAAGTCCTAAAGAATAATGGATTAAGTATTCAAACCTTACTTTTAATGGATTTTTTATATTGATGATGTATTGGTCTTCTCAAAAACTATGGAATACCATTTTTAAAAAAATCAGTTGGTCAAGGAAACAGGGTTAGTCCTCGGTAAAAAGAATATTGAATTGTTCAAGACCAACATCAAGTTTTTGGGTCACACTATACACTAGTAGAAAATGATGAAATTAATGACTAGGTGACTAAAAAATTTAGTCACCGCAATCATTTCAAGTGAATTACTACTAAATTTGAGCAATTTTAAGTGACCAAACTAAAAACGACTAACTTAAATGACTAATTTAGTTTAGGAATAAAATATGCGACTAGATAATAAGTGACTAAACTAAAAGTGACTAACATAAATGACTAATTTAGTCCAGGACTAAAATATATGACTAGATAATGACTAAGAAAAGAAAGGTGCATTATCAAACAAAGAGAATTAAAGGGAACAAATTTGCCCAAATGTAGACCTAGTGAGCAAAGTGGCTTTACTTATTGAATGTGCTTACTGACAAGATGAAGCATTGTGCTTAGTGAAGATCAAGGCAAAGGCCTACACTTGACATTGATCATAAGAATTAGCGAAGAGTGTACAAACAAGCAAAGAAACGAGTAAAGGACTTCCCACTCTATAAAGGAAAGGGCTGGTTGAGTATAGGTCCAATTACTTGATGTCCCTATGTTGGACCTTGAAAAATACATATGAGGTGTTCAATTAGAGTTCGCCATGTGTAGTTTACGAATCTTGAGCAAATTAATAACCTAACCACCATGTAGAAAAGAATAGTCGATTTCCATGCAAGGGGAACATTAAACACGCTGTATTTGATAATACTCTCACATAAAAAAGTATAAGTCAAACATTCAATCTGTTCATTCATCACAAGTTAGAATAATCTAGTCCACTCACACTTGAAAAGAAAATAATAAGACTATAATTACACACATCAACCACAATAGTGAAAAAGTAAAAAGAAAAAAATTATAAAAAAAAGAAGAATTATCAAATACTAATCACATCATAGCAAAATAACAAGCTAAATGTCCACACCATTAATTTATCTTCATTTATAACAACATTAGAAAACATACTAAAATAAAATTACATAATTTTATTTTCATTTATAACAACACTAGAAACCATACTAAGAGGTAACATAAATCTCACCAAAATTATGAGTTCATAAACCAACACAAAAAATCCCCATACATTGAAAGAATTATGGACTACCACAACTTTATTCAACCTCCAATGCCAAATTCATGTAACACTATTAATTCCACACCGAGTTGAAATTTGAATTTCGAATCAGCGCAATTTCACTTCCAAATTGCAAGAGATTTGAAATGGATGGTTTACTTGGAATCCTTGTTTATTTGCGGGAAGGAATTACGAGGGAAAACACAGATTCTAAAGATTTGAAATCAAGGTTAGGTTTTAGTTGGAATCCTTGCTTTTTGTTCGCGGGGAAGGAATTATGAGGGAAACACACCGAGGGAAAAAAACAGATTCGAAAAATTTGAAATCAAGGTTTTAGTTGGAATCCTTGTTTTTTCTTTCGTGGGGAAGGAATTATGAGGGAAAACAAACCGAAGGAAAATACAGATTCGAAATCGATATATGATCATTATGAAGACGAGCATCATCGAATTCTCAATGGGGTGGACGCCATTTGCAATAAGTATGAAAAGTAACATTGACAAACAGAGAAACAGAGGGAGAATCATATCTCCAGAAACAAAACCTTTGTCAGGCTTTATACCGTTGTGTCATCGAGGCCGCAAAGCAGGTAATTTTACCATACATTTCCCCTAGCTCGATTTTTAAAATGCCGGAAAAAACTGCTAAATTCCGTGGCTTTTTTTGGTACCAGAAGAACAAGAGAGCGGTCATGACCCTGAATGCTGAAATTCGATACATCAAGGCTATATTGCATGAAGTGATTCCCAAGTTGCAGAAATTGGCTCAGAAAAAGGTCAGAATTACCTATCCTTAATTTTATCCAAGTGCTTTTCAGGGCTTTCTCATGGTTTCATAGGTTTTCTCTTCAATTACTCGATGTTTTGATGATGTAGCAGCCTTTTCATTTCAATGTTGAATGTCGAAGTTCCAGGCAGCCCGGATTCGAGGCATTTTGGGACCTAGGATAAATTTGGTATTTCTTTATTTAAATTATGTTTTTTGTATGACCATTTTCTTGCCAATAGGCTAGAGCCTTCTGCATGAAGCTCAAATCTAGCTAGTTAGAAGCCGAACTAAATGGATTTTTAATAAAGTGTAACGATACACATTCGATACACATTGTTTTCATTATCATATAGGAAATTTATTAGATCAAATGACCTTGAAATTTAGGATGGATTTATCGGGGAAAAATGAGTGTGTATTCCCGATCCTGGCATGAATATGGTCCGATGAATAAGACAGGGGCATGCATTTAAACTTAGTGTCTTACTCTCTTACCGACCAAGTTGAACCTGCAATGGTATAGCTCTATAGATTTTTAATTTTGAGACATCAGAGCTGAGGGATCAAACATAAATTCCTGTTATTAGGCACCCACACACTCATTGTCGAAGTTTTTTTTTTAATCAATATACCTTCATGTTGCTTTGCTGCTAACAAGCTTCTCATGCAGTAGAGATACCAAATTCTTGAGGATGGTTGAAATGTGCTGGAAAATGAAAATCTCCATAGCCATGATGGTGAGAGAGAGAGTAGCCCAGCAAAGGGTGGTCCTCAACAAGCTGGACTAGGACTATTTGGAGGGGAAGACAGATAATTTGGGCCACCAGTATGTATTTTGAACATCTTATGATTGAAATTAGGAAGTTGGTAATGGAAAGAGGGGAATTGGAGGGGGAAGGTGGTTTTCCAGGAAGGAAAAGGAGGAAAGTAAATTGGATGCTACACAGGTTAATGTAGCTTCAGGGGCCAACCCTTGGGAGGTCAGTCTGCCCATCTTCATCAAACTTGGATCATGCTCTAATTACTAGCCTGACTATATTTTTGTAACAATGCTGTTTTTGGTTGTCAATAAAATCATGATGGCTATAAATAAGTCCTTCTAGTGTCTAGATAGTCCTGCTACTCATTTTGGTTGTCATGTGATTTTTGAAATTCCCTTCTAGTCACAATATAAAATGACTGCTATTATGTATAGAACTTAGAAGTTCTTAGATTGCTCTTCAGCAAGTTTGGCAACCATGTTTCCTATGAGAGCACATAGTTCTTAGACATAACTTCTTCTTCTTTTTCACATTATTAATACATTTAGCTAAATTACATAAAAAAAAAATGTTAATGCTTTGGCATTTTAACAACAAAGCCAAGAAAATGTAAGAAACAGTTTGGGTTCAACATGATCTAAATTAACAGTCCTTTCGTTGTTTATTTCATTTCTATCTTTCTCATCTAGTACCTTGACAAGAAACTTGAAATTAATCTACTCTGTTCTCTTACAGTCTCAATATGGTTTGTGGATCTTGTAGGTAGGGGATTGAGTGATTGACCTACAACTGCACACGAATTTACAACTAGAATCTTATACATTCTCAATTGAGTTCATAACCAATACACAAGCAACAAATCTCAAATAAGTACAACACCAAACTAAAACAACTAAGAAGCTCACAAGGAACTTTCTGACTAATAGTTTTCAGGCTCTGGATTTTGATCCAAAACCTAGTTCCCACCATCTTGCATAAAAAGCTAATGATGCCTCAAGCAAACACCTAATAAGGTTCAATCATAGCAGTGCTTGCAGCCCTTATAAGCTTATAGCCTGAAAAATCATGATAAGTTAAATAGTTATACTCACAAATCTATAAAATATGGCAATATATGTGGCAAAGGCTCTACCAACCTAATTATTTGTTTTCATGTATGCATGCCAGAGTAACTAGAATAGAATGTTACAAGAATGCATGCTAGAAAATGGCACTCAAACCTAAGAGAGCATATCAATTGTAAATTTTCTTAAATAGACAATGAATATCAACAGTAATTCCCTTGAAGAAATAATTACCTTATGCTAAATTATAAGTGATAAGTTGGAGTCAATGTTGAGCCTGAATCTACCTATACCTCTTAGAAACTATAACGGGAAATGATGCCATAAAATAACAAGAAATAAGTAATAACTATAATTGAAGTGGACAATAATTTTATAAGAATTTATTTTGACTAAAATATGGAAATAGCATATCAAATAGTGAAGTTTGGGAGCAACATCAAACTAAAGGAGAACAACGAAGGCTTATTCCCAATGTACCCTCTCCTCGTAGGTGCCTTCACATTACTGGTATTTTCGACAACATTAGTGTAGGAAGATGAAATGGATTTCCTCAGTATGTAGCTTGGCATTTTACAGTACACAACCCTCACAAAAAGATCTGCAATCATTTTAAATAGAAAAAGTTAGCTTGGACCTACTGCCACAATAAATTCCTGAAGGAGAATGATTGCAGATGGGCTAGGGAATACAATTTGATTTATGTCAGAAAGAAACAGGAAGTAAACAAAGAGGATAACGAAAAATTTGCTTAAGTAGGTTCCAGAGCATGTGCAAATCCATGTGACAAATGAGCTTGAAATGGATTATGGGACAATCATCTACACAGGTGGAAAAATGCAGGTATCTTGGACAAATGTCTTGGATTTTGTGGCATGCTAGGGAAGCAAGGTTGCCATGAATTTTTTGAAACTCATTTTACAATGTCTGACACAGATCCAAAGCTAGCCCATAGTTTGGAAGAACCTGGAACCAAAAAACAAAAGCTGACCTAAGACTAGCACATGAGGGACAACATGACCCAAGGATGTTAGTCTGCCCATCTTCATCAAACTTGGATCATGCTGCTATATTTTTGTAACAATGTTGTTTTTGGTTGTCAATAAAATCATGATGGCTGTAAATAAGTCCTTCTAGTGTCTATATAGTCCTTCTACTCATTTTGGTTGTCACGTGATTTTTGAAATTCCCATGGATGGGTCTAGTCACAATATAAAACGACTTTTCTATTATTGTATAGAACTCAGAAGTTCTCAGACTGCTCTTCAGCAAGTTTGGCAACCATGTTTCCTATGAGAGCACAAAATTCTTGGACATAACTTCTTCTTTTTTCACATTATTAATAGATTTAGCTAAATTACATTAAAAAATGTCAATGCTTTGGCATTTTAACAACAAAGCCAAGAAATGTAAGAAACTGTTTGGGGTCGGCATGATCTAAATTAACAGTCTTTTATTCGTTTATTTCATTTCTGTCTTTCTCATCCAGTACCTTGATAAGAAACTTGAAATTATTTTTTTTGTGATCCTACAGTCTCAATATGGTCTGTGGATCATGTAGGTAGGGGATTGATTGAATGACCTACAACTACACAAGAATTTATAACTGGAATCTTATACATTATCAATTGAGTTCATAACCAATACACAAGCAACAAATCTCAAATACAAGCAACAAATCTCAAATAAGTACAACACCAAATTAAAACAACTAAGAAGCTCATAAGGAACTTTCTGACTAATAGTTTTCAGGCTTTGGATTTTTATCCAAAACCTAGTTCCCACTGTTGGCCTGTGAACGTATAGACATAGACATCATCTCGTGCAGAGCTAAGCTCAAGGCCATGGGGAAGGTAAGACAATGTGGGAAGTTACACGCAATCGGTAAGGTGGGTCAATGATCGTGCAGCCCATGACGAAGCATTGCGCAACTCGAAAGACAGTAGCGCAACTCAATGGACCGCGCAGAGGAAATTCTGTCGGCAGCCAAGTCGAAAGGAGAAGTCAGAGCGGACCTGTCAAAATTGTTGACGATAACAAACAGGTTAACCAATCAGGGAGGTTCTGGGAGTGAAATTCCAATTTTCCGCGGGCTCATCGACCTGTTGAAAAATCAGGTGGGGACCACCCATCCCGTGTTAGAGTATGAAGGTTTATGTGGTAAGGTAAAAATCTAGGGTACGAAGCTGGTAGCACGCGTCGGACACGTGGCCTCTCGAGTCTCACCTACCTAGTTGTCCTAAGCCAATCTCTGTGCGCCACGTGTCTATTCGCTGACGTCTTCCTGACGTCAGCCCTCCAATTTTCACCCTCCACCTCGCTCTAAAAGGACCCCTTCCCTTTGCGTTTTACTCTCGACCGTTGCTTTCTACCGTTCACATTGTTACTAGCTGAGCACCCAAGTAAAAGCAACAACCTGTGCAAGTCTTCCCTCACATTGCTTTTGTCTCCTAAGGTATTTGGTCAGTCCCTTGTTGTTTTCTTTTGTTGTGTTTCACTGATTATGGTTGATAAAATGAAGAAAACTGCCCCAGAGACCCCGCAAGCCCGAGAGGCAAGGACCACCTCTGGCCCTGACCCACTCATGGACTCCCAAGCTCAGATCTGCGACCTCATTTACTCTTTTAATTTGGTGAATATGCAGTCTGAGCTCTTGGGGTATAATTTGCGGGGTGAAGATTTGTTTAGGGTGGTAGACTCAGGATTATATTTTCAAATTCCCCCATCATTTCATCACTTTCTTGAATTTATAGCTTGGCTTGCCAAAGCTTATATTGAGCAGAAGGGTTTATTCTTTTCCGCACAAGGAACCAAGATACTCGAAATCACCCCCCAGCTAATTAGGAAAGCCCTATGTTACCCTCCTTCTTACTACTACCTTGAGTTCACCAAGGTAACCCTCATGTGCCATTTCTCGAACCTTCCTCTCGAGAAATAGAGGTCCCTCCTAGAGCTAATTACTGCGTCTCATCTGTTTGTTCTACCACCCATAGAGAAATTCCCTCTTTCTCTCTTCCTCGACACCATCCAACCAATCCTAGCAATTATCTCGGGTAGACAATGTTGGTTGGGTAACTAATGCTTGTCTAATATTTCTTGACCTCATGATGCAACTTGGTGTTTTGCTTGATATTCTCGCTTTTCTGGCCTCAGTCATTCAGGCTCATTTCTAAGACCTATCAACTTCAAGTTGTTTCAAGTACTATTTGGTGTTCTATTTGTTCTTGTTCGCACATGCATACAAGTTCGAGCGCTTAGGCCTAGACAAGTTCTCTAAGCAATGGGAAGAGCCAAAATTTGTGTTTGAGTGGACCCTTTCAGTTCGAAAACATCCCAAAGGCAGGGGATACATGAAATTCATCACAGATTTCATGTCCAGGGCCTATGAAATTATACATGGTAACCTTCTGCCCAGGATTTTTCCTGAACAGAAAGAGCTGCTTCAGTTCAATGAGATAGACTGTGTAGGGGACTAGTATTTGTTCAAGAATCACACCGAAATCAGGGGTTATGGTTCTAATATTCCTCCTTTCCATCTGCCAGCCTTCATGCCCACGAGAATCTTCACCCTTGAGTTCACCAGGCAAGTCCTGAGTGCAGACCAAACTCATTTTGTGCCTGCGAAGAAAGGTTATATCTTAAAGCTCCTGAGTGTAGTAGGGTCGTTTACTATCAACTCAAGGCATGCACTTCCTTGGTCGAGGGGCTGCTTCAAATGATGAACTTCCTGCAAGGAGATGTATGGAATTATGACCTTGAGGGAGTCATTGCACAAAGAAGGAAGAAGATTAAGTCTTTGACATATGAACATGAGCCTAGACCTCAATTTGAATGGAAAACTAACTCTAATTCATGGCCTTTGGAAACAAAGATAGAGGCAAACTCCCCAATTGCTGAAGGAAGCTCCAAAGGAGACAATGCGTAAAACAAGGAGGCTCAAGACCAAGAAAGCTATAGAATGGTACAATATTTCATGGAAGTGGAAGAAGAGGGCCACATCAACAAAAAACCTAGGACAAAAGGACCTAAAGGATAGGTCCTGGAACAACCTGATGAGGTGGTCCCTGAGTATATGTATTGAGGTAAAGATAAGTCAGGGTTTCAAGTTTCTTTGGACACAACTTCTTCATAGGCGCCTTCAGCATACTCACATATAGTTACCCTCGAGGAGGGTCCCTCGGAAAGAGACACGGGATTGGGAATGGACTGGCCTCTAGGGGAAAATATCGAGGAGAAGAATCAGTCGGCCAGAGAAAGGTTGAAGGCAAAAATAGCCCAGTATGTTGATAAACACCACACCAGGCTTTTGGTGGCTCTCAACGTTGAAAATGGCCAATTGGTGGTTGCAGTATAACACTCAACCTCTTATCCCTTTCCCCTCGGTTCTAAGTACAAATCTCTAGAAATGATACTCGATCTGGCATCCATTCCATTACTCAACAAGTTGAATCTCCATAAAGAAATTGGAGAAATGCTGCACAATGAGGTATTGAAGCACACTCTTGCTTTGGAAAAGGCCCATAATTGGCTAGATAAGACGATAGCTACCCTGAAAAGGAAAAGGGCGAACTCTAAAGCCCTCTCAAAGCATCTGGCCGAGTATAAGGCAATGATAAAGAGGAAGGGAGCCGACCAGGAGACAATTGTGCAGACCCTGCTCAAAAAGACAAAGCCAGAAGTGCAAGAGTTGCGACAGAAGTTGAATATTCTCGGCTCAGAACGCATTCAGACAGTTGAACTAGCCCAAGTTGAAAAAGAAAAGAAAGCCCTCTCGTAAATACTCCTCCAGAAGTGTGACGAGATAACTGATCTAAAAAGAAGATTGGCTGAGTTGCAACAAGTGCAGGATAGTCATGTTTGTCTCATCCCGATACTTGAGGAACCACATAATCCCTTAGAGCACTTAATAAAGGCTCCCTTAGAGCACTTAATAAAGGCTCTGGTAGAGCTGAAGGTCTTAGAAGACAAAGCTCGAGCAATGCGCAGATATTTAGAGGAAGCGAAGGTTGCCTTGACTGAAAAGGAAAAGTTGATATTGTCTTTATAGAAGGAGATGGACGCGGCTCGCAGAAAGTCCCGGGATCTTAATAAATCAGTCAAGGACTTGAAGGCTCAACTTAAAAGTAACATGTCCTTGGTGGAGGCCAGGCAGATGATCTGGACTGAAATAATAAAGGAGGTAAAATATCACTGGGAATACATCACATTGGCTAATGATAAGAAGAGAACTGCCTGCGACTTCAAGGCACAGTTGGATGCAGGTCGCAGAGAGGGAAATGAGCACGTGCTGATCGTGCAGGGCTACATTTAGTTTATCAACAAACTCCCCATTGAGGAATTGGGAATGCGCAGAATGGTCAACTGTTTTAGGACGGTGATGGAGATCATGAGAATGATACAGAAGGAAGATGCTCGAGCAAAGGTAACCGACTGTTTGGGGATAGTTGTTAGGGGAGTGGAAGCGTTCAACAATAAATGGAATAAAGTCGTGGAGGCAAGATTTCCAGCCCGTTGGGATCTGTTAGGTGTGTTTCTCCCCTGGGCAACATATGAGCAGAGAATGGTCGAAATCAAATGTAGAGCTGAATTAGCCCAGGAGAAGACATCTTGACTTAAGGTTGAAAGCTTGGTGGCATCTCTCCGAAACAAATTTCTGTTACTGGAGAAGGTTAAACAGTTTTTCTTGGCCAACCTGGATTATTCTGAATTAACTCAGCTCCGTGCGTTGTTCGAACTCTTCAACACTGCGCCATTGCCTTCAGAAGTCATGTGGCAGAGGTGTTATGAGCACACACATCCGCTAGTGGTGTTCACTTCACAGCCGAGGATGCCCATGTCATCCCATCACTTCGGTTCATCCTCCACTCCGAGTTGGCCACGTACCTAAGGACCTTCTGCCACCCTGCGACGCCCCAGATGAATGTTTTAGGATCCGGCTTGTGTGGCCTGCAAATGTTTTGTTTCGTTTACTTTTATAGTTATGATTTTTAGTCAGTGAAATCATGATTTCACTGCTATTGTTTTTATTTTTCCTGTTATAGGAGTGATGCTCATAGCACGCTCCAACGTTTGATCATGATGTTTTTGATCACGATGTATTTACAGGCCTATCAAGAAGGAATATCTGGACAAGAGCCCGTAGAAAACTCTATATGAAGGAAATTCAGACAGATAAAAGGGTTCTGGATTTTTTGGAAGTTTTGGGGTCATATTGTGTAATATGTCATGTAAAAGCTATTTTGAGCTCTGAAATGCATATTCTGGAGAGTTGTTTTTTGAAGGCTAATATAATATAACTTCGTCTCCAACTGGATTCCAATTGAATTGATGAAAAATATGTATGTGTTTCCCTTATGTTTATTTAGAATTACCATTTCTCTATTTGCTATTCAAATGACTCATGTGTGAAAGACGTTGGATGTAAGTAGTTCAACTCATGAATTTGTATATTTTCTCGTAGAGGAAGGATGACACTCACGTGTTAAGCTATTACACAACCTTAATATTTCGTTTCGTGACACTCTGTAATCACTCATCTCTGACTTGACATTTTTTCTTCCAAATTCTCGGAGAACTCGATTCTTACAATGATTAAGCCCATCTCTCCAGAATTCCCCTACTAAATTCTTCAAGTCACCTCCACCTTATATCCAAAGATATGTTCATTGGTTTTTTACTTGGCCAATTTGAAGCATCACAGATGCATACAACCTCCTGAAACCATTATGAGTAAAAATTTGCTTGCATGAGCTAAATACCAAGAATCCTCATCATTCCTGAACTATTGTTCTATGAATTCTTTGTAAAGACACTCTCAGAGGAATTTATAAGTGAATGTATCTAAATCCTCTGATCTTAAGATGTCCTAGGTATTGGTCCTTAGCAACTCAAGGTTGTCTCTAGAAGTTACAATACCCACCATGCTTGCATAAGAAGCTAATGATGCCTCAAGCGAACACCTAATAATGTTCAATCACAACAGTGCTTGCAGCCCTTATAGGCTTATAGCCTGCAAAATCATGATAAGTTAAGTATTTATCCTCACAAATCTCTAAAATATGGCAATATATGTGGCAAAGGCTTTGGCAACCTAATTATTTGTTTTCATGTATGCATGCCAGAGTAACTAGAATAGAATGTTACAAGAATGCATGCTGGAAAATGGCACTCAAACCTAAGAGAGCATATCAATCATAAATTTTCTTAAATAGACAACAAATATCAACAATAATTTCCCTGACGAAATAATTACCTTATGCCAAATTATAAGTGTTAAGTTGGAGTTAATGTCAAGCCTGAATCTGCCTATACCTCTTAGAAACTATAACGAGAAATGATGCCAGAACAAAACAAGAAATAAGTAATAACTATAATTGAAGTGGTAATAATTTTATAAGAATTTATTCTGACTAAAATCTGGAAATAACATATCAAACAGTGACGTTTGGGAGAAACGTCAAATTAAAGGAAAACAACGAACGCTTGTTCCCAATGTACCCACTCCTTGTAGGTGCCTTCACATTACTTGTATTTTCGACAACATTAGTGTAGGAAGATGAAATGGATTTCATCAAGCTGTAGCTTGGCATTCTAAAGTACACAACCCTCACAGAAAGATTTTCAATCATTTTAAACAGCAAAGGTTAGCTTGAACCTACTGCCACCATAAATTCCTGAAGAAGAATGATTGCAGACTGGCTAGGGAACACAATTTGATTTACATCAGAAAGCAACAGGAAGTAGACACATAGAGGATCAAACAAAATTTGCTTAAGTAGGTTCCAGAGCCTGTGCAAATCCATGTGACAAATGAGCTTGAAATGGATTATGGGACAATCATCTACAGGGGTGGAAAAAATGCAGGTAACTTGGACAAATGGCTTGGATTTTGTGGCATCCCAGGGAAGCAAGGTTGCCATGAATTTTTTGAAACTCATTTTACAATGACTGATGCAGATCCAAGGCTATCCCATAGTTTGGAAGAACCTGGAACCAGAAAACAAAATTTGACCTAAGACTAGCCCATGAGGGACAACATGGTCCAAGGATGTTAGTCCACCCATCTTCATCAAACTTGGATCATGCTCTTTGTACTATCCTGACTATATGTTTGTAACAATGTTGTTTTTGGTTGTCAATAAAATCATGATGGCTGTAAATAAGTCCTTCTAGTGTCTAGATAGTCTTGCTACTCATTTTGGTTGTCATGTGATTTTTGAAATTCCCATGGATGGGTCTAGTCACAATATAAAATGAATTCTCTATTATTGTATACAACTTAGAAGTTCTCGGACTGCTCTTCAGCAAGTTTGGCAACCGTGTTTCCTATGAGAGCAGAGTGCCTGTACATAACTTATTTTTTTTCACATTATTGATAGATCTAGCTAAATTACATAAAAAATGTCAACGCTTTGGCATTTTAACAACAAAGCCAAGAAATGTAAGAAACAGTTTGGGGTCGGCATGATCTAAATTAACAGTCCTTTAGTCATTTATTTCGTTTTTCTCTTTGTGTATTGGTTAAAAAGTTGTGGTGACCAATCATCAATCTAAAGTTAAAAAATTCACAAGGTATGTGTCAATGGATCAGACCCACGAGAGAGTATAACTTCTACAGGAGGACTAGATTGGCCATGACTCACAATGCCAGTGTGGATGCAGCTGCTATGATCACCACACTGCTCTGTTTGGTCTTCTTTGGCCAGCTCTGTGCAATTTTATTCACGTCCCTGTTGGTATCTACTGCCAATGTTGGGAAAACATATGAGTAAAAAGAAATAATAATATCGGGACTGTGAATCTTCAAACCAGAGAGAACATGAAGAAATCGATCAAGGAAGGATTGGTGCAGAGGAAGGATAATTGATAAAATTAGTAATGTGATGTGATGGGGTTTAAAATTTAGAAAAGGCATCGATTACAGTAATAGAAACAATAATAATGGTGGATCTTCAGAGTTGAAGAAACCACGGTTCTCTTGGATTTTGCTGGAGTAGATCTTCATGGGAAAATACAGATCCATAGTTGCAGAATTGATTGCAGGGGCTTCAACAGCGTGGATACTAGAGTGGCCTGGGTACAGGAAGGTCAATAATGTGAATACAATGTTGTTGAGGAAGCTTGGATCAACACTAGTACAAGAAGGCCAATGTGAATACATTCCTATGGAGGAGGAATAATTGAGAAGGTTAGTTGTGTGAAGGTGTCAACTCATAAAATTAGTTGTGTGATGTTGTTTGGTTAATGATCAAACAAATAGGTACAGTATGATTACAATTGGCTTCTTTATGCTCTCACTTTTCTCACAGTGGCCAGTCCCTTTATGCTTAGAGGATTGCAATCAAATTCATCTAACATTTGACAGTGCCTTGAACAAAACTTGCTACTAAACCCAGAATTCAAGTAGAATTTCATGCCCAATCTGCTATTACATTATTAGAAGTCATTGAAGAGCTATTTTCTAAACATTACTCAAGTCTAGTTAACATTTCACAGCACTAACAACATCTCTACTTGTAGCAAAAATAGTGATAATGAATGGTGGGATGGCTAGGGGTAATAATGTGGCCATTCATAATATTGTAAACAAGCCACGAAATTCAATCCCTAAAATCAATAGATCTTCCTCCCATGCATGCTCTACGTGAATAAAACATGCTCTGCACTTCATCAACCATCCTTGTTTAGCTACTAGAAGCTTCTCATATTGGAATTTTAATGATGATAGTTTATTTTTTTTAAATGGGCCTTCTATTTCTTTGTCAGCAAGAATAACCAATCATATTTGTAGCACCACCTCCTAGGATGAAATCAGAACTACACTATAGAGATGAAATACCAAGTTCAGAAGAATACACATCTTCATCATTGTACTGTTGGAAATACTACCTCAAATTGCACATTTGACAATGCCTTGAACAACACTTGCTACTAAACCCATAATTCAAGTAGCATTTCATGCCCAATCTGCTATTGCATTATTAGAAGTCATTGAAGAGCTATTTTATGAACATTACTCAAGTCTAGTTAACATTTCATAGCACTGACATCTCTACTTGTATCAAAATAGTGATAATGAATGACAGGATGGCTAAGGGCAATAGCATGGCCATTCATACAATTGTCAACAAGTCACGGGGTTCAATCCCTAACACCAATAGATCTTCCTCCCATGCCTTCTTTACATGAAAATAACATGCTCTGCACCTCATCAACCATCCTTGTTTAGTTGCTAGAATCTTTTCACATTGGCATTTTAATGATGGGAGTTTATTTCTTCTAAATTCACCTTTGAATTATTTGTCAATAGGAATAACCAATCATATTTGTAGAACCACCTCCTAGGCTGAAATCAAAACTACTCCATAGAGATGAATACCAAGTTCAGAAGAATACACGTCTTCATCATTGTACAGTTGGAAAGAGTCAAGACTATCTTAAATTTCACATTTGACAATGCCTTGAACAACACTTGCTACTGAACCCAGAATTCAAGTAGTATTTCATGCCCAATATGCTATTGCATTATTAGAATTCATTGAAGAGATATTTTCTGAACATTACTCAAGTCTAGTTAACATTTCACAACACTAACAACATCTCTAATTTTAGCAAAATAGTGATAATGAATGAGAGGATGGCTAGGGGTAATATTGTGGCCATTCATATAATTTTCAACAAGCCACGAGATTCAATCCCTGAGACCAATTGATCTTCCTCCCATGCCTACTCTACGTGAAGACAACATGCTCTGCACCTCATCAAACATCCTTGTTTAGCTGCTAGAAGCTTCTCACATTGGCATTTTAATGATGGGAGTTTCTTTTTTCTAAATGGACCTTTGAATTCTTTGTCAACGGGAATAACCAATCAGATTTGTAGCACAACTTGCTAGGCTGAAATCAGAACTACTCCATAGATATTAAATACCAAGTTTGGAAGAACACACGTCTACATCATTTTATTGTTGGCAAGACTATCTCAAATTGCACATTTGACAATGCTTTGAACAACACTTACTACTGAAGCCAGAATTCAGGTAGCATTTCATGCCCAATCTGCTATTGCATTATTAGAAGTCATTGAAGAGCTATTTTCTGAACATTACTCAAGTCTAGTTAAAATTTCACAGCACTAACAACATATCTACTTGTAGCAAAAAAGTGATAATGAATGACAGGATGACTAGGAGTAATAGCATGTCCATTCATATAATTGTCAACAAGCAACGGGATTCAATCCCTGACACCAACATATATTCCTCCCATGCCTACTCTACATGAAGATACACTTTAGGCTCTCATGTAATCCCCTTTAATTTGGTTAATTTAGGGTCACATATTTCTACTTACAATCATTGGTTTGTTTGTTGTGGTTGAGTATTTATGCTTGTTCAGAGTCCTAGCAAGGTTATGAGATGTCAGATTTGCTTTTGAATATTTTATGTTTAGGCCTGTGAAATCTATGGTTAGTAGACTCTATGACTTGGTTATTTAGTGGCTTTAAGATACAACTGTGTATCAGATTTTTTTGTTTAATGAAAATATGCTTCACAATGATAAAATCAACAACATGGGAGTAGTATCTGTCTACATCAAAGATAAAATGCGACTGTATTAAATGCTGGTAATAATACATGAATTGTTATCAATGTCATGAAGTCAAGATACATACCAAGAAAGACAACTCCTCATCCTACCAGTTCACAAATGCCCCAATATCTATATTCTTGTACACACATGCTCAAACCTTAGTGGCTAAAGCCTAGACAAAATCACCTTGGGTTTCCACATTAGATTTGACCTAACAGACTAGGAATATGTCAGATAAGGTATTAATCTTTACGCATAATTTTACATCTCTCTTATCATGCAGTTCGAGCTTCAAAAGACAAAACTGCAAATTTCTCCTTGAAATTCATGCTGACAGAACTGCTTTTCTTTCTTGAAAAATGGTTATCAGACAAGGATTAGATGTATAGAAATGCGTGCAACCAGACCACCTTTTCAGCCTAGAAATATGTGATGGAAACCTCTACCTGTTCCTTCTCAGAATTTTTTCTTCTCTTCCAGCATGAAAGGTTTAAAAGATCACTGCCAAAGCCTTCTTCCATGGCCAAAAGCACCACCTCCAGATAAGAAGGGCACACTAGCAGATTACAATGGCAGCCTTGCACATCAATCCAACCTACAGAAAGGAAGACAACGACGGAAGCATAAATCTGTCATGGGCCTTTTCTCCCTTTCTTGCAAAGAACTTTCTACTTGGCCTATGGGGGTTTTCCTCCACATTAATTTAATTTCCAGGTCAATAGTCCTCCTCCTTTTATAGTCTATCTTACTGATAACTTTCTAATACAATGTTATAGAGAATACTTTAGAAAGTTATGGATTCATCTTTTCTTCAAAGAAATAACAATAAAACATCAACAAAAGTCTATGTCTCTTAGGTTGGAGTGCTCTTCTATATGGCCCCTTTTGGAAATCATCAATCTTGCCAAGTGTCATCATACTATAGGATGTATCTCATTTAGTGGTTGATTTGTGGAGATATGCTTGTAAAGTGGAGCACTGCCCTATTCTTAGCTTCTTGTGCCATTAAGTGGTCTCCTTTTCCAAATTTCATCCGTACAGCGTCCATGCCCACCCTTAGAATGAATTTTCCTTCCTAAAATCTGCTCTAATAACTTCATTTGACCGTTGGCTGGGTGCTCTCCAAAGTGGATTCATTTTCTAACGGTAAAATCTTTAAAGCATCCAAATCTCCCTTGGAAGGAAATGATCCTGTATGAATGTGCAATAATTTATCAGTAAAGGTTTTGGCATGCCATGTGTTAACTTCCTATAGAGGATGTTGTTCAAAAAACTTTGGGATGTAAAGGGGTAGTCAATCAGCTAGTAAAAGAGAAAACCAAACCTGGAGTGATTATGCAAAAATTATGGATGTACAAGAGTAGCTAATCAGCTAGTAAAAGACCATAGTCGCTGACAGCGTCCTATGACAAACTGTATGAGGCATCTTCAAATACCAGACTACACTAGCTTATAAATTTTCCCTTTTAAGTAGCACTATCTACTTAATTAATATACCACACACTTCACAGTCTATGCTGGAATTCTGCAAAGCTTTTGTTTTTGAAAATTCAAAAAACAATAACAGCACTAAATACGAATCTCCCTTTCCTTCAAAAGTCTCCCATCGACAATGTCAATGAAATCCATTCTACCAAGTAACAAGGATAACAAATTTAGAGTACAGAACTTCTTGACAAGTACTAAGGTTGTGATTGCAACCATTGATTGATCAATTGCAGCAAATAAGGGGACATCTAATGCATGTCAGACCCTACCAAATAAGACATCAAAAAATTTTAAACCATATTGTCCAAGAATCTTTGTCTTTTCACCTATTGAATGTTTTGGAAAATGATCTTCAATGTTTGTATCTCCTTCTTGCCTTTTCGAATGGCTAGTGTTATTCCCAACCCTTGAACTTTTGTTGCTACCACTTCTTTTTAGCAGCCATAGTGTCATTTGTTGTAACTGAAGCATTGTAAGCATGCTCACAGCTATTAGTGCAACCTTTTCCTAGTTTCAGTATTCTCTGCAAGGAATACAATAAAATATTACCATTCAAACCTCCTCAACAACTCTATACTAAAGATAGCAATAGGATGTTGAGATCCCCTTTCTACTCCAAGAAAAATCATGAAAATATTTTAGAAAAATACTAAAATAATTCTCTCAAGCAACCAACTCCATGATACAAGTCAACAATAACATGATAATGGAGTTGGTTTTGAAACAATCCTCCAAAAATGGCACCATGAAGTACGGTTCCTCCTCCAAGTGGTTGACCATGTATCTACCTTCAAGAACAATGAATGAATCCTCCTTAGAAGCATGTGTGGCCTCCTCCAAAGTGGATTCCTTCTTCAAACCTTGAATGGATGCACAAAGACCATGCAAAACTCCAATAAAGTGGCACTTGTGGCATCATGAGTAGAACTTTCCATCAATATTCAATGCAGAAGGCTCCATTTGAAAATCCCAAGGTAGAAGTGCAATCTACAAAGGAGAAGACGAAGTAATTATCAATGAGTGGACATCCTCATCATAATAGCTTGGAAATGTGTGCAAGGTGACTTCCCCTCATATAAGGTGTCCTCTCCATTGACTAACAAATTCCTCAAAGGGGTAATGACCCTTGAAATATTTGTTGAAATTGTGAGTGCCTTATAATCATCTACCTGGCCAACATATCAATTGTTTTCCTTGATGAACAGATCTGAAAAAGGTGTTTGAATTATCGCTAGAGATGCAAGTGAGACTTGAACAATGAAATAGATCTGAGAGAAAGTCATATCTTCTCCTCATAGGTAGAAAAATTGATCACTCAACACTCAGAAGGCATGTGTGACTGATACTATATAATATTTCATGTTACCTTATTTTTTGTAACTGCTGAGTATAGTTTGTTGGAAATTATCATCTATTCACTAGTGGCTTGGCCTCTTCAAGTATGTAAAAACACATCAAACTGTCCTCAAATATTTGCTACAGGTTGTATAAATTTGTTGATTTGTAAGCAGTGATGTGTTGAGCTAGAAACAACCCCCCTACACTATTTTAATTTCCACATTCAATGAATTCAAAGTAGTATTGGTCTTCTTCATTTTATTTTGGATTTATTAGCCTACATGAACTTTGCTTGCTAATTTTTTCATGAAATTTTCTTTAGTTCTTTTGTCAAAACTCATTAGGCACTAGAAGATGTGCATCAATCTTCTCCTGCCATGCTTGAGAGTTAGTTTTGTCTGTAGAAAATTTCCAAAATTTGTCCAAAACTCTCTTTTCACAGCGTGCGGAAACTTACTTATCTAGTCCATTCTATGTTCTGGGTGAAGGAGTCACACTTCTCAATTTTGAGAGAGATTCATTTTACACCAGGGCAACCAGACATGCTTCCTTAGTAGCCAGGTTGGTCATGAATTCCTATTACAGAAAATGGGCTTGATGTAATTATCATGTGGCATACCTATTATCTGTTGCATCATTTTACACAACTGAATCCAGCTTCACAGTTTCTACTGCTTTGTCTATAACATGCTTTGACATGACCTTTACTGAAGTTTATATCTGCCGCTCTCCAACACCTTTCTGTGACCTTCCTACTTTCTCCAAGTCGCCAGACAGTGTGGGTATTCTAATTGATGTTACAGGAGAGGCACACTAGAAACCATTTGCCTCTTGGATGTTGAAATTGCTAAATAGATGCCTTGTTGAAACAAGGCTTCAAGTATAAGGCCTTATTAGCTCATCGTTTATGTCTGCATCTTGTAGTTTACTTACTTAAGGAGACAGTACATTACAAAGGCCTTTTTTTGACTTTATACATTTAGCATCATCATCACTGGACGTAGAAATAATTCCTATCAAGAAGCTTGTACATTCAATGGACCACTATTTATGATTCGACCATGGGTGCTTTCCTTCATACTTTATATGCCATATGCCCTAGATGCATTGTTGAATGTACAACTAAAGAGTTGCTCAATGCTAAGTGTGTTTTCTCAGACATTTCAAAATACAAGCAGTAGAGAAATATTTGTGAACACAAAAACACTTTTGTCAATTTTAAAACTTCCATGGTTGTTTTCTGACATTGACATCCAATCCGATACCATCAATAAGACAAAGTGCAGAATTATTAGTATGTTGCCTAAGATAGGGATCAAAGCAATGAGTGAAAACATCTTTGAGGTTTTGGACTTAGCATTGCAAGATCAGATTGTTGATGTCCAAGCTAAAGATGTTGCATCTATGCCAATTCTTGCATTCAATTCTAGCTATGATGTTATTACAACCATGTGTAGAAGATTGGAGGTCTTTGTTGAAGACAAATCTGCAAAGTTTGTGAAATTGTAGCTCATGATATTGGATACATTGCATGCTTATCTGCTACTCCTTTAGCAACCGATTATGTAACCAACTTTCTGTGTCAAATCCACAAAAATGTTGGTTTGAAAGTGAATTTGGGAAACATAGATGTTCTTATATCAGGATTCTTTTGTGCTCAGTGTGACAAACAAATTTCAGGTAACTCGGGGAAAAGTGACCTTGATGTAACTTTATATAAGATATAAAGGAAAGACATGCTTAATAATACAATTGTTAGAGTTTTCTTTCAGTATTTGTTAGTCTCTCTTTTCTTGACTTCTTTTTAGTGAATCATTAGATAAAGTTCATGTCACTATTGTGGGAAGCATTTCTCGTCTTCTATGCCATGCAATCAAAAGTGGTCTTCTGGGAACAAAACCTTTGTGGATAAAATTCCTGGATATACTTCCACTTTATGAGAAGAAGGTTGTGAGTAGATAATTTTTTTTGAAAATCCATTACTTCATTGAGAATAATGTAATGGATATTTTGTTTGAAGATGATGACGCATGCAACAAAACAAAGAAGAAAATATGCTTGGAATATTGAAACATGCTTTGGAAGCCACTGAGGATCCAGATGTATTTAAGACTTTGTTGGAAACGGTAGCAGAAATTATGAAAAGGGCTGATGTCCATGGATATTTGTTTTTTTTCATTTGCTTTATTGATTGATCAACTTGACAATTCAAATAGTTGGGTAAGAGCAACAAATGCTAGATTAATACATAAATCTGCGAGTTTTAAACAAAAGGGAGGAATCAGATCAATCCTTCTCAAGTTTGGTGGAATTAGAGATGAGCTGTTTGAATACTTCAAAGCAAGGTTTGTCACACACCTAGTTATGATGAGTGATTTTGCAGAGGCCATTTTGGGTATACCAAGTGTAGATCTTTTTCAGGAGATGGTCCTTGTAGTTCTTCCAAAGCTTGTAGTTTTACAAAAGCATAATTGCCATGCATTAGATACTTTGCATGAATTGGAAACATAGTTAAATACAATTTTTCCAGTTTTGCTACTGGAATGGTGTCACAAGGCTCTATCGTTTGTGTTTCTTCACTCAAATTGAAAGGAATTGGTTATTGTAATGCAATTCTAAGAAGCCCAGACAGGATCTAATATTAGAGTGTTGCCAGTTCTGCTTGAGGAGTTTGTACATTTCCTTAGGGATGCACACAGTGACAATATTGATGAAAGTCTATCAAAGGTTCCAAATATGATTTAATACGTGGCTCGTCTTGTCATTGGATCAGATAATCTTCTAGGATTTTTAAGGAATTACTTTGTTGGACTTTTTAATTGTGTATTGATAACAAAATGTTGTGCATTGATGACTAGTCATTACGAAAGCAAGCATTGAGATGTTTGGAAAAGTTGATTGAAATGATTGGTCTTCATCTCAGTGCATTTGTACCAAAAATTATGGTTTTACTTATGCATGTTGTAGAGAAAGAGAGTCTTCAATATGAAGGTCTGCATGTGTGGAATTTATTCATTCAAAGGTTGCTCAAGTCTCTCCTCAGGTAGTGGCTACACTTATGCCATGTCTTGAGAGAGAGCAACATCAACATATTATACATTTGGATATACTAGTGGAAATATTAGAACAATTGATAGTGAAGAACAGGGAGTTGCTAGGGGAACAACTGCTTGAGTTTCCCATGCTTCCCAACCTTTCCATTCTGGATAATGTGAATCAAATTCTTCAAGAATCACGTGGGGGTTGTGCAGAGAAGTTAAGGACACCAGAGGCCAAAGACTTAAATTGGTGTGTCCATATTGCCTTGGGGATCTTTGAGCAGTTGATCTTGTCAAATTTTAGGGGAGTATTTTCCATCATTTTAAGATAGAGTATTATGATAATGACCTTATTTTGGAATTAATACATGAACATATTGCTAGAGTTTTTAGTGTTGCATCTGATACAATTGTGCAAGATTCAACTTCTTTGGAAATTTAGGAGCTTCCGAAATTTGTTGGTTGTTTAGTTCTTTACATGGTATTCTAAGCAGAGCCTCGGGAGACAATGGAATGTAGGCGGTGTGGTGCTCATCTTCCTCATGTTGCTGGTATTTTTGGGCAGTCTCACTATGGCACTCAGTCTGTAACATTGTCTAGTGGGTATGAGGATGATGAGGACCATGGTGAATGGTGTTTTTTTTTTCTTTGTTAACTGGAAGGTATGCAACTTCTTCTTTTGCTTAAAAATATGCATCTAGGAAGCGTTAGTACTTTACGGTGAAAGCACAATCTGCATGCTTTTGTGACATACAAATTATTTTCATTATTGTTATTGAATTTTTATTAATAAAAATGCCAATGATACTAAATTGCTTCCACTTTTTGGATTAACACTTTCTCTGATAAAAATTTATGACTTTGTTATGTTCTTAGTAGTGGTGGAAGAGATCTTACTGTGAACAAGAGAACAAATAAGGAATAATATTTTGATCATAAGTTCGATAAATCTAATGAGGCAGTGCGAGACAGATGTAAGAAGCGTTATCCAGTCTTTGTTGTCAGGTATGTTTTTAATTGGCTTAGCTTGAAATTGTGACAAAGCATGATATCTACGTGTGTGCTTTAACTTATCAGCCAGCCTCAGGATGCAGTTCATTCATTATGTGGCTAACATAAGTTTAATTTGGATCTTTGTAAGTCAATTTCAGGTCTCATAAGGAGAAGCATTCATCTTATGCACCAGAAAGTGTGGTGTTAAATATGATGGCATATATGGAATTGACAAATTTTGGCGTAAGAAAGGAATTCAGGTTAGGGTTATTAGCTAAATGGGAACCTTTGATTGAAGGTTGTTTTTTCCAACATGTATTTTGCAAGCTCTTATCATTTTTGCATAGGTTTTTTGTTTGAAATAATATAGCCTAATTGTTTGCTCTATGTCTAGTTACACATGGAATTTGTAATTTTGGTTTGTATAGGATCTGGTATCAAGTACTTAGTTGTGGTTCTGAATCTGGTATTCAATGTTAAAATATTGTGTATACAACTGTGTTTTTCATAACTTCACCATATTATGTCAAGCCTTTCTTGATTTGACCATGGGTTTTGTTAGCAAGTCTGGCAGTGTGCCATTATTTAGTCAGAGAAACAACTTTACAATCATCTCACTATGCCATGGATGTGCTTTATGGATTATGTCATCCTTCTTTAAACAATCTAAAGACAACACAATGGAAAGGCATCTCCTTTTTCAGTGGTAAGAGTACAAGCTATCGAGAGGTCAAATTTCCTCTCTTAATCTCTTCTCAACTACCATTACACATGGTCGGTGCTATACATACAATATTTAGATGATATTGATAGACAAGATTGTGCCTCAACTACTTTATTGTATTAGATTATGAAAATCCTATTTGATTTCTTTAGCAAGTGGGCTCATGTTCCTTCAATAGTGGAGAAGTGCATTGCATCTTTTTTAGTTGCATTTCATGTCGACATATGGGACATGTTGATGAGCGGATGAGCGCTGTAGGAATTAACAAGTAACTTTATTTTTCAATACAATTTGTCTTGTTATAGTTCCTTGTTGTTGAACATATATAGATTTATCTGAACAATGAAAGGAGATTGAGAGTAAACAACATATTTACTCTATACTAATCATGATTTTGTGGCTTTCTACAATTTAAGCTTTCCATTTGTTCTTTAAAGGACAATCTAAATTGCAAGGGGGAGTGACATATGATTCAGGATGTTGATGGAAGCAAGCAGGACTCAATGAAATTTTTGTGGAGATGTCACTTTGTAAACAAGGATAAATTCCAGTCTCTCATATATATTTTCCATGTTTGGTTGAAAAGAAATTTATATGTTTAATGTTATTTTGTATGCAACTATATGTAGAAAATTCCCACTAGCTTCTAGACTTGCTCTATTGGTCTATGCAATATTGTAATTGAACTAGGTATAAGCTTTATTAAGAAATCATGAAAAAAATTCCAAATGCTATGCCCGAGCAATACGATTTCTCTACCATATATTGATGTATAAGACATGAATGCCAATAGATAATTAAAATCCTACTACATTAAATGCATGAGAACTTGTGCTCCTATTGTTATGTGTTTAGTTGCTATTACGTTCTCTCTCTGAAGAAAATCATTTAACTCTTCATTTTTTCTTGTCCTTGCTGATATCAAGTATGGAATGTTTCTTTTCTTTAGCTCTAATTACAATTCTCAGACTGGGCCTGAAGTTGTTTATCTTCAATTTTAGGATTAAATCAGCTAATGGAAGTGATGGGGCAACATTAAGGTAAATAAAATACTCAATTCAAAAGCATCTGGCAGTTGTGAAGGAAGTAATATCTTCTCTTTGATTTTAAATTTAAGTGTTACATTAATGTAGACATGCATTTGTATGCACTTCTAAAATAGATGACCACATTGAAGTCAATTTTACAATTTCTTGTATTCTTTAGTGTCAATTTAGTGTCCTTTTCATAATTTCAATATGCATGTCATCTTGATCTGTAGCTTGTGCAAATGATGTGGCATAATTTAGTAAAGAGTAGATTTAGTTCTAGAATCTAGGGCATGGTAACCAATTTAAGACATATATTTTTGTTTAAGACAGTCTAGTATACGAGGCTATCCTATTATTGTATCTTTTTTACTTCATTTCATTTATTCTAGACTTAACTTTGACAATTTTTAGGAGGTTTGTTTGCACTCCCACATTGTATAAGTAATATACAGTTTGAGCTTTTTAGCATGTAACTTAGTTGGCATGATTGTTCCTAAGCTTTCTTTGAAGGTTGAATATTAAGTTTACTAAGGTGTTATTTTCTATGGTGATGTTTTATTTTCCTTGTTTATACAGGTCATCTGGCCACATAGTGACCGCTATTGCCCAACTAAAGAAAACTTGTTCGAGTTTCTTGCTTTTATGAAGAAAAATGACATTGACAATATCACTGATGTTGAGGTATGTATCGTATAAATCCTTTATAGTCTACTTTAGTTTATATTTCAATGTTCATTGTCTTTCATGTCTTATACTTTGCATTGTATATTTTTTCTTTTTCAGAAAATGAACTCAATATTGATGGTAAGAAGCATGAATTGAAGAAAGAGGAGAACAATAACAGTGGAGCGGCAAAATGTGAATTAAAAAGAGAAGAAAGCTGGTCTAGTGGTATTCGTAGATCCAATATCCTGCATAAGACACACATAGAGACTGATGGTCAAGTCTTCAGAGTTGGTGAATTCACTTGCAATGCCTTGGAAACACAATGATAATGTTTAAAAGTAGTGATGAAACAATATTTAATGTGTAATTGTACTCCAACAATATTAAGTTGGAAATTCATATTGTAATACTTGACATTTTATATAATATAATTTGTGGTTGAAATTATTTATAGTTGCACTTGATATTATTTAGTATTGCAATTAACATATGTAACTTTTTGTCTTCATATTAGATGAACATGTACATTGTATGCCCTTTTTTTTTTAAATTTAGTTGCAAAATCATATTAATTAATTTATGTTAATTAATATTAAACACATAAATCAATCTAAAATTACTAAATTAATAGTTTATGTTGATTAATGATAAACAAAAATAAAATAAATATATGACTAAATTAATTGCTTATAATGATTGTTAATGAAAGTAAATTAAATGAATATAAATTACTAAAGCAGTCATTTATATAATGAATATGAAACTACCAAAAAAAGATAAATGACTACTACAAATGATAAATTTTTTATTACAAATGACAATTAAATTTTGCATATATACGACTAATAGTAGCTAATTTACAGTATCTTATAACAAGACCAAAATTTAGTCATATTTCTTTGGTCATTAATTGGTTTCAAATTATGACTAAAATTTGCATATATATGACTATTAGTAGCTAAAATTTGTGATTACAAATTACGGCTAAATTTTGTATATATATGACTATTAGTAGCTAATTTCCAGTATCTTATAACACAACCAAAATTTAGTCATATTTATTTGGTCATTAATTGGTTTCAAACAATGACTAAAATTTGCATATGTATGACTATTAGTAGCTAATTTACAGTAACTTATAACACGACCAACATTTTGGTCATATTTCTTTGGTCATTAATTGATTTTATCAAGTGATCATTTAGTAATATATTTAGTCATATATTTGGTCATTAATTGTGACAATTAATGACTAAATCAGTGACTAAATTAATGACTAAATATACTACTAGAAAATAAAATTGAGACAACTAATTAATGACTAAGCTAAAAATGACTAAAAGTTGGTCGCGTTATAAGATACTATAAATTAGTTACCATTGGTCACCCACTGAAAACTAGTCATTTATATGCAAATTTTAGTCGTTTTTTTAGTAATTAATTAGTCATTTTGTACTAGTGATATCCCATGGACAAATTACTCTCCAGTAGCATGTCGTGGTAGTTGCAGACAAATTCCCCAACAAAATTACAGATAAAACACAGCTACAAAGATTTATTCGTTTCCTAAATTATGTCTGTAATTTCTATAAGCATTGTGCACAGGATTGTTGAATCCTAAATGACAGAGTAAAGAAAGATCCTCTTCCATGGACAAAAGAGCACACCCAAGCGATAAGGAAAATTAAAGAAAAGGTCAGACACCTACCCACCTACCCATGCTTTATGTTGCGGATGAATCATTGCCTAAGATTGTTGAATCTGACGCCAATGAGCTTGGAAGGGGAGGAGTAATTAGACAGAAGAAAAATTCAATTGTCCCCTAGAACATGGTCTAATGCAAAAACGAATTACTCCACTATTGAAAAATAAGTTAAAATTTTGAAATCCATCCCATAAATAAGAGATTTGCATTAAGGATGGATGTTTCTGCCATGAAAAAAGTTCTCAACAAAGAAATTCAAAAATTAGGTGAGGCAAAGTTTTCTCGATGGTAGACTTTGTTTTCCAATTTTGATTTTGACATTCAGCATATAGAGGTCAGTGAAAATTGCTTCCCAGACTTCTTGAGTAGAGAGAATTTATAGGAAAAAGTTCATTGTATGGTAATTGTGAAAAAATGGAATGAAATTGATGAAATTTGGAGTGAAATTCCTGAAACAAAATCATTGGACCTATACTTCAATCAATGGGAACCTACATGGAAACTTCTCCATACTCGTTTTAGATACAAACTTGCAGACTCGTAATGATATTCAACATCTAGTTCCAGAATGGAGACACCATCCACAACTACGAAGATGGATACCCCTAATAGTTCATCAAAATTCATGCCAACAGGCAAATTTAATTTAGTAGAAGATGCCCTCACCAACCACTTCTTGGACATCACTGAAATATGGAGACATGAAAATGTTAGAGAAAATATTTACCACAAATATTTTACCCTAAATAGGCCAAGGGATCCTGAATGGCCAAGACATTGGCGATCCTGAATGGCCAAGACATTGGCCCCAAAGGAATCCACATACCATTTTTCCTAGATCTATTTATGATTATAAAGGTTATACCCAAGTTGTCATGGGACTTCCTATGTCACAGCAATGGACAGAAAGAATATTATTTTTTATTAAAATTTGGATCATGTATGCAAACCAAATGGGTCATAAACCTGAATGGCTAAAAAAATGGTGGAGTCACTTTGGGATAAATAGGAGTGCTTTGGATCCTATCAATCTACAAATGAACTATTAATCATAGGAATATTTTGAGTACAAAGATACGGAGCTCTGCACCAATGAGCATATCCAAGAAAACTATATTACACGCCACCACCAATGGCTTGTCATGATGAAAGTAAGGTACCAACTCATTCTTGGTCGCCCTATGATTGTAAGGAGAATATACACTAAACCCTGGGACACTGGACTGTTACCTTGGGTTAACAATGTTTGATGAATAATGTATCATTTTTTCGTATATTTTGACAATTTGGTCTAAATTTTTCCAGACAAATATTCAACACTCGGAAGACTTCTCTAAATTTTGGTGCGGATTGACCCACATCTCAAAGATTCTACACAAAGCATGATCTGTAATATCTCATTTACTTATAATTTCATGTAAAGTAATTTGAAGAAAAATTATTAACTTTATATGTATATTTATATATAACTTTAAAAATATATATATGTATGTCATATAGAATAAGATATCCGATATGAGTAAAATATTTTTATATGAATTAATATTGACGTATATTTAAAAATATATTAATAATAATAATAAAATCAATTTAATGTGTGATCAATAAACATGTGTAATCTTCATAACATTCAAAAATACAATTTAAACAATAAAAAATTACACATTATTTTTTACACTCTAACATAAATTTGTAGCTAAAGAAATTTTATCCCTCTTATGTAATCTCTGTAACATTTAAAAATACAATTTAAACAACAAAAAATACACATTATTTTTTGCACTCTAAAATAAATTTGCACTTAAAGAAATTTGATCCCTCTAGGCTCATGTTACTCATGTTAAATCCCTAGTCAATGTGGATCTATGTTGGTTGAGCCAAGATGTGTAAATATATTCGACCCTCTTAAAATAAAAACAAAATATTCTCTAAATAGAAAAATAATGTCCACTATAATATAAAAAGAAAAATAAATATGCTACACATATTTAATTAATTCTCCATATGACCTATGGTTTCATGTAAAATGATTAGAAGTAAAATATTAATTTCATATACATTTTTTTTTCAGAATATAAAAACGTCTCGTCTATATAATGTACCAGCGCATATTCAAAATTCATTCCATATAGTGTTGTTACATTCATGATCCTAATCCCCAGTAAGGGTATTCCTCTGTACCCAAAAATGATAGACTTTTAATGTTTACATCATGTTCCAAATACAACATTCAAGCAACAATCCTTGAACCAAGTTGGCTAATAATTTTGTTCTCATGGTATCCAAAAGAAGAAGAAAAAATAACATATGCATCAGCGGTAAACCATTCAGTGTTAATTCAAAATACAATTATGTCATTTGCGTTGTGCCAATCCAAAAATTGGTTGGTCCCATGAAGAGCCCCTGTTCCAGGTAAACAAAAACTCAAACTTATCCCAAACTTACAAAAAAAATTCACTGAACCCTTTGCCCCACTTCCAGGTATCCATTAGCTCGTAGTGCATTTCACCAAAAGACCCCTGCAAACCTTTTTTGGATAATCTGTCAACAGTATCATTTTTCTCCCTGAATATATGGTTGAAAGTTTTATAGAAAAAAGACCTATGAAGTTCATAAATTCTATCCATCCAGGTAGATAAATGTCTGAGAGCCAAAGAGTTCAGATTGTCCATGTGATCAATTAGTACCTTTGAGTCTCCAAACACCGTTATTTTGTCTATAAACAACTGCCTAGTAAACCATAAAATTCCCCACAGTGCTAGTAGCTCCAACCTGGTGTTTGTGCCTTTACCCCCGAACCAATGGATTTTATAATGACACAAAGGGTTTATCATCAACCAGGGTCCACATCCACATATGTGGTTCTGTGTCACCCCATCAAAGAAGCCTGTCGGATAGTGAATGTCAAATGGTCGAAGTCTGTGAGATAAATCCCTTGGGGGTCTATCTAAAATCTTTGGTCCCCCCCCCAGCTTTAGATAACCTGCTCGACAACTACTCCTAGTGTGCACACCTGCTCCTGAAAATTCCACTTGTTTCCACTGCACCACAGCCTCTAGTGAAAATTTAATGGGATGGCTCTATAATGAGTGCCCTTCTCAAACCACAAACTAATGCAAAATCTTGAACTGAGATTAAATAAAGAAGAAATTTAAAAACAAAAAAACCAAAAAAAATTGTTGCAGATGTAGTCCGTCACAAAAGAGTCGCCATGTCTGCCGCACAAAAGCACAACTATAGAAGATATGAACATTATCTTTTTCCACATTCATACATAGTTTGCATATCCCTGGCCCTATCCTCCCTTTCTTCCAAAGATTTGTCCACGTTAGATTCTTATTTTTCCACACCAGCCACAGAAAAAATATAATTTTGACATGTACTTCTCCTTCCATATGCACGTGAATCAGCGTTTCTGGATGTGTCCTTTTTGTTGTAAAATAAGGTACTTATAAGTTTTGTTGTTGCTCACTTGTCTATTCTTTCATTGACCACCCCAATTGATTTGGTCTCCCACCTGATTGTGTGAGAAACCCATGTATCTCAACGCTTCTAAATACCCTTCCCATTCATCTGCGTTGTGTCCTTGTATCCCCAATTCCACTGCGTCTTTCCACCTCGGGTACCCCTCCTATAACTGTTGTATAATATGTCCCACAAAGAAAATACCCCGTCCATGTACAAAGTTTCTTAGATTCTCACTGATAGTGTTTTGCTTTGTTCTTTATAATTTTTATCACTGGGAAAGTTCCCCCAGCAGTGGCCAAATTGATTTTATTTCTTAATGAATCCATAATCAAAATAAATAGTAGCGGCGAAAGTGCACAACCCTGCCTGAGGCCTCGACCCACTCTGAAGAATCCGGAAGAAGTGCCATTAATTAGTACCACCATCGATGCCCTGGTAATGCACCCCATAATCCACTCCAATGATTCACTTTTCATCCCAATTTTATAAAGGATCATGCAAAAAAAGGCCCAATCCACCCTGTGTTATGCCTTACTAAGGTCTACTTTCATCACCACATCTTTGAAATCTCTGTTTTGTATTGTGTGAAGACACTCATGGGTTGTGGCCACAGCATCGTGGATGATTCTATTGTGTAGGAACCCAAATTGTTCCCCAGAGATGTCTCTAGACAAGACCACCTTGATCCTCTCTACAACAATTTTAGATATATTTTTGTAAAGAGTGTTACATATAGATATGGGTCTGTAATCCTCAAATGTCCACAGAGCTTTCTTCTTTGGAATGAGTGCAATGAACGTTGAATTTATCGCACCATGAACGTGACCATTTTGCCTTGCCTCATCAACCATGTCCATTATGTCTTGCAACATGAATTCAAAGAAATGTAAGAAGAAATCCTAGGTTCACCTGTTTGGGCCAAGACTCTTATCACGGTCAAAATACTTTAGCACCCCTTCAACTTCCACTTCACTTACCACGGCTCTCAAAACATTATTATCAGCGTCTGTGAACATGTGTGGGAAATCCTCCAGAACCCATAGTTGTTCCTCAATAAGTAAATCCTCCCGAGCCATGTACAATCCCTCAAAGTATTTTACCGCTTCACTTTGAATCTCTTCTATGGTGTTGTATTGATTCCCATCTACACATGTCCCAGATGGCATTCGAAATCTTTCTTCCGTTTGCATATGAGTGAAAATATTTGGTGTTCCGATCTCCTTTGAGCCATAGGGCTCATATTTTGAGCCGCCGGGTCTGTTCAAGTCTTTCCCATCCCCTTGGGGGTAATGATTCCTCCATCCATGTCCTCAAAGATTTGTAAAGTATCCTTTGTGTTATCATGTAGCTCCTATAGCAATTTTTGTTTCTCAAGTCTTTTCCATACTTGGACCCTCGATTTGAGGCCTCGTAAAGTTAGTGACAAATGTGCCATGGGAGGTCACAACATCCCGCTTATGTGCCAAAAGGAAGTCTTTAACCATAATATTGAAATCCTTATCCTCTAACCAAATTCTATTGAATTTGAAGGGACACACACCTCTTCATGTTATTTTCACACTGCCACTTCATAATGATGGATCGATGATCAGAAATTAGAAGGCCCTCCACCCAAGTCTTAACCATTCCCATCTGTTCTAACAAGGCTTCATTCACCGAGAAACGATCAATTCGTTTCACAATGTACTCTTTCCCCTTTCTGCCATTATACCATGTTGGACAACGAACCTCCTTTTTCATGTCTTTTAAATTTCTCCCTAATCATATTCGCTATGTAATCAGTGAACGGGTCTCTCCTGCATTGTGCTCCCCAGCTATCCCCTTTATCCAATGTGCAATTCATATCTCCTGCTATAATGGAATTTCCTAGAGTTAATACCCCACAGTCCTCCATTTTCTTCCAAAAAGTTCCCCGATCACAAGAAGGGGCATATAAATTTACCAGATGAACCCAACTCTTATGACCCCTAATATATCATGCTAGTATGATGCCCCCAAAAAAATTGAAAGCTTCGAAGGCAATCCATCTTGGATCCCATATCACCGTCAGGCCCCCAGATCTACCCACAACGTCCCTCGCCCCCAAACCCCGCAAATTCAGAGAGAAACAATTCATCTAAAACCACTTTTAGTGGGCTCTAATGCTCTAAGGACCTTATCGAAAACTAAGGACACTAGCACATCCTTGAAATTGCCCATATTCAGTTCCTGATCCGTAACCCCACTTGGAATCGGTTTCTTCTTGAGTCTCAAGTAGCCCTTCCCCTTTGTGATAGTGACATATATCAAAATATTTTAATGTCTAATAGAATAAGATATATGACTTTATGAATAAAATATTTTAATATGATATAATATTGACATATTTAAAAATATATTAAAAATAAAAATAAAAATATTTAAAGTGATAAAATGGCTCAGCCCCCACATCTACTCACAACATCCTTCGCAACCATATGCCATGTTGGAAACATTGCACAGAAGAATGATAAAAATAAAAAATGTGTCATCTTTCGACTAAAATCCTGCAAAGCTACAAATTTATCCCTCCCCCCCAAACCTCACAAATTCAGAGAAACAATTCATCAAAAACCACTTTTAGTGGGCTCTAATGCTTTAAGGACCCTAAGAAAACCAAGGACACCGACACATCCCTGAAATTGGCCATATTCAATTCCCGATCCATAACCCCATTTGAAATGAGTTTCTTCTGGAGTCTCGAGCACCCTTTCCCTTTTGTGATAGTAACATGTATGAAAATATTTTAATGTCAAATAGAATAAGATATGACTTATGAATAAAATATTTTAATATGAAATAATATTGACATATATTTAAAAATATATTAATAGTAAAAAACAATTTAAAATAATAAAATGGCTCAAGCCTATTTAATTAAAAAAACAATTTAATGTGATAAAATGACTCTCAAAATACAATTTAATGTAATAAAATAGTTCGATACACATGTTAGGTATTCTCTATAACATTCAGAAATACAATTTAAACAATAAAAAAACACATTTTCTATATCGTAAAATAAATTTATATTTTTTCACACTCTAAAATAAATTTATTTTATATATTCTCTTACTCTAAAATAAATTTATACTAAACAAAACATTTCAATGCTTTGATCACCAAAATGATCAAAACATTCTTTACACATATCCATTCTACTCATCAATAAACATAATTCCACTTCATAAATATTGATCCAATTGATCCAAGCATATTTTCACATATCTTATAAATATTATTAAATATTTGATCCAAGCATCTTTTCACATGTCATATAAATATTATTCATAAATATTGATCCAGGCATATTTTCACATATCTTGTAATATTGATCCAAGCATCTTTTCACATGTTCTATAAATATTATTCATACATATTGATCCATATTTTAACATATCTTATAAATATTATTTTTATTTTCATTATGGATATCAATTTTTTAATTAAATTGATGTTAACCACCCATATAAAGAAAAACAATTTATAAAAACAAACAAACAAAATATAATAAAAAACCATATATAAACCAAAACAAAAACCATAATCCTTCATAATCAATACCACTAAAAATATTAAAACTAAACAACAAAATTCAACCCTCTAACCTTCATTCTATTTAAATTATTAGAGCTATTCAATAAAAACCATATATAAACCAAAACAAAAACCATAATCCTTCATAATCAATACCACTAAAAATATTAAAACTAAACAACAAAATTCAACCCTCTAACCTTCATTCTATTTAAATTATTAAAGTTATTCAACAAAAATTACACCCTCTATCGCTAATCTTATTAAAAATATTAAGCAAATATTAAGCCTCTTAAACAAAAGCCTGGTTCAAAACCACATTAGCTGGTTCAAAACACGTCGACAAAATCTGTTGGAATGTGATTTTTGCCAAAATATTTTATACACAATATTATGGATCACAGAAGCCAAATTCCTAACAAAAATTTATTCAGTTTTAAACTTTGAAAAAAAAGCAAAAACAAAGTTAATTTATCACGGAATCTCAACTCTTACAAATACAAATACATTTTTTTTCCATAAACCTTTTCCAACAACGAAAATCAAAATCAAATTTATCCCAAAATATACTCTCGTGCATTTTGGAAATGCAAAAGTTTTCCCAAAAACCTTTGCAACAATGAAAATAATTTTTGTTACATTTTTCGAAAAAATCTGACAACAATGAAAATCAAAATCAAAACTCAATATTTTTTTCCAAAATCCTTTATAACATAGAAAACAAACTTTACATTTTTCAAAAAAACTTACAACAATGAAAATCAAAATCAATTTATGAGAACTTTTAAAAACTAAACTCAATCTGGTAAAGAGCCTTACAGCTTCTTTATGTAAAAGAGAAGCTTCATAATATTTTTTTTCAGATAATCGAATACGAAATCAACATTTTTTTCAAAAACCTTTACCACGATGAAAATCAAAATTATCGAAGCAAAATTTTTACAAGTTTACAGTTTATTTATGCAAAAAAAAATAAACATGCAATTTTTTTGACAGTCAAATAAGAAACTCTACATTTTTCCAAAAACCTTTATAACGATTAAAAGCATAATCAAATACATTGGAACTTGTAGTAATTTAAATCAATCTCACAGTCTATTTATCTAAAACATACTCCTGCATATTTTCAGACATTACACAATAAAATATTTTCTTATTCTATTCTTGTAGAACAAGAGGAGATACTCTCACATTTTTTGAAAAATAATGAAGATCAAAATCAGAACTCAACATTTTTCCAAAATCCTTTATAACAAAGAAAACAAAAACTCAACATTTTTCAAAAATACTTTCAACAATGAAAATCAAAATCAATTTATGAAAACTATATTACAGCTTCTAAAACAAAAGAGACTTCATAATTGTTTTTCGATTTGCAAAAGAGCCTCCATAATTTTTTCCAAAAACCTTACAACGATTAAAATCAAAATGACATTTTTTTTTCCAAAAACCTGCAAAAAAATTAACATGCGTTTTTTTAAACAGTCAAATAAGAAACTCTACATTTTCCAAAAACCTTTACAGCAATAAAAATCATAATCAAATATATTGGAATTTTTGGCGTAATTTAAATCAATCTCACAGTTTATTTATGTAAAACAAACTCCGGCTTTCAGACATCACACCATAAAACATTTTCTTATTCCATTCTTGTAGAATAAGAGGAGATACTCTTCCCAGAAATAAACTGCATTTTTACAGACACATGCACAATAAAATACTTCTGTAAAATACTCTTTTAAAATAAGATAAATTAATTTTCCAAGACTACACAACAAAGCTCAAAATATCATAATTATCACATCATTAAAACATATAATAACCATCATATTACAAAAAAGTGAGTTGTGGTATGCATAGTCCTTACCTTCCAAATGGATTCAGTTCGCTAGAAATGAACTTTCAATCAGAAACCAAATCGAATTAATAACAGCAATCTTTCATATATAAACAGTTCAATGGAAAAACGTTGCAGATAAATTACACAAATAAACACAGCTGACTTTATTATATATATATATGAACAGCTTGTCTGCAGCACTGTTACTAACCATAAACATCAGGCATACATCAACTTGTATAAATAAAGACGGCTCCCTTTATTATATAAATATGAACAGCTTGTCCGCAGCACTGTTACTGGGTGTTGTGTTTTTTAAACCACTTAGTTGTCCGTTACAAATCTTAAGTACAAGTATGCATCGCTTATAGGACTGTAGTGCTTTCTTATTCCATATATATATATATATATATATATATATATATATATATATATATATATATATAGTTATGACTGTAAATATAGGGAGAACAGATATGGCTCAACTTTCCCAGCTACACTGCTCATCAAAATATCTGCGCTGCTTATAACCTTAGGACTAGAAAAAGTTCAGCCCCTTTCATCCATAATTACAACTTTACAAACAACTTAACAATATTAGGACTAGAAAAGTTCAGCCCATTAATTACAACTTTACAATAACTTTACAATAGCATAGTCTTTTAAAAAAAACACACACAAAATAACTCAGAAAAAAGTAACTCGGAAACTCTGACAAGAAAAAGTTCAGCCCCTTTCATCCATAATTACAACTTTACAAACAACTTCGGAAAAAGCTCAGCCCCTTTCATCCATAGTTACAACTTTATGGACAACTTCACAATATTAGGACTAGAAAAATTCAGCCCATTAATTACAACTCAGCCCATTAATTACAACTTTACAATAGCATAATCTTTAAAGAAAAAGGGACACAAAAATAACTCGGAGATTAGATATTAAAAAAATAATTTAAAAAAACAAACAAACAAACAAAAAGAGTAACTCAAAAATTCTAATAAGATTTTGAAAATTTCTGACAATCTGAGTTACCATGAATGAGTATGTGCCCCAGAGGTTTTGGCGTTAAAAAAGGATTTGGTGTTATGAAAGAGGTTTGGCGTCAAAACCCAGAAATAATAAAATTATGAAAGAGGTTTTGATGTCAAACCTCAAAACCTCAAGAAAAAAAAAGGGATTTTGGTGTCCCAAAGAAAAAAAAAGGGGTTTTGGTGTCAAACTTCAAGATTTTGTTTTGGTGTCAAGCACTTCAAGATTTTGAATGCATGTCAATCATGTCACAAAATCAAACTTCAGTGGTTTTGAGTGCCCCAGGGCCCAGAGGTTTTTGGTGGCCAAAAAGGTTTTGGCATCAAACTTAAAGATTTTGTTTTGGTGTCAGAGGTTTTGGTGTTACACACATTTTGAAAGCATGTCTCAGAGATTTTGGTATCAAACTTCAGTGGTTGAGTGCCACAGGGCCCAGAGGTTTTTGGTGTCAAGCTTCAAGATTCTTCATGATAGCCCCCAAAAAAAAATTAAAAAACACACTAGGCAAAAAGTGGTTTTGAATGCCAAGGTCACAGAGGTCTTTGGTATCGAACTTTCTTCAGGATTTCGAGGATTAAGACTAGAATACTTAGACATTTTTCCTGTATATTAAGACTCCTGATCTTAATGTTTAGCCTTGCAATTAATGACAGTATTGGTATATAGAGGCATCTAGATTTTTCAGAACACGCCCACGTATTTTTGCATTCTACCGCCGAGTTTCTGACCCATAAGATAAGCATTACCCCTATTGTAGGGAGAAGAGGTATGGATACCAATGTGCCATTAAAATATCGACGGAAACGCCTTAAAGAAATTAAAGCGAAACAGAACAAAGCATTCATTGTGAAAAGCACAAATGCATGATTGCTCATATGGTCTATAACTTTAATAAACAATGCTTGACTGAAAATAGAGTGCATTTGAACCATACCGATAAATAGAAATGAATGTAAAGAGACCACACATAAATATGAAAAATATTTCAATATCAGAAATCTATTACAGGGACATTCAACAGAATAACATAACCCTAACAAGAATTCGAAAACCCTAGTGTTCCAAAGGGTTTACAATAAAATGTGTTTGGAGAACAGAAGCCATTAGTCGACTGTTTGCCAGTTCTCTCCCAAAATGCCAAAACAGACTCTAAAGTAAAACACCTGGGCATTTATAACCAATTCCACCTGTTACACCTCATCTACCATTTGGAAACTAACAGAAAAAGTGACATCACATACCAAAACGTTTAGCCCGTCTCAAATTCAAATCCCAAAAGAAAAATGGTGGTGTCTAAAGACACCAGTTCTTGACCGCAAGACTTTGCAAAGAGAAATTTAACCGCCAAAACCATACAGAGTCCTTCCCTGCCTCTTCAGGGCATAGACAACGTCCATGGCTGTAACAGTCTTACGCCTGGCGTGTTCTGTATAGGTCACGGCATCACGGATCACATTTTCTAAGAAGATCTTCAGGACACCCCTGGTCTCTTCATAAATCAGCCCGCTGATACGCTTCACACCACCACGTCTCGCCAGACGCCTGATTGCGGGCTTTGTGATACCCTGGATATTATCACGAAGAACTTTCCTGTGGCGCTTGGCACCACCTTTGCCCAAACCCTTGCCACCCTTGCCACGCCCAGACATTTTTGGAACTCAAAGAAGAAAATCACACCTGCAACACATACAAACCCTAAGAACACAACCATTCAAATGACATACAAACCCTAAGAAGACCACCATACAAATACGACGGCCTGGTCAACTACCACAAGACACAAAGGCAGACCATAATATATAAAACAGAATATGAAATTTAAGAAAAATGAAAAAGAGCGGGAGACTATTCGAACCTGCGATCGAGCAAGCAAATAGTAGAGGGAAGAACGGGATTATTAGCAGAGACTTCTCGGTCAAACCAACAAGGGATTGAGAGTATTAATCACGGGTAATGGAATATATATAGCATAAAGCGGAGGAATAAAGACCGTCTGTTGGATACTTGAGCTGCATTGTGTCTAGATCCGTGGCGTTATAGTTTTGACCGTCCGATGATACATCGACGGACAGAAATCATTTCTTGGAATTGATACGGATCGATATGGAGAGAACCGCTGACCGTCAGATGAAACGATATCAACGGTTAGATTAGCGTGTCGAGGGTTTGAGGGAAACCAGGCTTGAAAGCATGTGAGTTTTTTAATTATATCATCATGACTGTGTTTCGTTGTGTAGTTGGTACTCGTAGAACCTTTGTATTCCTATACTACATCGATTTCTGGTCGATGTGTGTGTCAATATTGTACATGAATTTTTCATAAAATCAATGTAGTATAATATTATAATATAATTTTAAGTGTATGATTACAATTTAAAGTATTATAATATAGTTTTAAGGATATGGTTATAATTTAAAATATTATAATTTTAAGGGTATAATGGGAGGTTTGTGGTTTTTGGACGAGGTTGCGATTATCGTCATGTTTTCTTTGTATTTTCTAGTGATAGACATGTTTGTAAGGGCATTTGTTGTCAGACACACGTGGGAGGATGTGGCTAATTAGTTGTAGGTTTTTCCTTTTTCGTGCATTACTGTTTGATTTCTTTTGCGTATGTCAACCCAATAGAAAAACCTAGTTTCTTGGAGTTTCCTTCTCGGTGCCATGGAAAACAGCATTGGCAATTCATAGGGTTGTCGACCTAGATCCCGACCCTCAAGATACTCTAGCAATGTGGGGTTTGGAACCTACAAAGCAAAACCTGCAGAAGGCTCACTTGCCAACTCGTGGTTCAATCTCCTTACCTATTTCCTTTCCTTCCTCATTAGGGTTGGGAAAGGGTAAAGACCTCTCTGCAAACAGTTAGGATGTCCATTTTTTGGTATCGCTAGCGGAGCTGATAGTCTCATAAGCAAATGGTGGGGGTCCAATATCAATTTTTTTCTTAAATCAATTCCTCTCCTTTACACCCTTGATGGTTTAGAGCCTGCTCTGGAAGCTGGTGTTTCCCTTAAATAGTCGGAAGACTCTATCCATTCTAGTGCGCAAATTGATTTCGAACAAGTTTGGGTCGATCTACCAAAAGTCAATCCTACACAATCTTATTCAAGGCTCTGTCAATTTTCAAAGGAGGCGCACCATAATCGGTACATTGGAGCCTTTACGGACATCTTCGAGCAATCTGCAGGGGTAAGTTGAAATTTCTACAACCCTTTCGCTTTTGAATGGGGGGGGTCCTTTTTCTCCTGGTTCTTTTCTAGGGGCTGACAGTTTAGTTGTCCCTGGGGCACCGCTCAGTAAGGAACTAGGGTTTCCTTATTTTGCTTGTTTTGGAACCTTTCATAGAGAGTCTCATCTTGAGCAGGCCTCTGGTTCTGAGTCTTTATCAGGATGTAACCCTTTTGAAGGTTTATTTTCAGGGATTTGAGAGTGGGGTCAATATAGGGGTTTGTTGGGCCACAATTTACATGCATATGTTAGGTCTTTTTTGCCCCACCCACAATCAATTTTGTGTAGGGAGCCCTTGCATATTGCAGATCATTGAAGGGAAATGAATTTGGAATCTCTTCCACTAGCCAGGAATACAGGAGAAGCAAATGGTGGGGCCGATGGAGAAGGCAATCAGAGAAAAGTAATCGTTGGGAGGCCTGATGAGCAGGCACCATAGTGATTGTTAGTGGACAAAGCGGTCAATCCTGAAGAGGGCGAAACTAGAAAGTTTGAAGGAACTAAAAAAAAGAAGAGCATGAGACAACTACTTGACTTTGGGGGAAGATATCATGATTGATACAACTATCAAGGCAACAAAGCTAATTTTAATAGGGCGCGCTTCAAGAAAGAGATTCCAAGCGAAAGAGGTAAATGGGTGGATTAGAACTCGTTGGGCGAAGACACCTGCAAGGTCGGTGGTAGCGACAATCTTTGTAAGAGGTTGGTTTATGATGAGACTTAGTGCTCCAAAGGTAGCGAGCTAAGCACTGAGTCAGAATTGGAGCATAGACTCAACTTCAGGCTTGCTCAAGCATTGGAGTCCATTATTCGATGCTCGGAGAGAGAGTATGGAAAAATTCCCAGTTTGGGTTAGACTATCGATCTCCCCCCCCACCCACCCAATAATGGACTACAAATGTCTTCCAAGCCATTGGGAACAAATTGGGAGTTTACCATGATGAAGACATGTCCTTCCGAACCACCATGACGCGATCTATTGCTCGCATTCTTATCAAGTTGGATAGTAAGGATGGCTTACTACCTGATCTTATTACAAAACACAGGAGATGTGAGTATTTTCAACAAGTGGACTGTGAATTCCTTCCTTTTCAATTTTGAAGGTGCCATACCCTAGGGCACCTTGTCTGTGATTTCCCGCTTGCATCAAGGGGATCTAAAAAGTCGAGCTCTCAATCAGGCAAAATAAGAGAAATTTTACGTTAGGATGGAACACAAGTAGAAGATCAAAGGGATATGGGAGTATAAGGTTTCGTACACTAGTAGCATTCTCAGGGAAACAAGAGCAAAGACTTTGTTGTACAAGCCTCGGGAGGTCATCCAGAACCACAGGGGTCAATGGATGAGGCGGGTTCGTCTTCATCTCAAGCACACGACCTCTCTGGTACTTTGTCTCCCTATCCTTTTCCTATTGTTTCCTATTCTTTTTCCATCACGATGCATGTTGATGTTATGGAAGCTAGTCCTTCCAATCCTGGATTATCATAGTCTCGGCTCCCTTCTACTTCAACTTTTAATCCAGGTCCTATTGACAGTACTATTGTCTCATTTCAGCCTTATCCTTCATCTTTTGCCTGCCGTTTGGAGATTGTTCCTAGCCTAGTCCTAGATCCTCCCTTTAACCTTCACCCAAGGGCCTCCAAATGAGGGAGCCTGGATCAAATTAGAGGTTTGGGTACTCTACCAAAAAAAAAAAAGGAGAGAAAGAGAAAGAGAGAGGAAGGAAAACTTTGCTATCAAAGGCACAACTTAAGGCATGTTTAGACATTAAAGAAGATAAACAAAAATCACTTCCCGGGGCCCTTAGAGCGCTGAAAGACCCTACCTAGGCTTCCAATGATTTTTCTCTCTTTCAATTATAGGGGTTTAGCTAGCACCCAAAAAAAAATAGATTTTTGAAAGCTCATTAATGGTTTTGAAGGATGGAACCATTTTGAAGGTTTATTTTCAGGGAGTTGAGAGTGGGTTCAATATAGGGGTTTGTTGGGCCACAATTTACATACATATGTTAGGTCTTTTTTTCCCCACCCACAATCAATTTTGTGTAGGGAGACCTTGCATATTGCAGAGCATTGAACATAAACGAATTGGGAATCTCTTCCACCAGCTAGGAATACAGGAGAAGCAAACGGTGGGGCCGATGGAAAAGACAGGCAGAGAAAAGTAGTTGTTGGGAGGCCTGATGAGCGGGCACCATAGCGATTGTTGGTGGACAAAGCAATCGATCCTGAAGAGGGGGAAACTAGCAAGTTTGAAGGAACTAAAAGAAAGAAGAGAAAATGTATTGTGGCAAAAACAAAAGACAACTACTTGGCTTTGGGGGAAGACATCATGATTGATATAGCTATCGAGGCGACGAAGCTAATTTTAATAGGGTTCACTACAAGAAGGAGATTCCAAGCGGAAGAGGTAAATGGGTGGATTAGGACTCATTGGGCAGAGACACCTGCAAGGTCAGTGGTAGCGACAGTCTTTGCAAGAGGTTGGTTTATGATGAGACTTGGTGCTCCAAAGGTAGCGAGCTAGGCATTGATTCAGAATTGGAGCATAGACTCAACTTCAGTCTTGCTCAAGCGTTGGAGTCCATTAATTGATGCTCGAAGAGAGAGGATTGAAGAAGTCCCAGTTTGGGTTAGACTCCCGATCTTTCCTCCCTGCCCCCCCCCCCCCCCACAATTATGGACTACAAATGTCTTCCAAGCAATTGGGAACAAATTGGGAGTTTACCTTGATGCAGACATGTCCTTCCGGACCACCATGACGCAATTGCTCGCATTCTTATCAAGTTGTATAGCAAGGATGGCTTATTTCCTAATATTGTTACAAAACACAAGGGATGTGAGTATTTTCAACAAGTGGGTTGTGAATTCCTTCATTTTCAATGTTGAAGGTGCCATACCCTAGGGCACCTTGTCCATGATTTCCCGCTTGCATCAAGGGGATCTAGAAATTCGAGCTCTTAGTCGGGGAAAATAAGAGAAATGTTATGTTAGGATGGAACACAAGCAGAAGATCAAAGGGATATGGGAGTATAAGGTTCCATAGACTAGTACCACAGAGGTCAATGGATGAGGCGAGCTCGTCTTCATCTCAAGCACATGACCTCTGTGGTACTTTTTCTCCCTATCCTTTACCTATTGTTTCCTATTATTTTTCCATTATGATGCATGTTGATGTTATGGAAGGTAGTCCTTCCAAGCCTGGATTATAACAGTCTTGGCTCCCTTCTACTTCAACTTTTAATCCAGGTCCTATTGATAGTATTATTGTCTCAGTTCAGCCTTATCCTTCATCTTTCACCTGCCTTTTGGAGATTGTTCCTAGCCTAGTCCTAGATCCTCCCTATAACCTTCACCCAAGGGCCTCCAAAGGAGGGAGCCTGGATCAAATTAGAGGTTTGGGTACTCTACAAACTCTTCCCCGAAAAAAAATAAATAAATAAAATAAAATAAAATAAATAAAAAATAAAAAAATAAAAATAAAAATTAATTAATAAAAAATAAAAATAAAAATAAAGAAGAAGAAGAAGAAAAGATTGAAAATTAAATAAATTAAATTAAAATATATATATTTTTTAAAAAATGAAGGAAATCCTTGCTATCAAAAGCACAAATTAAGGCATGTTTTGACATTGAAGAAGATAAACAAAAATCACTTATCGGGGCCCTTGGAGCGTTGAAATCCCCTAGCTAAGGCTTCCAATGATTTTTTCTCTTTCAATTATAGGGGTTTAACTAGCACCCGAAAAAAAACTAGATTTTTGAAAGCTCATTAATAGTTTTGGGCCTGATATCATTCTTCTTCAAGAAACTTTGGGTACGCAGTTTTTGTTTCAGATTTTCTATCCGAGATTTTCCCAGGCTGGGACTTTTCTACTTTAGATGCAAAAGGGTGAGTTGGGGGGCTAATCTTAGGTGTCAACTCCAAATCATTAAAAATCTTGGACAATTGGGGATCTGAGAATCTTTTAGGAGCTGACTTTTACTCGGTCAAACTAAACAAAGAATTCACGGTTGTAAATATTTATGGGTCATGTCATGAGAGGGGGATCTTTTGAAATTATCTGATGGAAAAATCCTTCATGCATCGTACCAATCTCATAATCAGGGGGGATTTAAAATTCTCGTTGGGAGTATCTGAAGCATGGGGCCCTCAAGCTCTCCCTAATCCTATGGAAAATTTCTTTAGCGGGATGTTGGTAAAAAACACGCTCATAGACGTAAACCTTATCAAGCTCACGCCTACATGAAGAAAAAGGTGCACAAGTCAGGCTAGAATTGGCTAGAGACTCTACAATGTAACAGACCCGGGTTAAAAGTTCATGAAATAAAATTTAATAGAGAAATAAACAAGACCATGGTTAAGGGACACTTATTCCAAGCTAAATGTTGGGCAAAGATATCCTAGTGGGCATCACTAGATGCGTTTATGGCTAAGGCTTTGAAAAGGAAAAAATAAAAAATAAAAAAATGGCCCATTTATTTATGAAAATAAAGGAAATTAGGAGAAAAGGAAGGTGAAAGGTCACGGGTTGCATGTGAGGAGGAAATTGAAGGAAAAATAATGGAAAATGAAGAAAATAGAGGCCTCGTTGGTAAAAAGGCTTATGAGGATTAGTTGGTACCTTTTGTCAGTATAACCTTTTGTCAGTTTGGTTTATCTCTCTATTCTCTCTCTCTCACACACTCTTTGACACTAAAGTTTTCTTGGAGCATTTCAACGTTGGATCAAGAAAGGGAAAATCAAGCAAAGGAAGGACAAGGAAAGGAAAAGAAAGGAAATATCAAGCAAGGAAGAGCAGGATCAAGCAGCTTCAAGGGGACTACTTGCAAGTAATAAATTGCATGTATGATTTTATAGTTGGTTTTGACATGCATGGCATGTGCATATTATTATTTGGCTCTTTTGTTATCGGTGGCATGGTTTTACTGGGTTTTGACAGTGGTTTTCAGCATTGCCTTGCCTTTTTCCAGATAGCCATAGTGTGATGGGATTTTTCTTGGTTTTGAGCTTTGGAATTGTCGGATGGTTTCAAAATATGGGGCGGAGGTGGTCTCAAGTTCATTCCCAAAGGCCTAGGAATCCCTTGACCAATTTTAGCGGGATACACAGTAAAGCCTGAGGGTGGTGTCTCAGAAAGGGCCTAGTGATCCGGTTTGGATTGCGATAAAGCCTAGAGACAAGGAGGCAGAAAATTCCTCAAGGATGGTGATGAGATTCAGAGGCATTCTAAGCTCAGTTCGTTTTTGTGATCTCGATGTTGGTTTAGTTGAGATCATGGTATGGCGAGGGTGTAGGTGGTTTAAACTTTGGATTCCCTTGGTTGTTTTTTGATTGGTTTATCCATGAGATCCCACATTCATGCTTGGAATATGACATGGAGGTGACTGGCTGAAGAAATATTCAGTTCAACCATGTCTATGTTCGGGTGGTACATGGAAGTCTCGAATGTGGTTGGCTCTTACCTGTGTTTAATGAAAGTTAAGTTCTCTTGCTTTGTGGTTATATTTATGTGGCTTTAGTGGTTGTTATCTTATGGTTATTTATGTGGTTATATGCTGGTTATAAGCATGGTTATGTGACTAGTTCTAATCATGGTTCATTTCAAGTTTTTACTTGTAACTGAAAGAACAATGGATGCAATACCTAATTAATGATAAGACAACTAATGGGAGGGGGTGGTGATCCTTCTATATAAGTTTCATATGAATTTTTATTCCCTTATGTTCAGTCTTGTGTTCATGACCTATGGATTGCATTGTTTCCAAGTGTTTGACAAAATGTCAGCCCCAGTTGGGGATGGTCAGGCCTAGTATTGGATTAAGTTTTAGGTTTGCAAGCACAGTCCTTGTGTAATTTGAAATTTCTGAAAGTTACAGAGATTTATGGGAAGAGGTCTAGCCCCTATCTGGAATTTAGCCTTAAAATACGTAGTCGCAGGCACAAAACTAAGTGCTTTAGTCCCTGCTCACATTGATGCAGCCTTGTGGGAGCAACTGTGAGGTTCCAGTAGCATTGATGCCTTGGAAAGGGTGCAACTAGGGGTAAAATTAAATTATAAGGTGAGCTCGCGAATGTACACCTGGAGGGGTTGGCTTACTCCTAGAAGATCCTATGACACCTAAGGGAAGTCAGTAAGGTCGGTTGTCAACTCCATTTCCTCAAGGTCATCTAGGGCATTAAGTTTGGTCATAACTTCCCCTCGTCTCATGTTTACCCTTGTTGGCTAGATACTTGGGTAGATGTGAGGGGAGGTGTGTAGTTACAGGTGGTACTAGAGAATGGTTCACTCCTCGGACTGGATGGGTGGTGTGTTGGTCATGTATTTTTATTGGTTGCATATATGTTTCTCATACTTATGGTTTGTGTACTTATTGCATCCGTATGGTTTTGGTCACAGTGGCAATGATGTTGCCATGGGAGAGTTGATGGTGTTGTTTTTATATGTGTTGTCGTGAGCACATGATTGGTTATACATGTTAGGTGCTTACATGTTGTCAAGTGTACATCGGTATGGTTAATGTTTTCATGCATGAGGTCATGGTGCGTAGTTGATATGGTCATGCATTGATGGTTGGACTCTAGCTAGAATGATGTTTATGTGTTGGTACACCTATGTGTTATAAGTCTATATGCTGTTATGATTATTCCTATACATGTATTAAGTTGATTGTTTGATCTTGCAGATGAGATATCCTCCCCGAATTATGCTAAGGTATGTTGGTTTATTGTGATTTGGTTTAAGTTGACATGAGATACCTTGCAGGAATAAATTAAAGATGACTAGAAAGATAGTGGACTACAAATATTCTCGCTATGAATCATATGAGCAGCATGGTGTTGGGCATTCTTCTGACTTAACAGACACACTAAGAAGTTTGAAGGAATAAATAAGGATTTGTACTGCATATAATGACAGAATCATACGGCCACAAGAGAAACAAGCAGAGGTCAATGCAGTAATCCTTCAACTTTTGCTAGAGTTTGCAGAAACAAGGACCACTTCGGATCAGCTATGGACATGAATATGGGACTAATGGGACATATGGACAAACACAAGTACCATTCTAGTTCTGGTTCTGAGAGGCACTGTGATCATCATCATTAACATCCTTACAACAGGAGTGATAGGGGATATTTTTCATATGAGTTTAAAAAAGAAAAACCACCTACATTTTATGGAGAGATGAAGAAATCACAGGAAGCAGAGGCATGGTTTCTTGGTATGAGTAAGTTCTTCAGGTTGCATGATTACATAGAAAACATGAAAGCCAAAATAACTACATTCAATCTCAAATTCAAAGCAGATATTTGGTGGGAACATGTGAATAATGTCAGGGGTATTTATGAGGAGGAACTGACTTGAAGCAAGTTCAAGAGGCTTTTCTGGAAGAAGTATCTGTTAGAGAGGTACTATGATGTGAGAGCTGAGGAGTTTTATGAGTTGCAGATGGGTTCCATGACAAATGATGAGTATACTAGCAGGTTCTTGGAGTTATTGAGATATATGACTTACCTCAAGGAGGAGAAGGGTAAGATTCAAATATTCATCAGTGGATTTCCAGTAGCACACAAAGACCGGATTGAGTTTGATGAGCCTAGATCGCTAGAAGAGGCCACTTGAAAGTTGAAGCAATGTTATGAGCAGTCAAAGCACAAATTTGAGCCTAAGCGTGATTTGAAAGGAAATGAGAAAGCTAAAGTAAGAAGACCACCAAAGTGGGGAAGACCTTAAGATGCAAGTGAGAAAGAAAATGCGGTTCCTTACAAGAAGATCAGTATAGTTAAGAAGGGACATGGATCGCATTCAGGAGAGTGACAGACTATGTTAGGTCCCTATATTACTAGTGTAGTCACTTATTGTTGTTAGTGTAGCCCCCTTATTGTTATTGTTGTACCCTCGTAGTCCCAATATTGTTATTATTCTGCCCCATAAAAGCCCACTGTTGTTATTGTTGTGCGCTTACATTATTATTGTTAGGTCGGCTAGGATTATATTGTGACCTCATGGACTCCTCTATATAGAAAGGAGGTTTTGTCATTTGAAATCATCAAAGAATTGTTCATTTATGTACTGTAAAGGAGGTTTCCCCCTCAAAGTGACTGATTTCTAAGGATTTGATCTCTCTTTTCTTCTATTTTGGGAGTTGGTTTCATAACATGTGGTATCAGAGCTTTGGATTCTAGGGTTTCGATGCTTCAAACAGGTCATCGTGGCATTTTCGCTATAACGTTTTTTCTATGAAGTTTAAGATGCTAAAAAAAACCCATTTGCGAAAAAATACGGAGGAACGTCATGTAAAAATTTCAGATCTTGGTTCACAATATTTTTGGAGATATGATCTGTGGAAGTTAGGGTTTTTGCAAGGTCACAAATTTCATCTCAAAGTGGCAACCTTGGGAAAATCGTCATAACTCTCTCTCTGAGCATTGGATTGGAATTCTGTAAAAAGTGGCTGAAAGTACATGGATTGTAGTTTCTTGTATATCAATTTCAGAGATGAAGGAGGAAACAATGACACGTGGCATGACATACAAGTTCTCTCTATTGAACAAGTACTCCATAATTAGGTCATTGTTGGAGATTGGGCATAACTTTGCCTTGAAGAATCAAAATCAGGTCAGACATGTGGCATTAGAAAGGAGATTTAGACGGCTACTGAAGGAATGAAGATAGAATCTTGGGGATCCTAAATTATAGAGATACATCAGTTTCAATATCGAGCTCCTCAAAAGCAAGAAAAAGGTGTGTATTGTTTTTCAAATTGCATAAGTATTGTTTGAAAAAACAATTTGAAGGGCATATTGAAGCATAGATATTAGTATTAGGTTCTAAAATGGCCCCTAAAAATAATTCAACACCCATTAAGCCCTTTATGACTCATGAAGAGGAAGAAGTGCAACATGATATATCAAAATTACAAAACCAAGTGCACCAAATTTCGCTCTCGCAAAGAGCACCAAAAATGAAATGGAAGTTTTAAAGAAAGGCGTGGAAGCTAAGATGGATGGTTTGAAGAAAGGTGTGGAAGCTAAGATGAATGGTTTGAAGAATGGAATGGAAGCTAAGATGGATGACATGGAAGCTAAGATCGACGAAAAAATGAAAGACAACATGGAAGACATGAAGAATGATCTAAAAGGAGACATGGAAGGTTTGACAAAGTTGATATAATAAATGATTCTTAATGGAAAAAAGGTAGTAGAGGAAACTCACGATGAGAAAAAAATAAATTTTAATCGTGATTCCATAAACTCTAATTTTGGATTGAAGACCCACCATATTCCAAAGATCGATATGAGGAAGCTTGATGGCAAGGATCCCGAAACATGGATACTACAAATGGACCAATATTTTGATCTCCATAATGTGCAAAACACACAAAATGTATGCATTGAAACTTTATATTTAGAACAAAATACATTTGTATGGTATCGATGCCTTTGTTTTCATAAACAAATTGTGACTTGGTCAATTTTTACGGAGTAAATGATAGCACGTTATGAGGATACAAAGAGCAACGCCTTCTTTAGCCAATTGATAAATCTCAAACAAAAGGGTTCAATGGTGGAGCATATTGAGGACTTCCAAAAATTTAATATAAGGGTAATTGATATTCCAGAGGAACACAATATTGATGTCTTCATAGGGACTTTAAAGGATAACATCCAACATGAGGTTCGCCTTTGGGAACCTGATTCATTGGAGAAGGCATTTAGGTTGGCAAGGAAAACTGAAAGTAAAATTATGGTGATAAGGAAGCCTGCCACTCACATCTATAAAGATGGAAGTGTTGCTACTCCTAATCTTCCACAACCTACAAAGTTAACACCAAAACAATTGGAAGAAAAAAGAACAAAAGGACTCTATTATAGTTGTGATAGCAAATACACTAAAGGTCATAAGTGTGTTGAGAAGAAATTATTTTACATAGATTGCGAAGAGGAGGAAGAAAATGAACAAGAAACTTCAAAAGAAGAATATATACACCAAGAACCAACCCTAGAGAAAGAAGAAATGAGTCTGACCATATCCTGTAATGTATTGGCAGGAATTACCACTCCTCAAACTCTCAATATAGAAGGACATATCAAGAAGAAAAATGTAATAGTGTTGATTGATTCAGGTAGTACCCATAATTTTATTCACTGTAAGGTAGCCAAGGAACTGAATTCTTCCTATACCAAGCACTAGAGTTTCAACTGATGGTTGCAAATGGAGGAACTATAAATTGCTCTGGAAAATACCATAATATTAAGCTAACTTTGGGGGAATATGTATTGAATAGTTCAATGCTTTCCATTCCAATGGGAAGTGTTGATGTTCTACTAGGAGTACAATGTTTACAATCTTTGGGGATCGTAGCTTTTATTTTTCAAGAACATTTTTTGAAATTTTTTTTGGTAGGAAAGGAAGTTGAATTACAAGGTATCGTAGGGAAGTTGGAAATACAATAAGTTCTAACGTCATGACAAAGTTTCTAAAGAAAGAACAACGAGGCATAATTACACAATTATGCTCACTAAAAGTTCCAACATAAAAATCAATTATTTCTCCAAATCTCCAAAAAATCTTGGACAATTATTCCAAGGTGTTTGGAACTCTTAAGGGACTACCACCTATTCGTGATCGTGATCATGATATTCATTTGATTCCAGGAAGTGTTCCTCCAAACATCAGGCCTTACAAATATCCTTATGTCCAATAGAGCGAAATAGAATGTATGATTGTATAAATGTTAGAGACTGGTATAATTCGACCTAGTCAAGTTCCTTCCCTGCTCTGGTAGTATTGACGCACAAGAAGGATGGATCATGGTGCATGTGTCCGGATTATAGAGAGCTCAATAAGCTCACTATTGTATATAAATTTCCCATTCCTGTGATTGATGAATTATTGGATGAATTACTTGGAGCAATTTATTTTACCAAGTTGGACCTCCGTTCGGGATATCATCAAATTAGAATGAAAATTGAAGATATTCCAAAAAACAACATTTCGAAATCATGAGGGTCATTATGAATTTTTGGTCATGCCTTTTGGCCTTACTAATGCACCTTCTACATTTCAAGGGTTGATGAATTCCATTTTCAAACCCTTCCTTAGAAAATTTGCGTTAATATTTTTTGGCGATATACTAATGTAAAGCAGGTCTTGGAAGTATCATGTTCAACATGTTGACAAGGTGCTCAAAATACTGGAAGGAGAAACAATTATATGCAAAAACCTCCAAATGTTTCTTTGGAGTACAAGAGGTGGAATATTTGGGTCATGTTGTATCTCAAGTGGGTGTTAAGGTAGACACTAACAAAATTAAAGCCATTAAGGAATGGAAAGTCCCACAACCATATAGCAGTTGCGATGATTTCTCGGGTTAACATGGTACTATCACAAGTTTGTTAAGAATTATGGGAGAATATCAAGATATCTAACAACCTTACTGAAGAAAGATGCATTTTCATGGACTCCTGAAGCAAGTAAGGCCTTTGAACATCTTAAAGAGGCAATGTGCGTAGCACCGGTCTTAGCTACGTCAGACTTTTATTGTGGAATGTGATGCCTCAGGAAATGGAATTAGTGTTGTTTTAAAGCAAGAAGGAAGACCCATTGCTTTTGAAAGTCGTCCAATCAAAGGAAAGTATTTATAGAAAGCTATTTATGATAAGGAAATTTTGGCAATTCCGTCTGTTCCAGGTAAGGGCCGACCTCTTTTGCCATCTTTTAAGTTATATTTTATTGCATTTTATTGCCATTTGAGATCTTTTAGGGGAGGATTGGAAAAATCTAGGGCTTCGTGGTTGGTGCGGGTTTCGAGCACGGACCCGCACCAATCGACCCAGTTTTACACAGGGGTCGCGCCAATCGTGCAACTCAAAATCCACATCGAATTTAAAAAAATGCAACCAATAGAATGTAAATTTTAATACCTAAGAAGGCTTACAATGTTCCCATGATCAATTGATGCAGGTACCAAGCGAAAAAAATATGGTTATCGAGTCGAAGGAGAGAGAACATAGCGAAGAGGATGAACGAGCAATGGAAAAAAAGCAATGCATGAATGCTCTCAGGAATTGTGGGCTCAATTTTTTTTTCCAGACGCCATGTCTCTGGGCTTAGCCTGAATTGCTACAGTATCTTATCAGCATCTGGGATGAAGATCAGGAGAAATTCATACTTCGGGATCAAGAGCTTGAGCTTGAAGTATCAGATGTATATTTCATCACTGGAATTTCACACAGGGGTCCAGTCCCTATTTTGACTGGTACCAAGCCTTCTGGGGAAAGCATGACAATGATCGTGACCAGGGTGTGCCCAAGGGCACGAAAAGGAACAAGGAGCGGTAAAGTAGACATCCAGACCATCCATGATCTAGCACTGAGAGTAGTGCTACACACCATTACGTGGGCTACGGGATCGCAGGCACCGCACGGGGTCATGAAGATGCAATTACTTCTTGCTTCAGAGTGTATGAACTCGACCATTTTTTATTGGGCCGAGGCCATGACCATGAACATCAAACGACAACTCACCAAATGTAAGAAGAGAAAAATAAAGTAGTTTGGGTATGGGTCGATTCTGGTATCATTCTTCTTGGAATGATTACCCATATTTTAGCGCCAGGAGGTTATAGTCCCAAAGCCACCACTGAGAGAGCCGTGGATGGCCGTATGGGTGGCACTGATGCCCAGAGTAGGGGGTGGCCAGCAGATGTCCTGGAGGCCAGAGTTTTTTTATTGGCTCCGAGGACAGCTGATTTTCATGGAGGATTGGCCCTACGCTAGCACAGATTTTATCGGAGACCCATACCTCCCACTCTCAGAGGGAGAGGATTGGGACGAAGAACTGGGTAAGACTCTTTTTTTTTTCACGAGTTTTATGATTTTTTGGTATATATGCATGTTCTAACAGTTAATCTCATATGGATGTAGGTGTTGGCTTAGAGCGTCCCGCCAGTATATCTCCAATAGCGAGGCAGACTCCTCGTGACTTCGATCCTCAGGGTGAGGGCATTGACGAGGAGTTAGTGCAAAACCTAGAGGGAATCACCCATGGGGTCCCAGACTATGTCCGTTTTGATGACGTACCTCGAGCTTATCAAAGGCACACTATAGGAGTGCCAAGCTGTATCCACCGCTTGCTGAGGCGGTTGGTACGGGCTGTGACGTGCTATCATGAGCACCACACCGACTAGGCATTAGGCTTTATTTCTGCACATTTTGAGAGACATGTTGTCTCATGATGTAACCGAAACAGACATATATATATATATATATATATATATATATATATATATATATATATATATATATATGTATGTATGTATGTATGTATGTATGTATGTATGTATGTATGTATGTATGTATATATATATATATTATTTTTTTTCTACATGGGTCTATGAACATATGATGATGTTTTTATAAATTGCGCAAATGTCTATCCAACACAATGTTAGCTATTACATCTGTTAATGTATTCATTTGTCTTGGTATATGTCGATATGTAATGAAATCAAAATGCATGGGTTTCGAACCGAATAATGACCATTTAGTTGAAGAACAACAAGTTGCGAATCCAACTTAATAAGCAATGCACGTATGCCGAGGTTGACTACCTCGATTAATAGTTCCAAAACTGCACTATATTCAGCGACATTGTTTGTGGCTGGTCCCAGACAAATACCTTGTAAGTTAATCAACTCACCATTAGGATCATAAATTACCCAGGCTGCCGAAGACAAGTTCCTGGTACTGCGGGAGGCACCATCCTTGAAACCGACATAAGGGGAAATAGACATCTGCATAGCAAACAAGACCCAAATAAGCAGAAAAAATCTCACAAAGCACATCACACCAAAGCATGCACACAAAATGAAAACAATCACCTATGTACACATATCATGCGTGAATAATTCAGGCATAATATATTTTTCAGATACAACCCATTTCTGGGCTGCGATAAAGGACACCCTTCATAGTCAATGAGCTCATAAGCCCCATTCTGCAACACACGTTTGACAATGTAGGGCCCATGCCACATGGGTTGGAATTTGCCTGCCCCCAGCTTATCATGAGCTTGGTCGTATAGAAGTGTAGGTTTTAACCTTGAACATAAATTATCTACACACGAATCTTATAACAGAAAATAAACAATAGCGAGAGCATAAAACATAAAATAGATAAACACAGAGATTTTCCCCTGGATCCCAAATCGAGACGACCAGCTTGATTCTTCATTATATTCCTTTTAGTGTTACAACACATATATATACATGTCGAAGCATACATAAACCCCAATCCATTAACCCTGGATTAGAAAATAACCGTAGTTCCCTTGACCGGATCTACAAAATACCAGGGGACGAAAACCATCGTACCCCAAAACTGTGTGCAAACTCATGCACAAAACATGGGTGGGTCCGCACACCAAAACAATTTTCGCCGGGGCGCTGCCCCGTACCCCAACAGTGGGGGCTACCTCCTCCCTTGTGACCCCCCTGTTGCGCTTGGCGCAACGTACAACGCGTGGGGCTAGTCGTGGAAAGAATATAACACATACCCAACATTCTCCCACTTGTTGTTTTCTTTCCACAGGGGGCCACAGGAGAGCTTAGTCATTGGGCCAATTCTTCAACACCCATTGTTTCTCTACACCAAGAGAACTTTTGAGTGCTCATAGACTTCGTCAATGCATCTACAACATTATTCAAAGTGTCCACCTTTACCAGCAACACCCTTTTAGCCTCAACCATATCTATAACAAAGTGATATTGAACATCAATGTGATTTGTCTTTGAATGGTAAGCAGGGTTCTTAGCCAAGAAAATTTCACTTTGGCTATCACAGTCTATCCTTATAGCTTGCTGTACCAACCCCATACTTGAACACAATCTATGCAACCAAATTGCTTCCTTGCTTGCATGAGTGGCTGCTATGTATTCTGCCTCTGTAGTTGAAAGAGCCACTACAGACTGTCTTTTACTCATCCAACTGACTGCGCCTCCAAATAGGCTAAACACATACCCACTTGTAGATCTTATTTGGTCCAGATCTCCAGCCCAGTCTGCATCAACAAAACCATGAATGTCCAACATTCTTTCCAATCTTGGTCTTCCCTGGTAGCACAAGCCATAATCACTAGTGCCACGTAAATATCTGAAAACCTGCTTCACTGTTGTCCAATGCTCCTTCCCTGGGTTTGACATAAACCTGCTCAATACTCCCACTGCATGTGCAATGTATGGTCTAGTACATACCATTGCATACATCAGGCTACCCACTGCACTTGCATATGGAACACGGGACATATACTCCTCTTCTTCTTGTGTCTTGGGACACTGTTCAGCAGACAGCTTTACACCTACAGGAATAGGAACATTCACTGGTTTACTATCTTGCATATTGAACCTCTACAATATAGTCTCGACATACTTCCTCTGGTTTAACCAGAGCTTCCTCTTTTCCCGATCTCTCTTAATTTCCATGCCCAAAATATAGTTTGCAGCACCAAGATCCTTCATGTAGAATTTGGAGAACAGTTGGGTCTTCAAATCTTGGATAATTTCTTTGTCATTTCCAGTCAACAACATATCATCCACATACAAGACCAAATAAATAACACTGTCACCAATTAATTTAAAATAAAAATAGTGATCCTCCTTGCTTCTAGTGAAGCCAAGTCCCCGTATATAGGTATCAAATTTCTGATACCACATCCTTGGTGACTGTTTTAACCCATACAGAGACTTCTTCAACCTGCATACTAGTTCTTTCTTACCCTTCACCATAAAGCCTTCGGGTTGCTTCATGTAGATCTCCTCTTCTAGATCCCCGTGAAGAAATGTTGTCTTCACATCCATCTGTTCTATCTCAAAATCAAATGCAGCAGCAACAGATAAAAGTAATCTAATATAAGTAACTTTGGCAACAGGAGAAAAAATATCACCAAAATCAATTCCCGGCACCTGGGAATAACCTTTGGCTACCAACCGAGCTTTGTATTTCTCCACCTTGCCTTCTACATTCATCTTCTTCTTAAACACCCATTTGCTCCCGATGGGCTTCCTTCCAACCGGCAACTCCACTAAATCCCATTCCTCATTTTTATGCAAGGATGCCATTTCATCAACCATGGCCTCCTTCCGATGGGCTTCCTTCCAGCCGACAACTCCACCAAATCCCATGCCTCATTTTTATGCAAGGATGCCATTTCATCAACCATGGCCTCCTTCCATCCTCTAAATCTACTGCCTCCCTGACAGTTCTGGGATCATCATCAGTTATAGTTAAGGCAAAACCTGAACAGAAAGCAGATGGACTATACCTTTCTAGTTGCCTTCTTTCCCGAACTAATCTTCTCAAAGCTGGGGTTTGTAGCTCTTCCTCTTCTGAATCTTCTTCTGTTGTAGAGTCTGATTCATACTCCTTTAGCTCAAACTCTATCTTCTTAGGTTCCTTTGGTAGGACTTCATGTGTAACAACATCTTTCACCTCTCTAAACACCACATCTCGGCTATACACAACCTTCCTTGTTTCTGGGTTCCAAAGCTTATAACCCTTTAAACCATCCTTATACCCAATAAATATGCACCTTTCAGATTTATTATCCAACTTGGTCCTTTTCTCCTTTGGAACATGTACATATGCATCACATCCAAATACCCTTAGATGTGAAAGAGAAGGTTTCTTACCAGTCCATACCTCATGTGAGGTCTTATCCTCCAACACTGATGAAGGTGATTTGTTAACCAGATAGCATGCAATCTCCACTGCCTCTGCCCAGAATTCTTGTCCTAACCCGGTACCACTGAGCATGCTTCTTGCCTTTTCCATCAGTGTTCTATTCATTCTTTCTGCAACTCCATTTTGCTGAGGTGTGTATGGAGTAGTCTTATGCCGTGCTATACCACACTTCTTACAGAACTCTTCAAATTCCTTCTTGCAGAACTCCCCACCATTATCTGTCCTCAATGCCTTTATCTTCTTCTCTGTCTGGTTTTCCACCAGAGCCTTAAATTCTTTAAATTTGTCGAAGACTTCAGATTTCTTTCTCAAGAAATATATCCATGCATTCTGGAGAATTCATCTATGAATGAGCTTGTAGTACACGGAACTTTCAGTGATGGGCCCATTGCTGGGTCCAAGCACATCCTTTGTGCACATTTTCTAATATCTTGTTCACCCTCTTCGCACCGAGAAGGAAAACTCACGGGTTAACATATACACAATGTTCACGAAATCAAAATCCAGAGAGCAATTAGACATACCTTCTACCATACCATTTCTGTGCAGTATCTGAAGGCCCTTCTCTCCAAGATGTCCAAGCCTTTGATGCCATGGCATGGTCTTTTCTCCAACCCCCTCCGAGCTTTCCACTCACTTTCGGGAACCACATATGTTACACCCATTAATAACGGTGCTGCCCTGCTTGGCTTTGTACGGAGTTCCAATGCGAACTACTCCCCGCATTAGTACAGTGCTCCCCGAACCATCTTGCCGGTGTCTTTCTCGTTCTTGTTTACACACCATCATCCATCTTCTTCTGATTAGATTTCGACGATAAGACATACGAAACCGCCAGTGTTCTAATCGCTTCCACTGTAACGACTTCGTCGGCCTTTCCACGTCCGACGATTCTGGCCTTCCTATCATCCCCTAGGAAGACATCACCACCATCATATTTCTCATACTCGCAAAACCACTCCCTATGGGGAGTGAAGTGAAATGATGCACCTGAGTCAATTAGCCATGACTCATGATCTACATGTGTACTTGAAGAAGAAGCCAAATACACATCCCCACCTTCATCCGAGGTGTTTTTGCCTCTGCAGAAGGAGCATCATCAGATCCCTTTCCTTTCTCAGGAGCTTTAGATCTGCACTCCTTTTTGTAGTGCCCTTCCTTTCCGCATTTCTAGCATACCTTTACAAACTTTCCAGGAGATTTAGATCTCCCTTTATATTTAGATCTCCCACTCGAAACCTTATTCTTGTTTCTGTTTTGGGACCTTCCTCGTACAGATAAGGCATCTCCATTTTGACCCTCCATATTTCTCCGTCTCATTTCCTCTGACAGCAAGCTGAGACAATGTCATCAAAATTCAAGGTAGTTGTATTGCTACCTATTGCAATAACCAGACTATCCCACGAGTTTGGTAGAGAACAAAACAAACTGATGCACTTATATTCATCTGAGATTTTAATATCAACAGATGACAGCTGACTTACCACAATATTGAATGCATTTAGATGCTTTGTCACCGAGTCTCCATCCTTCATCCTCGGGTTATACAACTTTTTCCGCAGGAACAACTTATTCACGAGAGACTTAGATTGGTACAAAGTCCCAAGTTTTTCCCACAAATTTTTCGTCGTAGCTCACCAAATACATTCAACAATACTGAATCTGAAACACACAACCATATTGTGCTCTTAGCCTTCCGATCCAGTTTCTTCCAGTCTTCATCTGACATTGCCGTTGGTTTAGTACTTGGATCTACCGCGATCCACTGATCTTTATCCACCGGCAAATCCTCCATCTTGAGCTTCCACGACTCAAAACTCTGACCATTAAATTTCTCGATCTCTATCTTTCCGCTGCTTGCCATATTCTTTCACTGCAAGAATCAATCCTGCAGATCTCCCATTGAACAGGGTCTACCTCATGCCCGAGAAAAAAACCCTCAATAGCAAAGGCATCCCCTTGAAGCCGAAACAACTCTGATACCAAATGTAGGTTTTAACCCTGAACAGAAATTATCTACACACGAATCTTATGACAGAAAATAAACAATAGCGAGAGCATAAAACATAAAATAGATAAACACGGAGATTTTCCCCTGGATCCCAAATCGGGACGACCAGCTTGATTCTTCGTTATATTTCTTTTAGTGTTACAACACATATATATACATGCCGAAGCATACATAAACCCCAATCCATTAACCTTGGATTAGAACATAACTATAGTTCCCTTGACCGGATCTACAAAATACCAGGGGACGAAAACCATCGTACCTGAAAACCATGTGCAAACTCATGCACAAAACATGGGTGGGTCCGCCTATGAGTGGGTCCGCACACCAAAACAATTTTCGTCGGGGCGTTGCCCCGTACCCCAACAGTGGGGACTGCCTCCTCCCTTGTGACCCCCCTGCTGCACCTGGCACAACGTACAACGTGTGGGGCTAGTCATGGAAAGAATATAACACATACCCAACAAGAAGAACGAGATCACCTTCAATGAAAGAACGAGGAGAAACCGATTGGTCAAAATGGGCTTTGACTCGCTTCTTCTGTGCTTCGATGACCAAGGCAGCTAAGCGACGAGTTTCGTCCAATCTCTCTGAATAGAGGAGATGTTCTTCTTTAGGTGAATTATCAGGCAGTAACTCCACAACTAACTTAAGTGAAGGGATTTCACATTCAATGGGAAGCGTGGCTTCTAAACCGTATACCAATTGAAATGGGGTAAACCCGGTTGCATTTTTTTATCGATGTTCGGTAAGCCCATAGAGCTGAGAACAACATTAGATGCCAGTTTGATTTGTGGATCTCGATTGTTCATTGAAGCATGGTGACAAGGACCTTGTTTACAGCTTCAACTTGGCCATTAGCTTGAGGATAGTAAGGCGTTGAGCTGTCGTGATGCAGACCCAACTTAGATGTCAACTCTGCCATCATATAATTCCGAAAATGGGAACCATGATCAGTGATGATGGCTTGAGGGACACCAAACCGAGAAATAATGTGATTGAATATGAACTATGTCGCTATCTTACCGTCCGCAACTAGTGTAGGCATTGCTTCGGCCCATTTCATAAAGTAATCGACGACAACGATGATATAGGCATGCCCCTCAGCTGAACGGGGGTTACACATCATAAAATCTATGCCCCATTTGGAAAAAGGGGCAACGGTAATGACATGATGTAGTGGAACAGGCGGCGCATGCATATTGTGTTGATAAATCTGGCATGCGTGGCATTTACGTATTGCAACAATGCAATCTTTAAAAATAGACAGCCAGAAGTAGCCAGCACGAAGGATCCTCTGTGCAGTGGCATAACCAGACATGTGCCCACCACAGGCACCACTGTGGTAGTCATTTAAAACCTCCTCCGCTTCCTCGAGGGTCAGACATCAACGGAGTACAGAATCGACTCCGACACAATAGAGGGTATCCCCAACAATACGATAAAGTTGCGATTGATGCCAAATGTGACGTCGGGCATCTTTCGCGAGCTCAGACCTGAAAGTGGACGTTTGGAGGTACATGATGATATCACCATACCATGGGTCAAGGGTGCTGATTAGGAAGAGAGTTTCGTCCGGTACATGATCTTTAGAGGAAGAAGGAGCAGAGTCAGCAGGGAGAGAAAAAATCAAATCATCGAACACAAGTGACTTCTTCGATTTGGCCGTTGTGAACTCCAATTCAAACTCTTGGAGGATGACAATCCACTTTGAGTATTTCCTCCCCAGCAACTGCCATGAAATAATATAATTCATGGGGTTACAGTCAGAAATCACGGTCACCGTGCGTAAAATAATGTAATGACGAACACGTTGGACGGCCTGGACCGCAGCCAACGCTAACTTCTAGACATGTGCGTAACGCGTTTCAGGGTCGAGAAGGTTCCGAGATAGGTAGTAAACGACATGTTCGTTACCGTCATCATCATCTTGGACCAATACCATGGCGATCGTACTGAAGGCGGCAACTAGGTAGAGGGTGAAATCACGATGGTAATTTGGAGGACGCAATAGAGGAGCGTTGAAAAGCAACGTCTTAAGTCTATCAAAAGACTGCTGGGCAATCTCATCCCAACAGAAAGGGACGTCCCGCTTTAGAAGTCGTGTAAATCCTTTGGCTACTTCGGCATAGTTCGGGATGAAACGACGTAGGAAATTGGCTTTCCCTTGGAGACTCTGGAGTTGATGTAACGAGGATGGGGAGGGGAGATTGAAAATAGAGTCAACCTTAAGAGGGTCAAGGTGAATTCCATATTTAGACACGATAAACCCTAAGAGTCTACCAGAGTCGACGCAGAAGACGCATTTATGCGGTTCGAGCCTAATATTGTAGTGTCTACAACGACGAAAGATTTGACGAAGATGTTCTGGGTGGTCTTTCCGCATAGCTGAATGAGCCGAAAGGTCATCCAGGTACGGTTGGACAATATGCCGAATATCATGAAAAACATAGGACATTGCGCGCTGGAATGTAGCCCCATCATTTTTCAATCCAAATGGGAGTTTTTTATATGCGAACGTTCCCCATGGGCAAATAAAAGAGGTATTGTGTTGATCTGACGGTAGAATGTTAATCTGGTTATAGCCAGAGAAACCATCCATAAGGGATAAAATTTCACTTCTCGCACAATCGTCAATGATCTGATCGATAAACAAGGTGGGATAATTATCCTTAGGACATGCCTGATTGATATCACGATAATTAACACAAACATGAATGGCGCCCTATTTATTATCCACAAGAACTATATTAAAAACTCATTCAGTCAGGGGAATCAGATAAATAAAACCTGCTTTAAGAAGTTTCTCAACTTCAGCCTTGATAGCGGCGGCTTTTCGAGGATGCACAGGACGAAGATGCTGGCGAACAGGCTTCGCCCCTGGGTAGGTGGGAATCTCGTGCACCAAAATACTAGGGTCGATTCCAGGCATTTCTTCATAAGACCACGCAAAAACATTGCAGAATTCGCGAAAGAGACTAGTGTACACTTGGACTTCATAAGAAGAGCAAGTAAATCCCACATGGACGTTCTTGACAATCCCCGGTTTAACGGAGATGTCGATAGGCATCGTTTGAGAAATATTGCCCAAGTTACCTTCTGCAAAGACTTCATGAGTCAAAATGGGCGTCTGAAGCAGCAGAGACAGAACTTGGGACGTGAAGCGCTCAAGATAGTTAGACATGGCCCCGAGGCAAGGCATAAATGAGGAACGATGATGGCCATCGCTCCACGGTAGATCCTCGAGAGACATTGTTTCCATGATAGCCTCGTTGGATGGAAACACTTCTTTCAGAGGATCGGGCGAATCCGCATCGCCGAGCCAGGGGGATTGAGAATACACGTTGAGAGACATGCTCAAAGGAGTAGCCTCAGGGGGGGAGAATCAAATGTAGCTGTTAGCTCACAATAGTTGATCTCGATTGGACTAAGTGGCATCGAATCTCCAAATGAATCAACCTGTTCAGATGAAGGGATGATCCAAGGGTCATCTGACTGAGAGATCATATTTACTTGAACGGTATTTGGTGGTGGAAAGGGAAAAATACCCATGAGAGCGGGATATTTGAAAAGACCCGACCCTATGTTGTCAGGGGGGTTAATAATTTGATCCACGTATGGCACGTTGTTCTCGGAAGATGAGGTAAAGAATGACAACTGATAAATAGTAATAATTTTTCCCTCATGTGGAAACTTTAGAAGTTGAAAGAAGGTGGACGAAATGAAAAACATAGCGTGAGTCCAACTGCGACCAAGTAGAAGATTGTAGTTGAGTTTGGCATCAACAAATTCTACTTCAACGTTGACAGTCTTTCCTTGTAATGTGATCGGTAAGCTAGCGAGAACACCCAGGGGTTTTGATTCCCTTCCATCAAATGCCTCAAGAGAATTGGGTGACAAATTAAGGGCTGGAGAGCCAATAGCCTTCCAGCAAGCAGATGACATGATGCAGGTAGATGCACCTTCGTCCACTATGACTCTATGGATGTTGAGACTGTTGATATCGACCTGTATAACAAGTGCAATCTGGTGCGGAAATCAGGGGACGAAATTCTCTAGATTGAAGGAGAGAAGGCTAGAATCAACAGGATTGATCTCGCCGATCGTGGATAACAATGATTTTGGTTGAGACGGGCAACTCTGGAGCACTTCTAACGCAGACATCGCAGAAGGCGCCTGCGCCAAATCCTCAACAATATTGTAATGCTGAGCAGCACAGGCATTAGGATTATAAGAAGAATTCTAAAGAACACCTTTTGAAGGTGGCCAAATAACGGGTTCAGCACTTGGCTTCTCAATTTCAAGGGGATCAGAGGCAGGTGGGGGAGGAGGACCCTCAATGACCTCTTTCCCAGCTTCCTGGCATGATCCGGCATAATCCTTCGACTGAGTAGCGATGGAAACGGGTGCAGAACCGTTCATCATGAAAACTTGAGAGCCGAACGACGTAGATGGTGCCGATTAATTGACCATCTAGGTCTGCTGAGATGGAAAAGGTTCTTTAAGGACCGTTGGAGTTCCCTTAGCACCTTTGGGTATTTGACTAACCTCGGATCGTCAAGGACAATCCTTAGTGGAGTGATCCTTTTCACAAATAAGACAGGGATATTTCGGCTTTCGCTATGAACCATCATCAGCACGAGGTTTGGACAATTCTGGTTTTGGGGCATCGGATTTAGCCTTGCATTTGCCTTTATTTTTCCCCTTGGAAATATTGTCCACATGATTGGCCTGAACGGTGTTGACCTCCGTGGTTTTACTAGAATCTGGGGAAGCCTGAGGAGCAGAATTGTTGGAAGAATTTGATTTCTGCTTCCCATTAGAAGACTTACGCGAAGTCTAAGATACAGAACCAAAAACGTCGTCGGCTGATGGGGTAACTGGCGCTTTTGAGGTCCCAAGCCGTGGAGCTTCAGTAAAGATGTCATACAAAATGCCCGATTGGGAGTACACTAAATCGAGGTACTGGGCACGAGCAATGGCTTGTTCCTCGGTTGCACATGCCCCCATGGAGATATCTTTCGCAATCTGATTGAAAAAAAGAGGTAGTGAACCAATGAGTAAGAAGATGATCAAGAATTTTGAACTTGATCAGGCGATGACGCCGTCTCCATTCAATAATATGGTTTGAGATGTGGGTAGCCCGGTCCTGTTTCAAGGATGTCAGGAGATGCGTCCCGGCTTCATAACGAACCGATAACTGGAAATGAGTCAAGAACACCATAGCGAGAGTGTTGAAATCTTGAAAAATTCCACGGGGCAATTCGATATACCACTTAGCAGTAGCACCGGTAAGAGTGCGCTGGAAAAGACGAAGCCTGACATAATCATCCACCCAATAATTCGAAGAACACCATAAATGGTATGTCATGACGTGTGCTTGGGGGTCTTCTCCAAATTTTCCCTCGAACTTGGGACAATCACCAGGCACCTTCGTTAGAATCGAAGGCCAATATGGATTATGAAGAATCAAATCATTGGTCAACTTGGACACATCCGGTAACTCCAACGTGGCGAGAAAAGGTATTTGAGGGTTAAAAGGAATGGTAGGTCCTCGATAAGGACCTGTACCTGTACTCCATCCTGGTTGAGCATAAATTTTCCCCCATTGGTTCTACCCCGGAGGATTCTAACCATAGGGGGTATAAGCCAGATAATTCGGTTGATATGGCTGCTGAAAACCAGGATACGAGGGTTGATAACCAAGATACTGATTTTGAGTATAGGTGGGTCCCAATTGAGCAGTGTAAGGATTTTGCTGCATAGTATAAGTATAGCCTGGCTATTGAGGGTAATAGCTAGAACCTTGAGGTGGGTTGTATACCAATCGGGATTGACCTTGAGGAAAATAAACGCCTTGGGGTCGAACAGGGCGCTGATAAGTAGGGCCCTGTTGAGCTGGATACATCGGGCGCAACGGTTGATTTGGCTGCGGCATAGAGTAGAGCGGTGGCTGAGCAGGGTGAATAGGTTGTGCAGGTTGGCCTGGCTGGGCAGGTTGACCTGTCTGATGAGGGCCACCAGGTTGCCCCAGTTGAGCAGGTTGGCCTGATAGCAGAGGGCCACCAGGTTGCCCTGGTTGAGCGGGCTGGCCTGATGGCTACAGAGGGCCAGGTTGTGCCTGATAAATAAGTTGACCTGGAGCAAGACCATAAGAGGGCCCTGGTTGTGCAACATTTGGATTAATCAAAATTTAGGGCTGTTGTGGTTGCACCAAAGGTTGAGATAGATGGGTTTCCCCCCAGGACCATATGAAGGTCTGGGTTGATACACCGATTTCCCTGCCGGTCCTTGAGGTTGCCTTGGTTGGACCACAGGGTGAGGCTATAAAGGTTGACCTTGAGGATTGTAAGGCTGCCCTTGCGGGCCGAAAAATAATCCCTACTGTATCGAAGGTTGTCCCTGTAAGTGTTGCCCTTGCGGGTCGTACTCATACCCTTGCTGAGCGGAAGGTTGTCCCTGGTAGGGTTTTCCTTATGGGCCAGAAGCATATCCTTGTTGAACCAAAGGTTGTCCTTGTTGGCTAGAAGGTTGCACAGGCACGGTAGGTATAAAACCATTAATGTATTTATAAGCCTCAGGAGCAGGAGAATAGATGGGGTTGTCGTTCTCATCATATTGAAACAGAAATGAATAGATTGGGGTACCATCCGCTCCATAATGAGAAGAATAAGGACGATTAAGATCCTGAGAGGACTGATCAACCTGGGATTTCGATGGTTGTAAATTCATCTGATACTCCTCAAACGAAAGGTCGTCAGGGATGGACATGACCATCGAAGTCTCTACCGAAGTAGAAAATCCTGAAAGCTGAGTGGTGACGACAGTCGTCGATGCGGCCACACATACAGTAGGCATAGTGGGGATGGACGTAACAAAAGGCGTCGACAAGACAAGTGTCTTCGGTGACATCCCTAATGACGGGAGAACGGGTCTCCTTGATGGGGTTGAACTTTCCATGGAGGCAATACCGGCCATAATCTGACCCAAAGACCTATATCCTGCTGGAAGCGATACCGACGGTGAAGACTGAACAGGGTTTGGATGGATGTCTTCTGGAAAAAGGTGGTATTCTTCATTAGAAACTAGAATGCCTTCGCTGCCATTAGGACCAGACGATTCCATGTCTGAATCCACCGTAAGATCTTGCAAAAGAGTATGGGGGCTAGGAGGTATAATAGCAGCTAAAAACGATGATCCTGATGTGATAGGGGGGAAATGTTCCCCAACCCCAAATGCAAACCAAGCGTTGGAAAGAGGCCAATGGAACTCAACTGGTTCACCAAAGGGGTACTCTAACGGGATGACAGGCTGCTCAAGCTCAGCAGACCTAGAAGTATGTGAAGTTTCAGATGAATTGTCTGTATAGGGACCACCAGTAGACGAAACGGATGGTTTCGCCACTGTGACTGTAGCACACAAAAAGGGGGAAAAAGACAAAAAAGAGGATTCTTGGATCAAAACCAAGGCAAAAAAAAACAGACCAAGTAATCAAACTTTAAAGGGCATGTAATCGTGGGTAGTTTATTTTACCAAATTGAAACCGATCATTTGTTGTTTCATGTTTTAAGAGTCAAGAAACAGTCAAAGATGACTCTAGTCTCTTTCAGTTTGAAACGAGCGTGAAAGGACAAGTGCTCAATGATATTTTGAAATTTATGGAGTCAGTAAAGATCTAAAATGACTGCTCAGGTATTCTAGGTAGAAGGGTGTACCAGGTTCCCATGAACCGCCATATACACCTTGGTTATAAAATGAAAGAGAAATCAACCAAGGACTTGACGTACGTGCAGGTAGTCTCCCCGAATGCTATGTTCGGTGTAACACCGTTACAAGGTGGTAGACTCGGCTTCCTACGGATAAAAGGATTGCAACCTAGAGGGGTCTCCCTTTATATACTCGACGGTACGGGGAGCACAAGTGCGTACTAGCGTTGTTTGAAGCCAGATGGTGAGTGACAGCTGCTAGGTTTAAAGACGCCGGAACACGTCTCTAAATTAGACCACTAAATATTCCGTTAGGTTTCAATGTTGCCTTAGGTTAATTGAATAAATTTTTAAGTTGATCTTGTATTTATGTTTCAATTCCAAGGTCCTACTGAATGTTGAATCTCACGAATCCCTAAATGCAAGCTACATGCCATAAAATGCCATTTCGTTCAATGAAAGGCTATCTATGAGAGAGTTAAGAGTTTCGAAGTGATAGCAATAATATGAATCATACAAAAGCATCCACTACTGAATCTGATGCAAGCTAATGAAACTGAAAAGCTCTTCCCTAGAATTATATAATGCTAGAAATGCGAAAGATTTTCCAATTTTCACTATGCTAATCAATAATGCAAAATATTTTATTTTATTTATTTATTTTTAATTTATTTTTAAATTTAATTTATTTAATTAATTAATTTATTTATTATTTTTTCAATATATCAGAGCAAGTGCACTAAATGTTATGAAAAATAAATCAAAACACCAATTTGAGAATGGTGAAGCGAGAGCTGAAACAAAAAAAAATTCACTCAACTCAAAACAAGCACAACAAGACTCAAACCAATGACGAAATCCCTCAAATCAAAGGAAAGATCTCACAAGAGACCCAAAAAAGCCATGTAATCTAGGCCTAGAGTGACAAGAGTAAAATTGAACGAAAGAAAGGACAATCGCTCAATTAACGCAATCACTCAAATGGATCCAAAAAGCTGAATGCAAAGAAGCAGAAACGAAGTTGACTGGGAAACTAAGGACCCGAAACTCCCATGGGAGGCTCAGCAGGCTGAAGCACCTAGAAAACCCAGGGGTGAAAAGCAAAACTGACAGAAAAGGGCAAAAATCCGAAGGATAAGGGCTAATCTCATTAAAAAAAAACCCCAAAGCATTCAAATCAAGCTAAGAAAATACCCAGAGACACCAAGATGGACCAAAAACTCCAAAAAATGGAAAACCCTAGCACCTACAGGAATTGGCACGACTGTCGAGCTATAATCCGCGCCAACCAGGGGATGGCGCGACTGTCAGGCTGGAACTCACGCCAATCAAGCTAGCCTTTTAAAGGTGGAAATTTTGGAAAAAACAGAGGTCAAATTGATCCTCTGGGGCTGAACAGGGGTCTTAGTCTCAACAAAGATAATTAGAAAAGCAAGTTAAGCAAGCAAAGACCAAGAGGACAACCTAAAGGACGAAAGACAAACTCACACTGTTCCCCAGTGGAGTCGCCAATTTTTTGGTGAGGTAAATCACCTTTGCGGATAGAGGCGATCCAACTAGCCCTAGAGTGGGTCTAGCAACAAACAAAACACGCTACGATATCAATTCCTAGTTACAAAAAACAAAGCTACGATGGATAGCTTACCTCAAGTCCTACGCTGCTGTTGTCGAAGAAGAAGTGTTGCTTCCCATTCCTAGCTTGACAAATCACAATCCTTTCGCTCACCACGTCCAGACACTTGTACATATGCAGAGAAAAGTGACGACATACAACGTAATAATTCAAACATGTAACTATCAATCAATCAGAAAATATTGAATCAAATTGCATTACACAAATAAGCAATACAACGATGGAACCAATAACATAGTCGAGCATATATTAAAATATGAAAGAAAGATTACAACCGAGTTCCGACGTCGCGTTCTTCCTTTGGCAGGGCTTCCAGTGGAGCGTGTCTCACAAATCTTGTCGGGAATTTAGACAAGGCTCTCTCTCTCTCTTACGGGGTTCTCCTTGGCTCTGCTCTCAATAGTTGCTCAGCTATAATTTTCTTCCCAAATGTTAATATAGCTTGAAAATAGAGAGGGCAGGCTTTTATAGAGGGAGAAGGAGAGGTTAGGATCCCTATAATCGTGGGGGAAGTCCTATCCTCTTATAATGTTCCATCAACCATTTCCTAAAGGTAGCGATCCGTGGTTTATCGAGTTTAACCACTTGCAATGAGTCATTCCCGAGGTGGTTAAAGGAAACTTCCGCTTCCAAATTTGTTAAATAACATTCCAAAATAGCTTGGCGTGGGTACAACACAGGGAAAAAGCGCCAGGTGGTGCGACCTCTAGTGTATATTTTCCCCATTGCCGCGAGGGATGAACTGGCTGCTCGCGCCAATGCCTAAACATATGTTTTTAGTGATTTCATGAGGAAATGTTCTTCAGGAGATTTTTTTCCCTTATGCATAAGGATGCCATCAAGGTGTTTTTAGGACATTTTACTGTTCACAGGTCACGGGAGTAGTCCTCCAATGTACGGGATGAGGGATTGCAGGGACGGTGACAAAATGTTGTGTAACAGTATCAGGTCTGGCCAGGCGTGAAATAAAGAGAGTAAGGTCATTTCTCCCTTTCAAATTGATTCCCTCAAGGGAAAATCTGAAGTATCTCGGTTTCCTGTTGAAGCCAAATTCATATCGAATTGGAGATTGGAAAAGAATGGTGGCTAAGATTGAAAAGTGACTTAAACATTGGAGTTTGAAATGGCTATCTATAGCAGGGCAGCTGGTTCTGATAAAATCTGTATTGGAGGCAATACTTATTTACTAGGTCGCTTTATCTTGGGTTCCAAAGGGCATCCTAACAACTATTAGAAAATTATGTATGGTATTCCTATGGGCATGGTATAAGTAAGAAGATGCTCTCTCGTGGGTTGCCTGGGAAAACATTTCCCTTCCAAAAACATGGGTAGGCTAGGGTCTAAACTTACTTGTCTCTATTTGCAAAAACTCCCTCTGCAAAAATTAGTTGGAGACTTCTTTCCACTGACAACCTTTAAAATGTTGTTTCTTCCCAAAAATATATATACCCACACTCTAGATGAATCCATTTTCAAGGTTTCATATTCATTGCTAGACATCGTACTTTCGGAAGTAGCTACCATATACACCCTCATTCCAAAAAAGGACCAATCCCTTATTCCACAATAAATTCCAGAAGAAGATATAAATTTCCAGATGCTTTGGTCATATTTCGATGGGGCCTCAGACGAAAGAAATAATTGTGGGGGAGGTTTGGTTCTTTTCATAAAACAAAAGCCAAAAATTGGTCTCGGTGGGGGACAAACAACTATGCATAACTACTATCGCTTAAAGTATTGGTTTGTTGGGATTTTGAGCTTAATTGTTGGGATTTTGAGCTTAATTGTAGGAATCTCCAAATTTTTGGTGACTCAAAGTACATAATTAATTGGTTTAATATCTCACAAAGATTACAAAGCCACACATTCACACCAATGATTGATGAAATACTTTATATGGAGCAAGCATTTAATGACACTTGTAGCAAATCCACGAAATTTTGATATGTTGATAAGAACAATATGAAAGAAAAAAAAATCTTTTCTTACAAACACAAAATTTCTCTACTTGATTTTCAGCGTAATTAGGAACATAAATAAAAGCATAATCACACAATTGAACAACACAATTTTTATGGGGGAATCCCAAATGGGAAAACTCTCTGCTTGATGAGAATTTTATTGAAGAAGATCGGGCATTAGATCTCTCACAATACAATTGTTTCAATCTAAAAACAACCTTGTTTTCTCTGCTTAATCTATGCTTGAAACCTATGCAATAACTATGATCTCTGCTTCCTTACCCAAGGAATTCTTCCTTCTCCAATTCCAACAAGCCTTTCCTAGGCTTGTTCACCTTCTCTCACAAGCTCCATGCACAACCTTGTGCTTCCTATTGTTTGGTCTCACCAACTCATGCTCACTAAAACAACGATTAAACTTGTGCCTTTGTTCCTTCTTTTAAAGGCAATTCAAATGATTAGAATTAGTAAGTTTTCTAATTAAGGAATTGAACTCGAGCTTTTCTAGTTAACAAAAGTCAACACACTTAGTTAACTAGATCCTCCTAAAATTTAGGAGGCTAACTCCACTTAAGCTTTCAGTTCCCAATTTAACTCACACTATAAGATAAAAAATCGACCTTCAACTTCAACACATACATTAACTACCTCATGCACTCCTAATTTTTAGGGAAACCCCTAAATTATAGGAACTCGTCCTAATTTATAAGGAATCTCCATTTTTTAGGAACTCGAGTCATGCACAAGAAGGAGCTCGTTCTGGATCCTATAATTAAGGTACAAATCAAGGAACCATTTTCTCGCTACTATTTTCAACACTCCCTCTTAGTGAGGAAGGTGTTCCTAGAATAACCTCGTCCACATGGATATGTCTCCAACATTACCGTGTTCTCTGTTGTTGTAACTACTCCCTTTGAACTAGAAGGCTTCTTTGCTTTCTTCTACGAAATATGCTTTGAAGACCTGTCCTTTCCCACCATGTTATGTGAGTCCACAATCTGCCACGATCAATGATCACAACTCCTTTTGTGTCACTGAACTTTGGCTCAATATTTTTCTCACTAGGGGGCCTCTAAATCCATTAATAAGTCTACTCATTGGGTCTTCTAGATCTGCCCTCCTATTAGTGGTTTGGTCACTGCAACCCACAGAACTAGGGATGCACAACTCAGCCTCATAAAAACTCATTAGTCCTTCAATGATCATTGTACATGAGGGCTTCAAGGATTGCCCACTTGTCACGATTTTGGCTACCCCAAAATGTTGCTCCTAGGGCACACAAATCTGCAATCAGTGTGTTGGTCAATTTTGTTCATTGCTTATTTGCTCTAATACCATGTAAAATTTCCACAAAATTATGATACGTTGATAAGAACAATATGAAAAACACTTTCTTTTCTTACAAACACAAAATTTATCTACTTGATTTGCAGCGGAATTAGGAACAAAAATAAAAGCACATTCACATAATTGAACAACACAATTTTTACAAGGAACCCAACTGGGAAAATCCTCTGCTTGATGTGAATTTTATTGAAGAAAATTGAGCATTAGATCTCTTACACTACAAAGATTTCAATACAAAAACAACCTTGTTTTCTCTGCTTAATATAAGCTTTAAACCTATGTAAGAAAATTGATCTCTGCTTCCTTTTCCAAGGAATTCGTCCTTCTTCAATTCCAACAAGCCTTTCCTAGGCTTATTCACCTTCTCTCATGAGCTCTACACACAACCTTATGCTTCCTATTGTTTGGTCTCACCAACTCGTGTTCACCAAAACAATGATTAAACTTGTGCCTTCGTTCCTCCTTTTAAAGGCAATTCAAATGGTTAAATTTAGTGAGTTTTCTAATTAAGTAATTGAACTGGAGCTTTTTTAGTTAACAAAAGTCAACACACTTAGTTAACTAGATCCTCCTAAAATTTAGGAGGCTAACTCCACTCAAGCTTTCAGTTCCCAATTTAACTCACACTATAAGATCAAAACTCGACCTTCAACTTCAACACATTAGTTAACTGCCGCATGTACTCCTAATTTTTAGGGGAACTCCTAAATTATAGGAACTTGTCCTACTTTATAGGGAATCTCCTAATTTTTAGGAACTTGAGTCATTAACAAGAAGGAACTAGTTATGATTCATCTGATTAAGGCAAAAATCAAGGAACCTTTTTCTCGTGAATATTTTCAACAACACTACTTGTTGTCACATATACAAGGAGTGAAATATTGAAGCATATCATTTGTCCAAGGAAGGTGCTCTGCAAGTTCTAGGAGATTGTAACACCCTCTTCCTACATCTACCCAAGTAAATGACCAACCGGGGTAAACATGTGACAAAAGGATACTAATATGATATTCAACCTCCTAGATAACCTTGAGGAAGTGGAACCGATGGAAACATGACAAACACACCTTACAAAACATCAACAACATCCCCAGGAGTTAACCCAATCTCCCAGAATCCTGACCCTTGAGGCAGACTGACTTTTTGACCCTTTTGGACCATAGCTGCAGGCATTCCAAGGCAAGGTAGCGACTGGGAGCCTATAGACGTAGACACAACACAACAAACATATTGTGGCCATGGCCCCAATTGGTCAGTTCTGTGCTTGCAACTCTGGAATTTGTGCTACCTTTTCAGCCCCAGAGCGTAGGTCACTTCCCAGAACTTCATGAAACGTTAGGATATGTTAAATAAAATTAAAACAAAGGTACAAAAGCAATCATATCATCAGGCAATCATCTGGACCCCTCCTAGACATGACACACATTTTGTCAAACATGTCACAAACATTGCATCTACCGGTGTAAACAACATTAAACATAGGAGTCTCATACTTATCTGAGAATTGTTAAGAAGCATTCCTCCCTTACATCATAAGCTTCAATATAAGATATTTGACCATAGATACATTATGCATTCATTTACAAGTAAAAACATGGATAGATCCATACATCATCAGGGATAAAATACATGCTTATAACCAGCATAATAACAACAAAAATACCATGGATACAACAATAATAGAATCCATATAATAACCAGTACATTTGCATACCAAATACCAAAGGAATGATTTCTTCATTACTGAATGTAGAAACCAAGTGGAGATGGGACTTCCATGTTCCCTCCGACCATAGATTAGCTGAGCCAAATATCTCTTCAGCCAATCACCCTCGTGCCATATTCCAAGCATGAATGTGGGACTCAAACTGAAAGAACCAACCAGGGCACCCCAAGGCTAAACCACCTCACCCTCATCACCCTCATCAATATAAATCAGGCTTACTATGATCCATCCTGGATCACTAGGCCAACATATATAAATAAACACGCCATAACCATATTTACCATGATATACACCTAATCACTAGGCCAACAAAAGCATGGATATCACCAGATTCTCTCCGCCTAAACCACGAGGAATTTTTCTTGTTTCCTAGTCTCTTAGGCTTTACCACAACCCACAATATGAATCAGGGTTCACCAGGCCCTAAACCAAGACATACTCTCTAGGATTTACCATATATCCCAAACCCAGGATTCCTAGGCCGGATGGAGAGTAAACCACCTCTAGGATTTACCATATATCCCAAACCCAGGATTCTTAGGCCTGATAGAGAGAAAACCACCTCTAGGATTTACCGTATATCCTGCTATTCACTAGTCAAGGTTTCTTAGGCTTACCGAGGCAACACATTATCCGGCTTTACCACAACCCACAGTCCGGTTTAGGGGTTACTAGGACATGTGTTATATCAATTTAGAGATCCACCCCACTCAGATTCGAATCCATCTAAACCAAAACATGAGAACTCCACAACACCATGGCTATCTAGAAATGGCAAGGTTAGGCTAAAAACAATGTTACACCTAGAAAAACCCATGCCAAGACAGAAAAGAACCACATGAAATACCATGCATGTAAGATCTAGCAAGGAAAATACACTTGCAAATTGATACATCCCAAGAATGATGCTGTAGCAACTTGATTACTGCTCCTCCTTGCTTGCTTCCTCCTTTTTCCTGCTTTCTTGCCTTTCTTGGTCCAATACTGAAATGCTCCAAAAAATCTAAGTGTCCAAGAGTGAGAGAGAGAGAGAAAGGAATAATGAGAGAGCTCCAAAAAATGCAATGACAAAAAGTACCAACTGATCCTCAGAAGCCTTTTTATGAAAGAGGCCTATGTTTTCTTCATTTTATATTATTTTCCTTCATTCTCCTCCTCACATGCAACTTGTGACCTTTCATCTCCCTTTTCTCCCAATTTCCATTATTTTCATAAATAAATGTGCCAAAAATGCCATTTTTCCTTTCCAAAGCCTTTTCCTTTGTATTTTTCAATTTACTTAGCCATAATAAACCAAATGAACACCCACTAGGATGTTTTTCCCAACATTAAGCTTGGAATAAGTGTCCCATCAACCGTGGTTATTATTTTTAACTTTATTAATCGTAATTTTCACCAATGTTGTTACAGAACCCTCCCCCTTAGGGGACACCATCCTCGGTGTTAAACCACACATATACCTCAACAAAACCACTGAAAAGCAACCATACTTCCCATGGAGCTTTATAACATAGCTAGATGTAGTTTTTACAATGATCACCCGACTGAAAAGCAAACCAACATGAAATCATAACAACATGACAGCTATAATGACATGACACCATACTGCTTATTGGAACTTTATAACATATCTCATGGTGGTATTTACATCCATATAAATATGTACATACATCCAACCATCACTTCAAAACATATACCAAATAATTTCCAGAACATATGCTAAACAAAAACCAACGTCACACCAAAACTGCTTTGCCTCAACCAACAAACAAGGAAGGATACATGGCCTGCATCTGATTCGCCATCTCCCATGTAGCTTCATTGGGCCCAAAGTTATTCCATTGCACTTTAACTTGCTCTATTGATTGATTCTGCAGCATGAGCACCTTTCTCTGCAATATACATTGAGGCTTTGGTTGGAATTCTCCATCGGGTTCCACCTGCAATATAGACCAATCAATCACATGATTAGCCTCTTTAACATAATTATTAAGCGATTACATATGAAAAACATTATGGAATTTCACTATGGAAGGCAGTGCAAGTCGATAGGCCACTGGTCTGATCCTCTCAATGATCCTGAAGGTCCATAAAACCGTGGTGCCAGTTTCATGATCCAATCCGCAAGGAGCTCTTCTTGGGCTTGATACGCAAGTACACCTAAACCTCAACCTGAAACTCCTTGAAAAAAATATTCCTATATGCATAACTATTATGCCTATCCTGAGCGACCTTCAAGTTCTTCTTGATCACCTGCATTTCTTGTTCCATTTCTGCCAACATCTCTAGTCCAATCAGTACCCTGTTAACCAGATGAATCCAACTGATAGGAGTATTGCAACTCCCAAACATAGCCTTAAATAGACTCATATTCAATGACTCCTGATACTCGTTGTTGTAAGTGAACTCTACTAGTGGAAGATATTCTTCCCACTTGTGTTGTTGATGCATCACATACATTCTCAACATATCCTCTAATATCTTGTGGACCATCTCAGTTTGTCCATATTTATGCGCATGATAAGCTGTGCTAAAGGCAAAATCAATGCCCAAACCTGCAAACAACTCCTCCCAAAACTTGTAAGTGAACTTCACATCCCTGTCTAGCACAATCTTCTTTGAAACACCATGAAATCTGACTATGTCTCTGATAAACACCTATGCTACATCACTATCTGAGTATGTAGTATTCATTGGAACGAAAGGTGCAACCTTTGTCAACTTGTCCACGCACAACCATAATGGAATCATTTTGTCTAACTGTCTGGGAAAACCTGTGATGAAGTCCATGGAAATGGCCTCCCATTTCCACTCTGTAATTGCAATAAATTATAGCAGTCCACCTGGATGTTTAGACTCTGCCTTAATCATATGAAAATCCAAACATCTAGTTAAAAAATATGCCACATGCTTCTTTAGATTCGTCCAATAGTAAAATATCTTCACTGCAGTCAATGTCTTCTGGTAGGTTGGGTGACCTGAATATGGTTTCACATGAAACTCCCTCAAGATCAACTTCTTGAGCTCACTGTTGTTTGGTACATATATCCTGTCTCTAAATCTAACCAATCCATCTTCTATGAGATGGTAGTCCAAATCTTATACACGTGTACCTATACCTATACTTGTACCCATACCACCACCTGTACCTGTAAATGTACCAACACCAGTACATGTACCTATACCAACACATGCATATGTACAAACACATGTACCTGTACCTGTACCTATACCAACACATATACATATACCTGTACTTTGCTGCAACTTGTGCGCAATCTCCATATACCTGTGGTCCTGCTGACCTGTCTGCAAGATCCTATCTTGTAAGTCTGTTCCATAAGAGCTCATCGCTGCTAAGTGATTTACCTATACCCACCTGCTAAGAATATGCGACCATGTTCTCCTTTCCCTTGATGTACCTGATCTTGAAGTCAAAATCACTGATCATTGCTAACCATATAGTTTTCCTAACGTTCAAATTCAGCTGGTCAAACAAGTACCTCAACCCAATGTGATCACTCATAAGTATAAACCGCTTGCCAATAAGATAGTGCCTCCACATCTTCAGTGCATGTATAATCACTGATAGCTCAAGGTCATGTGTCGGGTATTTATTCTCATGCTCATTTAGTTTTCTCGACTCATAGCATACCACTTGTCCATCCTACATAAGGACCCCACCAAGTCCTCTCTTGCAAGCATCTATACACACTACAAACTCCTTATCCAAATTTGCAATAGATAACACTGGAGCATGTGTCAACAATTGCTTAAGTTGCTCAAAACTAGCCTCACACTCGTCTGTCCAATCAAAATTCTTACCTTTCCTTTGCAACGATGTAATAGGATAAGAAATTTGGGAGAAGTTCTTGATGAACCTCCTATAGTAACCTGCCAATCCCATGAATGATCTCACCTCATATACATTTTTAGGATCTACCCACTCCATGATGGCCCTTATATTTTTTGGATCTATTGCAATGCTTTCCTTGGAGACAACATTTCCCAAGTAGTGTACCTCAGTCTGGAAGAAATTGCATTTGTTGAGCTTAACATACAACTAATGATCTCTCAACAACGTCAACACCACTTGCAAATGCTCGACATGCTCTTCTTCATTTTTAGAATATAACAATATGTCATCAATAAACACAATCACAAACTTTTCCAAATAAGGATGGAACACATTGTTCATCAAACACATAAATGTAGTTGGGGCATTAGTCAAACCGAATGGAACTACAACAAACTCATAATTCCTGTACTTGGTCCTGAATGCAGTCTTGTAGATGTCTCGCTATTTGATATGTACCTGATGATATCTCGATCTCAAGTCAATCTTAGAGAACATTTCCGCTCCCTTCAGCTGATCAAACAAATCATTGATCCTTGGCAATGGGTACATGTTCTTGATGGTCACTTTGTTCAGCTGCCTGTAGTCAATGCATAGTCTAAGAGTGCCATCCTTCTTCTTCACGAACAACACTAATGCACCCCATGGCGATACACTTGGCCTAATGTACCCTTTGTCAAGCATCCCTTTCAGCTTCAAATTTAACTCTACCAACTCAGGTGTGCTCATCCTATAAGGTGACTTTGATGTTGGAGCTGCCCCTGGCATCAACTCAATAGCAAAGTATACCTCCTTGTGAGGTGGAAACTTTGAAATATCTGTTGGAAGCACATCCATAAATTGCTGCAAAACTGGATACCTTCTCAAAACATCTACATCCTCAACCTCCTTACCTTTGTCACTAGAGATATGAACTGCAAATAGTACACACCCTTTCCCACGACTGCGCTTGGCATGCATGGATGTCACCATTGTCATCCAAGCATTGAATTTCTTTTTCATAGAAATCTACCTTTTTCTTGTGAAGATATAACCAATCCATACCCAATAGCATATTTTATGAACCCAATGGAAATATGTTCAAGTGTGTTGTTTTTTTTTTGTTAATTTCGCAGAGCCTTACCATTTTATATATATCATAAAAGCAGATTGCTATACATATACTGATGCATTTAGTGGCCTCAACCTACCCGAAGGAAACCAGGTCTGTTGGCCATCGGAGTGAATTAAAAGCCAACCAGTACTGAAATTGTTTTTTCCTTCTACTTACCGCTATATATACTTTACTATGTCCAAAAAAGTTATAGTTTCGTCAATGGCTGTAAAAAATTGCCGCAAAAATCATTAAAGACCAAAAGACTAATAAGAGAAAATGTCACCTATCAGAAGGGTCAATAGGAGCCCGGTCTTTTGCAGTAGAACCCGACATCTCTACTTGCTGCATTGCATGTAGTTGTTTTTCAATTCTTCTGATTCTTGCCGTAGCATGGTACTGAGACATGGAAATATATCGGATTTCCTATTTAATTTGCTGCAGTTCTGAAACCACTGAAGGGTTTCCTTCTGTTTTGTGCATGCTAGTCATGGCATTTGCCAAAACACACTTGAGCTTCCAATAGGTGTTGAAAGATTGATGGAAAAGGGATAACCTTCCTCTTGTATTCCCCGGGTCGTAGAGGAAGTCCATGGTGGCCTGCTGCTGCTTGATATCTTCATCTTCATGGTTACTCTCTCTTTCCCAGCCTTGGATGGTATTTCGGATCTGATTTGGGTTTCCAGCTTCATAAATATCATAGATATTTTCCATAACTTCTTTATTAGTTTTCCTTTTGCGCTTACTAGGTCCCTCATTCTGAATCAGTTGTTTCTGTTTCCCTTTTCCGGTTCCTTTGCATTTCCCATATTGTCCTTTTGCCATTACTTTGGTCTGACGGGAAAATTCCAACTGCTTTTCTCTTATCCCTGTAATACTTTGGAACAGGCCAAATTTCCGGACGTCGCCGTAGCTCTACCTCTGTTTTCTCGGACTGCTTTGGGGAATGCCTGCTGAGAACCTTACCTCTCTGAGGTTCCCTTTCCTGTTTTAACTCCGCCCTCAGGCACTGTTTCCAAACTCTAGCTAACATGATTTGCTGGCATCCTTCTTTTCCACAGGCTTGCATTATGTTTGAGCATGTGACTGTATGCCTTCACCGGCCTCCTGCGAAGGTTGCAATTACTTGTTATGGTGGACGGTCAGGTGCACGCCTCCGCGTGGCACTGAAATTTGTCCGTTCGGAGCAACGTGGCACCCTGATCGGGGGATGTTTAAGTGTGTTGTTGTAGGCATACCATTTAACTCAAATGCACAAGCTCTTACCCAATGGTGAAATATTTTCTTCTTACTTGTGGCCAACTGCACTTACCAAGATTATGCATGAATTTCCTTCCTCAAACCACACTTATCCACCAAGTCAGGACTAACATAGCTATAATTAGATCCAGGGTCAATCAAAATAGAAATAAATTTATCACAAAGCTTATCGTCCATCTCAATCATAAAAGCCTGGTGATCTTCCTGCTTGTTGTCCACCGCTGCATAAATACGATGAATGCTCTACCCAATGTCCCCAACAGTTTGCGTCTCCGGTGCATTTTATATCTTAGGCATACCACCCTGAATCTGTGGACAATCTCTCTTAAGGTGCTCTTCACAACATTTCCAACACTCAAACCGTCCTGTACCATTACCTCCATGTTGTTGTTGTGATCTATGCTGCTATTGTGGCCTATGTACCTATCCAACCGCATTAAAATTCTTTAGCGGTGTCACATTTTCTTTCCCATCTACATTACGAGACCTTGATCTCTTAGGATGCCATTTACCTTTACCTTGGTCTTTCCCTTTCCATCCTTGCTGAGACTCATTCTTGTGCTTTGATTATTCATAGCAACGCTTCAAATTCCCCATGACTTCCTTGAGTGACCGAGGCTCATCATACTCAATCTAGTCTCTGAATGCTAATGGAAAAACACTGAAAAATCATTGAACTTTAGCCTTCTCATCCTCAAGATATGGTACATACCTCAATAGCTCCAAATTTTTTTTCATGTACTCCTCATCTATCATTGATCCCAACTTTAGCTCATAGAATTCTTTGACCTTGATGTTGTCTCTCTGAAAAGTACTTTTTTCTGAAGATCCTTTTGAACTCATGCCAATTCAAGTCCTTGGTTATGATGTCTCTGACCCGCTTCACATCTTCCCACCAAATGTCTGCTTTACCTTTCAAACTAAAGATAACAATCCTAGCCTTCATGTTTTCTGTGTACTCATGCAACTTGAAGAATTTGTTGATTCCAAGTATCCAAGCCTCTGCATCTTCTCGTTTCTTCAAGTCTCCATAAAAAATAGGTGGTTTTCTTTCTTGAACTCATCTGGAAAGTATCCCTTGTCATCGCTCCTATAAGGATGATACTGATGACAGTCATGAGGTCTATCCAAACCAGAACTAGAATGGTACATTTACTCATCATCCATCCTATCCGAAGTGTCCAAAAACCTGCCATATCTCAGTGTATCAGCTCTATCTGACTTGTGTCTGCCAGGAGACCTACTTTCATATGCCCCATTAGTTTTGTCCTCCTGTCCATAGTTGATCGTAAATGACCCTTGTTTCTGCAAATCTGACAAGCTCTAAAGAACTATCGCATTCACCTATGCTTGTTTCTCTTGTTCCTATATGATCTTATCATTATCCACCTTACAACTCCTTATTTCTTCCTTTAGACTTGTTAACGTGTCTTCCAAATTAGAAGAGTGCCCACCATGCTTCTCATATGACTCATAGGGAGAGTTCTTGTAGTCTACCATCTTTCTATCCATGTTGATCTTTATTCTTGCCAAGAATAGTATGTTAGCTAAACCAAATAATAATAAACCAACGTACCTTAGTGTAATTTGGGGAGGATACATCCCGCAAGATCAACCAATCAACGTAATACATGTATATACAAAATCATAACATCTTATAAACTTGTAACACATGGTATATTGGTGCATAATCATCATTCTAGTTGGATTCCAATCATCGATGCATGACAATACCAATTACACACCAATGCAAACTTGATCACACACAATCAAAAGCACAAACCATACACAAGCATAAGCAACATGTAACCCAACATGAATGACCAATGCATGTTCAACATATGATGTCACACTAGAAATCATCCACGGATAACACACAAGCATGACCAATATGTGACCTAGCATAAACAAGCAAAGCATATACAACATGTAAAAATATGTGAGCAAGTGTGCATGCACAATACATGAGCATGAACAACACATAATCAATCATATACACCTCACAACATGTTGACAACAACATCATCAATCCTCCCATGGAAACACCACTGCCACCATGGCCAACACAACACGGATGCAACAAAAAAATAAACCATAGGTATGAGAAACACATGTGCAACCAATAGAAAATCAAGATCAACACACCGCCCATCCAGTCCAAGGGTTAGACCATGCTCTGATACCACTCAGTAACATCCTCTTCCCACATCTACCCAAGTAATCGTCCAACTGGGGTAAACATGTCACGAGAGGCTACTAAGATGAGATTCAACATCCTATATGACCTTGAGGAAGTGGAACTGACGGAAATATGACAAACACACCTTACACATCATCAACAACATACCCAGGAGGTAACCCAACCTCCTAGACCCCTGACCCTTGAGTGAGACTGAATTTTTTACCCTTTTGGACCGTATTTACAGGAATTCCAAGGCAAGGTAGCGGCTGGGAGCCTATAGCCGCAGACACAACACAACAAGCATGCAACAGGGGCCCCAATTGGTAATTTCAGTGCCCACAAATCCGGGATTTGTGCCACCTTTTCACCCCCAAAGCCTAGTTCACTGCCCAAAACTGCATGAAAATTTAGGAGATGTTAAATAACATTAAAATAAAGGTACGAAAGTAATCATATCATCAGGAACTCATCTAAACCCCTCCTAGCCATGAAAGACATTTCTTGAAACATGTCACAAACATTGCATCTATAGGTGTAAACAAAAAATTTAAGCATAAGGGTCTCATACTTATCTGAGAATCACTAAGAATTATTTCTCCCTTACATCATAAGCTGCAATACAAGCTATTTGACCCTAGATACATTGTGCATTCATTTACGAGTAAATACATGGATAGAGCCATACATCATCACTAATAAAATACATGCTTATAACCAACATAATAACAATAGAAATACCATGGATACAACAACAATAGAATCCACATGATAACCGATGCATTTGCATGCCAATACCAAAGGAATGAGATCTTCATTATTGAATGTAAAAACAAACCAGAGATGGGACTTCCACATTCCACTCGACCATAGATTGGCTGAGCCAAATGTCTCTTCAACCAATCACCCTCGTGCCATATTCGAAGCATGAACGTGGGAATCGAATCGAAAGAACCAGCGAGGGCATCCCAATTCTAAACCACCTCACCCCATCAATATAAATAATGCTTTACCGTGATCCATCCTGGATCACTAGGCCAACACAGTAAACATGTAATAACCGGCTTTACCGTGATCTACACCCGATAACTAGGCCAACACAAGCATGGATATCACCAGATTCCCTCCACCTAAACCGTGAGGAATTTTCCTATTGCCAAGTCTCTCATGCTTTACCACAAACCATAGTCTGAATCAGAGGTCACTAGGCCCTAAACCGAGACATACTCTCCAGGATTTACCGTATATCTGAAACCTGAGATTCCTAGGCCGAATGGAGAGAAAATCACCTCTACGCTTTATTGTGTATATCGCCATTCACTGGTCGAGGATTCATAGGCCTACCAGGGCAACACACTATCTAGATTTACCTCAATCCACAGTCTGGTCCAGGGGGTACTAGGCCATGTGTTATATCAATTCAGAGATCCAGCCCACTCAACTTTGAAAACATCTAGTAATCTAGGTAAATCAAAATATGAGAAATCCACAACACCATGGCTATCGAAAAATGGCAAGGCTAGGCTGAAAACACTGTCACACTTGGAAAAACCCATGCGAAGACATAAAATAACCACACGTGCAATACCATGCATGTCAGATCTAGCAAGGAAAATACCCATGCAAATCGGTACCTGCCTAGAATCCTGCCATAACTGCTTGATTCTTGCTCCTCCTTGCTTGCTTCCTCCTTTTTCGTGTTTTCTTGCCTTTCTTGGTCCAATACCAAAATTCTCCAAAAAATCTAAGTGTTAAAGAGTGAGAGAGAGAGAGAGAGAATAATGAGAGAGCTCCAAAAACTGCACTAAAAAACAATACCAACTAATCCTCATAAGCCTTTTAATAGAAGAGGCCTTTATTTTCTTCATTTTGCACTATTTTCCTTCATTTTCCTCCTCACATGCAACCTATGACCTTTCATCTCCCTTTTATCCTAATTTCCTTTATTTTCATAAACAAATGTGCCAAAAATGCCATTTTTCCTTCCGAAAGCCCTTTCCTTTGTATTTGCCAATTTCCTTAGCCATAATAAACCAAATGAACACACACTAGGATGTTTTGTCCAACATTCGACTTGGAATAAGTGTCCCATCAACCACGGTTATTATATTTAACTTTATTACGTGAAATGTTCACAAGGGTTGTTACAGAGATTGGCAGGTCACTGAATGTGTAGATGGTTTAGACCACCAATTTCAGCATCCTTCTTTCCTCACCACCTAACAATTTTTAGTGTGGGGTCTGCCATGTTTCTCTCCCTCCCACAGAGGGACAATTTTTTGTTACTTGTTTTATGGTTCTGTTTGATACAAGACAATGTTATTTATGTATTTGTATCTATTTTTTGTGACTATTCTTTCAACAATCGATTTTTGTATGCTTATTTTGGATAGTCTGTTTTGATGTGTTGGCTCTCATAGCAGTTGGATGTTATTCAATGGCCTCATTAGAAGAATTATGGAAATATGCTAAAAGCATATTTGATTATGTAAATTTTTATTTTCCTTATAGAATAAAAGGTTAAAATTATTTTCTTTGATTTTTTTTAAGGGTATGATTACAATTTAAAGTATTACACTTTAAATTTAAGATTATGATATAATCATGTAGAAGAATTTTTATTTATTGAGAAAAATAATGTATTCATGGTTAAGTCGAGAAAACCATCTCACTTGAGTCATAAGTAGATTAAGAGAAACAAGTTTTCTAACAAAAACAATGAGAAATTCTCTTTATTATTCCCTACCACGCCAGGGACTATAACATTCACTTTGTGGTCAAAGTATGTTGACTTAGCATTTTTTTGCAATTTTAACCAAAGTTTTGGGAGAATGCTTAATATTTTTTATTTTTCATAAATTCAAAAATAATGTTCTAATTTTCAGGAAATATTAATTCTAATTTTTGATTAGCTGAGGGAGCTCTATTGGGACATAATTCCCTTGGTGGAGGGAATTTTATTTTCAATATTTTTTAATGCCTGAAAATTCATTAAAAAAATGATGTGAGAATTGGCGCGATTGCAAGCGTTTTTCATAAGAAGGGGGGGGGGGGGGGGGGGTGTTGAACAAATCTGCAATAAATATTGTTTTTTTTTTCCTCGAGAAAAAAGCATAATTTTATTTACTGCAGGTGAGTTATAAAATTACATTGTGAGAAAACACATTTCTATGTGATCGGAAATACAAACCCTGTAATTTGTATACAGGGACAGAAGCATAGTGATACTATGCATGGACCAGTAGCAATAGAAGACAATGAAATACACTACGCTGTTTATAAGCTGTCACACAGCGTACCTCTGCTAACATAGCAAAGAAAAAACAGATCAGTAATGGTTGCTAATGTGCAAACAGTCAAAGACAGAGCATCGAAAACACACAGCGCTGCATAAAATCAGAAACCACTGCGCTGCATAAAGACAAACCACCACGATCCTCTGCCCATAGCGTAAAGTTAAAACCGGTTCAGTTAATGGAACATCACCACGATCAAGTCAAAGGCAGAGCCCATTCGAAAGCACCCTGTATTTACAACAGAGCCAGCAAAAACGCCCTTTTCTGTCAATCTGTCAAAGAAAAAAGGAGAAGCCAGTCCTGAGACATTGACCCAAAGCAATCTGTCAATCTGTCCATGCCCAGAGACACTGTGTCCAGCCCATAGAAGAAATCCATCAATGTGAAGAACAACAAAACTGAAACACCCTCACCAAGCACAAAAAGCAGTGAAGGCACATTTACTGTCAATCTGTCAAAGGAAAAAAGTGTAGCCAGTCTTTTTACTTTGACCCAGAGCTAACTGTCAAGTCCAATAAAATCAAAGGAAGTTTTTTTTAAAGCCATATGAGGCAATGACCCACTATAAGATGTATAATGAGATCATATTTGGAACCCACAAAGGTGTAAACAAAGTCCCAAGAAACTACTGTCAGCCGGAAACCTCCCAGAAGTTCAAACAAGAGAAAGTAGTCCACTTCCTCCAGAAATGTGGGATCATCACACCTTTTGAAAGAGATCTCTCGACATTTTTGTAGACCAACCAACAGGTCAAAAGTAAAAACCACCCAACCTCTGAAAACCTGTACAGTCCTCACACTGAGAGGATGAAACAGTAGACAAAGATCAGGCCAAAGCATAGACCGATAGCCACTAATCGAATAATGAAGGGTGGAAATATTCAGAGAAAACACCCTCTATATGTTCTCTGACCCTCCAGATGCCTTCATCCAACAGCAGCCCCCTCTTAGAAGCTTGATCCGCCTGCTCATTATTTTCACGATAGATATGTTGACATGAGAAAGAGGCAAAGGAACGGAGGATCACTCCAATGGAAGAGAACATATTTTGTAAAAGATGAACTCTACAGTTCTGTACACCTTTTATCCAGTTTATCACGTTCAATGAGTCCCCGAAAACATTTAGCTGCCTGCAACCTTTCTCCAGAGTGAACAGAAGAAGGATCTTGAGACTCAGCAACTCAGCAAAATTATTTGACCCTCCCCCCAGCCCAACAGAGATCTCGTACCAGTGTGAATCCGAGAGAAACAACAAAGCACCACCCCCACAGAGATTTTGTTGCATAGCTCCATCAAAAAAACCCCATGGCCTTCCCCTATCAATCTCCAACATGAGGATCTCCCTCTGATTGGCAACACGGATATGAATAGGGAATGCAGAGTGCAGCCCCACAGTCATAGCACCGACAATCTCGGGAGTACTAACAGAACCATCAAAAAGAAGCCGGTTACGGGCCAACCAACAACCCCATATAACGAGAAGAGGCAGTGATTTTAAGTTCATCTCAGCTGTAGACAGCCACCACGATTCCCAGGCATGAGAGACAGAATTACCCTCCCATCTACATCGTAATCCCAAAAGCCTGGAACACTCCAACCAAATACCTTGAATGAAAGAGCAGCTGAGGAAAAGATGATCAACTGATTCAATCTCTGCTTTGCACAAACAGCACCATCCAGGGCCCTGAAAACATCTGTTTTGCAGCACGTCCCAGGTAGGGACTCTATTTTCAAGGACACACCACATAAAAAGGCGTGTCTTAGGAGGACAATTCAATTTCCAGAGAATCTTTGACCACCAACGCACCTCACCCAGAACATTCCCTTCACTAAGCTTTTGATATCCGGCCCGAGGGGAATATATCCCCGAAGGGTCAAAATCCCAAGCGATCTTATCATCCCTGTCCGAGAGCACAAGATGAGCCTGTTTTAGAGCACGAATATATACCGCCAGAGCCCTTTCATCAACACCCTCCAGCCCAAAGGAAGAAGCCTGTAACCAAGATTGGATGCCCAATCTCCTCCGAACCGGATCAGCAAGATGGAAGAGAAAGGTAATCCCCTGCTGCCTTAAAGCCTCAACCGTGCGCCTAGGAAGGAGGTGCTGAAAAGTACTACCCATCCACGGATCCTCACCCACCCGCAGCTTCCTACCATTTCCCACATCCCAAGCCAAACTAGATTCCAGAATGTGAAAATATTTTACAAGTGCCTTCCAAATCACCGAGCCCCCAGCAAAGGTTTTCCCAGGAGACCTTATCCAATCCACAATGGAGAAAGGAGCAATATATTTGTGAGAAATCACCTGGGTCCAAAGGCTGTCACCATTGATGAGCCTCCAGCCACCCTTGGCAGTAAGGGCCTGAGAAAAAAGGAAGATATTTTTCAGACCCCAACCACCCAACGCTTTTGGAACATCAATTTTTTCCCATCGAACCCAAGGGGTCACCAAAGAATCTTGTTTACCACTCCACAGGAATCTGAAGCAAATCCACCTAGCAGCCTCCAAAATACCCTTGGGAATCCACGACAAAGACAACCAATACACCGGAACAGCCTCCAGAACCGACTTAACTAGAGTCAACCGCCCAGCTCGGGATAACCATTTATGTGACCAAACTTTCAATCGTTTTTCCAGCTTTTCGAGCAACCAGTTCCAGTCAGTTTTCCTATAATCATTGGGTTTTAAATGGAAACCCAAGTAATTCAGGCCAGCATCCAAACCAACAGCAGTATAGGGGAAGATCCGCGAGAACTCACGTCTCTCCTCATCCCTCAACGAATGAGTGGAGATAGAAGACTTCCCAGCATTCACTTCCATACCCGTAGCTTTGCCAAACAAATCCAGGATCTCACCAACCGTATTAGCATCACGAACCGACCCAGAACAGAAAATTAGAACATCGTCAACAAAAAGAAGGTGAGAGATGAAAAGGTTTGGAGCAACCTGAATGCCCTTCAAAGTACCCTGTCTCTTTGCCACAAGAAGAGCTCTACTCAAACCTTCAGCAACCAGTAAAAATAAGAGGGGAGAGAGGGGACAGCCCTGGCGCAGCCCTCTTTCAGCATGAAAAAAAGGGGATGCCGCCCCATTGAGCAGAACAGAAAAGGAAACGGTTGAAATACAGCTCATAATCCATCGTATGAAACCGATACCAAAACCAAGGTGAGTAAGAAGCATACGAATATATAACCAACTTACCCGGTCATATGCTTTGGATAGGTCTATTTTCAGCACCGTCCCTTTGAGGTTCTTGGTCTTCATGCTATGGAGAGCCTCTTATGCAGTCCCAATTGCTTCGTGAATTTGACGACCTTCCAAAAAACCAAATTGCTCACCGGAAATGTGAGAAGACAGTATACCTTTGAGTCTTCTCGCAACCACCTTGGCTATCACTTTATAGATACAGTTGCACAAAGAGATTGGACGGAAATCAGCCAGAGAAAGGGGGTTATCCACCTTCGGAATAAGAGCTATGAATGTGGAATTGAAGCAAACAGGAATCCGCCCAGAAATCCTGGTATCCTCCACAACTTTCAGCAGATCATTCCCTAAAATGTCATAAAGAGCCAGGAAAAATTCAACTGACCACCCATCTGGCCTCGGACTTTTGTCTTTTTGAAAGCTTTGAAGAACCTCCTTTAGCTCTTTTTCAGAGACCTCCGCCATCAAAGATCTATTTTCAGCCTCCTCCACAAATCTCGGAAAGTATTGAGCAACCCTTATCACTTCCGCTATTGAAGCATGTCCTGGGGCCTTAAAAAGGTCCTTGAAATGATCAACCCCCAATCTAGCTTTGGCCTCAAAAGAAGTATGCTCAATGCCCTGACCATCTCTTAACGTCCAAATAGTATTAGCAGCCTTCCGGCCGCGAGCATATGCATGAAAAAATTTTGTATTCTCATCCCCACTAGCCAGCCAAGTGGCCCTGCTCTTCAACCTCCAAGATTCCTCCTTATCCATAAGAAGGGAGTTCCTTCTTTTTTCCAATGAAACAAGTGTGTCTTTTTCATCTTGGGATTGAAAGCCACCCCCAATGCCCTCATAAATCAACCGGAGATCCTCTTCCACCTGTTTCAACTCCACATCCTCCCTCTGTCTCTTAGCAGCCGACCAACCTTTCACAGCAACCTTTAATCGCTTTAAGTTTTCAGCAAACTGGAAGGCAGCAGAAAGAGGACTGTCCTCCCTAAAAGGAATCCAGCAATCAAGAACTAAAGCTTTGAAAGAATCATCCCTAAGCCATATTTTGTTGAACTTTAAAGGGCTAGGGGGCTGCCTAGGCCCGATCTTTAGCTCAAGAAAGATAGGAAAATGGTCAGAAGCACCCCCACTACCAATCCACTGCCTAATCATAAAAGGCCTGTTCACAATATGCTCAGCCACCAAAAAACGATCTAGTCTCTTGGCAATTCTGTCATCAGCACATCTATTATTCCTCCAAGTAGGTTTCAGCTTGATGGGCTCAATGTCCAGCAAGTTATTCTCCTCCAATTTTTGAGTGAAAAAACCAGTCAAAGAGTCGATATGTGCATGAGGTCCCCATACCTCTGACTGTCCCAAAGAAAAATTCAAATCTCCACCTAAAATAACAGAGTCTCTCTTGATTAAAGAGTTATTCAAGAGAGAGTCCCAAAAAGGAATACGGTCCTGATAAGGGCCATAAATATTAAAGAGATTGAAAGCTTCACCAAGCTCCAATGACAGAAAATTTATTCCCAGGACCGACTCCATACCCCAGAGAGTATGTGATTTGACTGTTTTTTCATTCCACCCAATGGCCAAACCACCCGACCTCCCTCTAGCATCCAAGGACTCAAAAGACCAGCCAGGAAGCCAACCCTCCATTCTAGCTTTGACCACCAACCCACCACCTAAAGTCTCTTGAAGCAAAATGATATCAGGACATTCCAGAAAGATAATTCTTCGGAAAGCAGCTTTCTTTTGGGGACCTGCCAAGCCCCTGCAATTGAATGACATAATCTTCATTAAACACCCGGCTTCAGGGAGTGGCTTGCTCTAAGCGCCCTGTCAATCGAAATCTGCCTCCCATCATGAACATCCATCTTAGCTCGGTCCTGTGCTTTTGCCAAAAAAGAGATCCTACCCCTGCCCCGAGCAGAAGGGGATTTTCCCTTCCCAAATCCACCAGCTCCTTTTTTTGCACTAGATCTTAGATTATAACCAGAGGCCAAAGAAGCTGTTTTAACCACAGAGTTTGACAGCTTGTCACCTGGGTCATAAACTGAAACATAATCCTTCTCTTGGAGAGCATACAGCGAAACAGGCTGTGAGGTAAATTTAGGAACAACACAAGAGACCTTTCCACCAGCATCCTTCCTACCTGAGTCTGAAAGCGAGACAGAAGACTGAAACAAGTATAAAGAGAAGTTTAAAGCAGGAGAAAAAGGAAAAGAGCCCAAAAGTGTACGATTCACCACAGAGAAAACTTCATTCAGCACAACATCTTCCTTTAGGTAAAAAACTGTTCCGAATTGTCGTCTGTGAACTTCCACAACCTCGAGCTCTCCACATCCAGCATCTTGGAAGAGAGCCTCCTGCTCAGTAGAAGGGCCAGAAGAAACACTCAGCCCCTGAAGATCTGCCTCAGACATCATACAAGAGCCATAGTCATCAGATAAAACCTGTTCTGCACTTGACTGGTCTGAATAAGGATCTGTTTGTGGGCTGTGAGGAACGAAACCAGCCTCCTTCCTCAGAGAAGCCTCCATATGAGGATCAGAATCCCTCCTTTTGGCATAACTAAAAACAGAACTGCATTCGTATGCTGGATGTCCATAGACATGGCACCGACGGCAACGAAAAGGAACCTTTTCATAGTCAAGGATCTGCTTAATATCATAAGGCCCCCACCGGAGATTCATAGTTTCTGCAAGTCCCTCTCTGATATTAATCATCACCAAAATTCTTGCTACCCGCCTGAGGTTTGTCTTGATGAAGGAGAGGTCTGCCTCTAAGAAAACCCCAATGGTATTGCCTATACCACGAAGGTGCTCCTCTGTCCAATAATGAAGGGGTAACCCAGGTAGACGAACCCACAGTGGGACCGAATCCACCCTTTCCCTGCTGGCGTCAAAGAGCGGATGCCAAGGCTTAAAGAGCAGAGGGGAGTTATCAACAGCCCAGCACCGTTGTGTCACCCACTGGAGATGATCAGAGCACAAGAGATGGAAAGCGAACCACCCCTTTGAAAGGGAGACCACCTCAGGCACATAACCAAGGCCGGATTTCCAATGCGCATCAGCCCAGGAGACTATAGTTTTCAGGGCAAAATGCCTACCCACAGCCCTGCCAACCAGAGTTCTGTCAGCCATTACTGAGACCTGTTCCCACCCTATGTCTTCACCCAAGACATAATTGAGCTCAGCAGTTTTTTTCTTAATCCATTTTTTGTTTCTACGCCTCTGCTTCGGCACTTCAGACTCTTGACAAGTTTTTGGGCCCGTCCCTTTAATAGTTTCAGAAACCTTTACTCCGCTCTGTTCTGCCCAGCTTATGGGACAAAGGGAAGGTCGTACACTTACCTTCTCCCCAGAACCGTCCACATTACTGACCACAGGTGCAGAGGGGTCCAGATCAATGCGGTAGACAGATGAATAGGCTCCCGGTGAGCCACCCAAGTCCACGTTCACAGTCTGGATGGGTACTTTCCCCCCGTTCAAAAACAATAAAGGATCACGCCCATTCAGAACATTAAGCTCTTGCTGACCAGGCTTATAACCTCCCGTCCAGCCATCGATCCCTGCATGGAAAAACATGGGCGACAGCCTCCCATCCGATAGAATCGGGGGCTCCACCGCTCCATTTAAAAAACCACCTGACAGTCCTCCGGCTCGGGAACAGACAGGTTCTATAGTATCAAAAATGCCATGCGCAGAGACAGGCAGAGAACTGGTCTGGTCATCGAAACGCGAGGCACACCCAACTCCATTCAAAAAGCTCAGAGTCCCGCCCAAACGCATCGTTCCGCCCGCTCCTTTTCTTGATTGTAATCTGCAATAAATATTGTTATGTTTCATTTTGCGGAGTTCTTATCTTGCGAAGGATGGAGTATGTGTGGGATAAAAGGGGTGCGGAGTAAAATTGTATTGTGTAACAAAGAAATTGATTTTTAAACTTGTTTGCAAATTTGATGCGTTTACAAGTCCTTTGCAAAGGCGGGACGAGGGGGGGGGGGGGGGAGCGCTGAACAAATTTGCAATTAATATTATTGTTTTTTCTTCTTCAGAGATTTTACTATGCGAAGGATGAAGTGTGTGCGGGAGAACGGGGGTGTAGGGGGATTTGTGTTGCGCAATGTTGGAATTAAATTTTCACAAATTTATCTACATGGGAGAGCAATTGCATAGAGCTGTGATTTTATAGAGCTATGAATCATTGTTAATGAATGGATAAGTGTGGTAGAATGAGGATGCAAAGGGAACTTTAATTAATTTAGATATGAACAAAATTTGAATTAATGTTATTTTGTTTCATTGTGCGAAGGACAAGGTATGTGCATGAGAATGGAGGTGCATAGGGAACTTTGTTTTTCATGGATGAAATTAATGTTAAACTATCAATGTTAATCTGGGTGGAATGAAGGGTGATTATGTTTCATTGTTCAAAGCTTTGTTGTGTGAAGCTTTCCTTGTGCAGAGCTTTTACTGTGCAGAGGGTGGGATATGTACGGGGGAACGAGGATGCAGAGGGAACTTTAATTAATTTATCTATGAACAAATTTTGAATTAATATTATTATGTTTCATTGTGTGGAGCTTTGACAGTGTTGAGGACGAGATATGTGCGGGAGAACAAGGGGTGCATATGAAAATTTATTCAGAAGGGACAAAATTAGTGTTAAACTATTAATGTCAATTTATTATTATTATGTTTCACTGTACGAAGCTTGCTTGCGTGGATATTTCCTTGTGCAAAGGAAGGGGAATGTGTAGGAGAACACAAGTGCATATAGAACTTTATTCCATACAAATGAAATTAATTTTAAACTATTTTGTATTTAAAACTTTTACAAATTTAGCTAACAAGGTTCGTAATTAACGTGTTCATAATGTCTTGGTTCTGTTTCTTCAGTTAGTGTTTTCCTATGTGTAATGAATGATGTGCAGACTAGGGGGTTTGTGCAAGAGAGATAGGGTTTGTGCTAGTGATTATAACATTCTCCTGGGCACTAAAGTGTGCTAAATCTATATTATTTGAGTGTAACAAAAGTTTCATCTGCAGTGTTGTGGCTTTCCAAATAGATTTACGGTCGATATATTTTCACATGTTTTTCTTGTATTATCAATTTTATCTTCCACAATAACCATTAGTGTGTTGATATTTTCACGATTAGATAGAAACTAAACATACTTATAAATTTTACAGGGCTTTTGTTCAATTAGTGCTCTCACAGTGAGAGAAATACATGAGCTGCAAGAATTGGCATAGTTTGCAAGTCGTTTGCATAAGTGTTGGGGGGGGGTGGGGGATGACCAGATCTGTAATTAATATTATTATGTTTCTTTATGTGGATTTCTTATTGTGTGGAGGACAAATTATGTTGGAGAGAAAGGGGGTGAAGAGGAAAATGTATTGCGTAGTGAGGAAATTAATTTAAAACTTGTTTGTAGTTGAAACTTTCACAAATTTAGTTGTGGGAGAACAGTTGCGTAGAGTTGTGATTTTGTGAGTGCTCAAACAAAGTTTTATTTCTCTACCCAATGATGTTATAATTTATACGTTTACATTTTCTTTGCAAACGCGGGACAAGGGCGGGGGGGCGGGGGGGAAGAGGCGCTGAACAAAGCAATTAATAATATTATTTTTTCTCTTTTGGAACTTTTACTGTGCGAAGGATGGAGTGTGTGCAGGAGAACGAAGGTGAAAAAGGAACTATATTGTGCAACAATGAAATTAAATTTTCACAGATTTAGTTGTGTGAGAGAAAAATTACATAGATATATGATTTTATAGGGATATGAATATTTACAGATGATGGGGTATGTGCGGGAGAATGGGGATATAGAGGGAAATTTAATTAATTTAACTATGAACAAATTTTGAATTAATATTATTATGTTTCATTGTGTGGAGCTTTTACTATGAAAAGGATGGGGTATGTGTGCGAGAATGGGGGTGCATAACTAATTTTACTCGGCAAGGATGAAATTAATGTTAAACTATCAATGTTGATTTGTGTGGAATGAAGGATGATTATGTTTCATTGTACGAAGCTTTCATTTTGCAAAGCTTTCTTTGTGTGAAGCTTTTACCGTGCGAAGGACAGGGTATCTGCGAGAGAATGGGTATGCAGAGTGAACTTTAATTAATTTAACTATGAACAAATTTTGAATTAATATTATTATGTTTCATTGTGTGGAGTTTTTACTATGCAAAGGATGGGGTATGTGTGCGAGAATGGGGGTGCATAAATAAAATTACTCGGCAAGGATGAAATTAAACTATCAATGTTGATCCGTGTGGAATGAAGGATGATTATGTTTCATTGTACGAAGATTTCATTTTGCAAAGCTTTCCTTGTGTGAAGCTTTTACCGTGCGAAGGACAGGGTATCTGCGAGAGAATGGGTATGCAGAGTGAACTTTAATTAATTTAACTATGAACAAATTTTGAATTAATATTATTATGTTTTATTGTATAGAGGACATGATATGTGTGGGAGAATGGGGTGTACATAGGGAACTTTATTCGACAGGGATGAAATTAATGTTAAAATATTAATGTTAATACATTATTATTATGTTTCATTATGCAGAGCTTGCTTTCACGAAGCTTTCCTTTTGCGGAACTTTTAATGTGTAGAGAAAGGCGAATGTGCAAGAGAAAGGGGGCTCAGATGGAATTTTATTCCGCACAAACGAAATTAATTTTAAACTATTTTGTATTTAAAAAATTTGGAAATTTATCTAAGGTGTGTAGTTAATGTGTTTGTAATGTCTTGGTTTTGTTTCTTTGGTTAGAGCTTTCCTATGTGCAATGAAGGATATGTAGAGGATGAGTTTTGTACGAGAGAGATGAGGTTTGTGCTAGTGAGTTAACATTCGCCTAGGCATCAAGTGCGTTGAATCTATATTATTTGAGTGTAACAAAAACATTTCATCTGTACAGTTGTGGCTTTTTGGGTAGATTTCTCGTCGGCATATTTTTTTCACATGTATTTCATACATTATCTCTTCAATTTTTTAATAGTAACCATTAGCATGTTGATATTGTCAAAATCCGATAGAAACAAAACAAATGTACGAATTTTACGAGGATTTTGTTTGGTTAGTGTTGTCATAGTTAGAGCAAGACAAGAGTTGCTAGTGCGGTCATATTATGTTGTTTCATTTTAAGCTCTTTTCCATTGAAAATTTTTACACATTTAATTGTGCGGGACAAGATCTGAATATGCATAGGATGGTGTATGTGCGTGAGAATGGGGATACAGATGAAACTTTATTATGCAAACGCGGAATTAATTTAACTAGCAACAGAAACTCTAATAAACATTAAATAAGAAACATTGTTGTTTGCAATGAAATAAGAAACATTAATTTATGGAAACAAGGACTTTAATAAACATTAAACAAGAAAATAACTATTTCATTTTAAATAAGAAACATTAATTTACAACAAGTTTACTAGAATTTTTTTTTGAACCTAAATATGTCTAATTTCTATTATATGGTACAAAATAGGTATATTTCAAAACATTCACACCAAAAGTGTTGTACTAGACAATTCTGACGGGAAAAATGTTAAAAAAAAACAAAGAAAGGACTACCCCTGTTGGGGAAACTAGCCCAGAGATTAGACCAAGTCTCAGGAGGAGTGCTTCCCTAGATGGGGAAACCAACACATAGCATAATCAACCAAAATTTAAACATATTGTGTGTTATCACTCCAATAATTCTCAAAAGTTGTGAGATTTTTGATTTTGTGTTTAAAGAATATTAGAGGTAACCACAAAATCAAAAATCTCACAACTTTTGAGAATTATTGGAGTGATAACATACTGTCGACCATACTGGGGAACTAACCAATCCTCAGTGTTTAAAATAGATCTTAAAGGAAATATTTTCAATTATCTTTTCACCTTAAGATTTTTTTTAAAAAATTGAGAGTATATTTTCATAAAAAATTGTAATTTTGGCTTCCAGAAGAGTCTACTATACCAGGTCTAATCCAGATCCACAACCTGCTGTCATCGTAGATAATCCTGACAAAATTGGAAAGAAAAACAAAAGAGTAGAGAGTTTAGGGAATTAGATTTCATTGGTCAAAGCAATTTCTCTTCCAAATAAACTATCAAGTTTACAAGACATAGAATTTGATTTAAATTTTGAACAATCTTTATTTAGAACTAAATCATAAAGTGACTTACATAATACTGTAATAGATCGTGATTTCATTTCATTTATTGAAATTAAGAAGGAAACTGTTTCAATTGATTCTGATCAAAAGATTTCTGAAGTTTATGGTAAGCTTGATGTTATAACTGCAACTTTGATTAAAGAAATTGATGAAGCTTATTTACAACATTCAGTTGAATTGACTACTTTATCAGCCTATACCCCTAAGCCTTCTACTAGTCATTTAGATACTAGTATTTTAGAATCTGTAGGTTCACCTTTACTCACTACCACTTCATCAATTGTTTCCACCACACTTCTTTCCACAGATTCATTTTTTCCTAAGCAACCATTTCAACCTAGAATTTTATTTCCATCTTCCATCACCACTAGTTCATCCCCTAGTATTTCTACTGCATTTTCCAATACATCATTCTCATTTCCAAGCACCTCTTCTAGCATCCCAACTTCATTTTCTAGTATTTCAACCACATTTGCAAGTACATCTTCTTATATCCCAATCTTATTTGCAAGTGATTTAACTACATCAGCGAGTACTTCTAGTTCTTCACCAATTACTTCAAACTTACCTCCTAGCCAAGCTAAAATCCAAGCCATGGTTGCCAGATATGCTCCCTTCGTCCTACTAGCACAGTTACATAACATGCCCCACGACTATAAAAGCAAAATCCCTCAATTTAATGGATCACTCACTACACTGCACAACAACATGTTAATAAGATGACCAACTATTTTTAACTACATGAAATTGATGATGATGATGTCCAAATGAGACTTTTTGCTCAAAATTTAACTAGTGAGGTGAAAAAATGGTTTAAATGTTTGAATGTTGCTAGTATTTCTGATTTAGCAGTTTTTCATAGAATTTTTCTTAATAGATGGGAGAAGAAGAAAAATCCATTACAAATTTTGTTTGAATTTGAAAATATAAAAAGAGAACCAAATGAAACAGTCCAAGATTATTGTACTAGATATAACAGTATTTATAATGCAATTCCTGCTAATCTTAAACCTCTTCCAGACTCTGTCCTTATAAAATTCCCTGATGGGTTTGATACAGATAGAGCTTATCAACTAAGAGAGAGAAATCCATAAAATTTAGAGCATATGCAAAGTAATGTTGTTAGTGTAGAGGCAAACTTGTTAGCAAAGAAAGCTAGATTAAGAAATGAAAGGAGAGTGACAATAAAAGAGGAACATCATCTTCATATTTGAAAATAGATAACTTAGCAAAAACATTAAAGAGAATGATGGATATGTTAGATAATATAGAAACGAAGCCACAACGGGATAACCAACAACAAGGACCTCAAATTAGAAATCCCAATTTCAGGAAAAACACCAACACTAGAAAATCTAGAGAATCAGCACCTGACCAAACAATAAGACCACCTTTCCAAGAGAAATATGCTGAAAGTTCTCACCAAAACGAAAATGATGGAGACACTTAGATCAATCTAATGGGTATTAATGATGATAACACCATTTTTCTTATACAAGAATAACAGGAGTTATATGAATTAAAACAACTACAATTAGATTCTGGTGAGTCTTTTGATTACAAGAAAGGTTATGAGTTTGCAATTAATGAAGTTCATAAGAAATATAACCTTAGGAGCAAGAAAAATGTAGAGCCTTCTATTAAGAAATCTGCCCAAACTCAAACAAAGAAAACAATAGAGGCTCCTACCACTAAAGTTCTGCAAATCCTCCCTAGGGAAACCCAAAAGAATTCAAAGTCAACTCAGAAAATTTCAAGTCCCAAAATTTCACCTAGTCCTAAAATTGTTGACATCAAAAATGATGTTGTCCAAACATCAACAAATCCTCAAAAACATGCTGCTGCCAAGACAAAAAATTATGTTAAAACAACAATTTCATATTCAAAAACATCTACTACTGATCCAAAATCAGCTAATCCTAAAACAACCACTGTTAAAATAGTTGCTGAAACCACAAAATCTACCAAAACTTCCACTGCATCTCAAACTGTCCCTGAAAAGAAAATTAAAAGCAGTAAAACAGTGGAAATACAAACAAAGAATGAAAAGCCACATGTAGAAAAAGAAGACAAAACCACCCAAATTACAGTTACAAAAGAAGAAATAATTCAGCTAGGAAAATCACAAGCACCATTTAACATCCAAGCTAAAATTGTAAAATTAAAGATACCAATTCCTTTGATAGAGTTGGTAAAACATGACCTATACAAAACACATATCATTGAGACTTTAGATATGAATGATGGAGAAGATTCTGTAAATTTGAGTGATGATCAACCAGAACTAATATTTGGTCCTGATGTTAATGGAAAACACAAAGATGAAGCAGTTCCTCCCTTTTACATTAGGTTAACTGTTCATGATCAGATTTTACATAATGCAATGCTAGATTCAAGGGCTTCACATAATTTGATGCTAAAAGCAATAATGGAAACTTTAAATCTAGACATCACTAGACCTTATAAAGATCTCTTCTCATTTGATTCCAGTAAAGTGAAATGTTTAGGCTTGATAAAATATTTATGTGTTACTTTAGTTCAATACCCTGGAAAAAGCATAGTCATGGATATTGTCGTAGCTAATGTCTGCTCAACTTAGTGTTCCTAAATTGATGTCATAAATTGTCAACCAGGGCTAGTAAACTGTTGAAGTGAAGTGCACTATATGTGCCTAGGTATCTTCTTCCTACTTCGTTGTGTTTAGTGTTTTTCTAGTGTTTTTGGTTTTGTGTTTTTGTGCTAAGAGGAAAAGAACTAAATTGTTGGCAAAGAGAAGTTATTAGTCACACTAAAATAGAGCAAAATCTACTCTAAACTATGTATGGCACCTAAGAACAGAAAATGCTAATTCACCAATTGCAAAGCTTGACAAGGAAAGTAACACATAACATTAACTCAGTCCAATTCATTTCATTAGAGGTATGTTGGAACAACTTGAGAAAAGGATAAGTTTGATGCAATGAGGTTCTTCTAAGTAAACAACAACTTACAATATCACAGAGAAAATCTCATCAATGGTTAGAAATTTGTTGGAACACGTTGAGAAAATATTATCTGCAACATAGTAAGGAACCCTATGCTAATTTAACTTATGACACTAAAATCAACCCATTCTGCAACTCAAAATGTTACTATTAAGCCTCATTCAAGGGTTAGAGATCTCTTGGAATAGCTTTGGAAAAACACTGTTTGTAAAATTATGAGAAATAACAGAACAATTAAGACCTCAAAATGATATTACTAATTCTTTTCCATATGATAATAATGTGTTAGAAGAGACTAAGAACAAGAGCAGTTTGTAAATAATGAAGGCCTTTAAGTCGAATTTAACAGAACTAGAATACAACTAGCTAATAAAACTTGAAATGTAATGAACAGAACTGAACTAATATGCAATTAGCCTTCGAAATACTACAGCTCTATCTCATTCAGTGTTAGTGATATTTTGGAACAATTCATGAGAACAAGATTGACTGCACTATTTGATGTAAGTAAGCATAAAACATGAAGTTCAGAAAACTGCCTAAATTAAGAACGAAACAGAGCTAAAGTTACTTATCTAAAAAAATATGCACAAAGCCTTTCGGACAGTAGGGGCCCTCTACCATCGGATTGGCACACGAATCTCCTCAAGATTGCTTCAGATCATGCATTAAAGTTGTACTTCTTTCATTAAAGGAGAACGCTTCAGAAACAGAGTATCACAGTTTTGGAAAACTTAACAACAAAACATCAACTAGCTAACTGTCTCTCGGTTCACCGAGTTATTTTTATAAGCAAAATACATAACTGTCATTGAGAATAAATAGGGATAGGTGTCTTTTTCAATCAAAATCGAATTAGAACTCCTGTTGAGGCCTCGTACTTTACTGAAGACATCTGCAGAGTCCTTGTCGTGGTAGAAGTCTACTTCTTAGTTTTGGTTTCCTCCAAGTGCATAACCACTTGCAGATTTTTGTTCAGACTTCGTAGAGGGCAAGGAATGATGTAGGTGAGTTCTGGAATTCAACCATATGCGTTTTTCCTTTAAGTGACACCTGTAACCTGTGTGAACATAAAGATAGCTGCGGAATATGCGACTAGCTACAGAATGGCTGCATTCTGTAGCTAAGTCTAGTAAAAAATCACTACAACAACAAGACCACAAAAGTTTAGTAAGTCAGTTATTGCATGAATTATTAAAGTAACTTTAATCATTCCTATTGATCTTTTAAGCCTATAATTAACAGAGGATAAATGGAATGAAGTGAAATTTGGTGAAAGGAAAGGACATATTTGGGGCTCAACATACCCCCACTGCAAAGCTTTTGCATGTCCTCATGCAATCAATCCATGTATTCTGAAACTTCTGCTAGGACATCTAGCTTCCTTTTTCTGCTTTGCTTGATGTTTACTGGCATCCTAGGCTTCCTTATGACCAATTTGAACCTCAAATTTATAAGTGCCCTGCTCAACTTTTTGTTTTTCTTCTTCAGCTTCTCACTAGCCTTGTACAATTTTTCCATTTGCAGAGAGAGAGTTGTGTTCATATCACTTTTCAGCTTGACTTGCTCCCTTAAAATTTCATTTTCATTTTTTATATGCCTATTAAGTATTTCCAATTCATATTTATCTCTTTCCAGCACTTCATTTGGAGATTTTTGTGGGCTAGGAGTTCTTCCTCTGCTTTCTAAGGCTATCTTTTCTAATGACTCAAAATAATTATAGATTTTTTGTTGGGCTGGGTCTACCTTCGGAGTTCCTCCATCAAGATTCTCTTTGTACTGGTATTCAGGAGATCTATCAGTTGGTGCTCTTCATCTTCAATATCTATGATTCCTGTTTGTTTAACTCCAGTCTTCTTCAATATGCCTCTAGGCCTATGGCTTCTTCTTAGTTTAGATGGTCCCTCACCTCTCTCCTTAGCATACTTCCTTATTATCTTCTCCTTTTTAAGTTGTTTCTTGATTTTGGCCAATTTTTCAGAGATAATCTCCTCACTGTCCTCTTGTATGGATTTTACCAGTTTTAATTTCAACAGATTTGGAAATTTTCCCTCTTGTGCTTCTTCTTGCAAGTTTTCCTTCAGATGGAGTTTCTTTAGGTTCTTCAAAATTATTCCTCAAGAGGAACTCATCCCAACTGTCTCCCACCTTTTTCAAATGATGCTCAATTAGGATTTTAACTAGGCCATGGTGATACAAGGTGGTTTCCAAAAACTGAACCCTCTTTTTGACATTAGAAGCCATTCTCTTTAGGCTATGAAGTAAGAAAAAGGGTAAATTGATTTCTTCGTCTAGGAAATGCATCATAAGTCGAATGTGATAAACATATAGGGTACCAAACCTTCCTTCACAAGTTACAATTTTTTGCAGAATCAACAGCATATTTCGCCACTTATTCTTTAAGGCTGAACTATGAATGCCTTTCTTGAAAACTGAGATATCCATACCTGGTGTTTTGAGCATCTGCCTCCATGCTTCATTGTGAAATTCCTTGTTTTTGAACCATCGTTCACCTTGCCTTGGTAATTCTGCTGCTTTTGCAATGAAGGATTCTGTGATAATGAATTTGACATCACCTATTTCAACTTTTGACCCGTTGAAGGACCGGGCAAATGTCTTGGTAACCTCCTTATGGAATCCATTGAACTTTTCCAAAAAATATAGCCACCCAACCTGCTGTAACATCTCTCTAATCTGTGGGTAACCCTCTAGGTATTTGGTTCTGACTGGTTCGAACCTTTTAATGAGTCCCATGGCTTCTTTTCTCTATCTTCAATTTACTGATCCGTTATTGCTCTCCTATTCAAGGTAAAAATGGCTGTAGAGAGTTGTTTTCACCCCAAAGATGACTTCTCTGTTTTTGCAGACAGGAATTGGCTATGGAAAAATGACATGAAGTGGTTATGGAATGAGTGAAATACGGTGAGGGTAAATTACACGAATAAATGAGTTTGAGAGCTGTCATGGAGTGAAAGATCGCGGAAAAATCTCGTGAGAATTTCAAAATCATCACTGAATACTTCGGGTTAGTGACGTGACCTAATAGGTCACTTCAAGTACTAACCATTAATTTTTAATAAATGATGATTTGATATGACGGAATGGAAGGGATTTGTCCATGAATTTTATGATAGGCTTGATAGGCTTGATCAATACGAATAATTAAAATAACTTTATGAAACATGCATATAACTTAACCATACTATAACTTTCATAATATGTTATCATAATAATTTCACAAGTTACCTTAGCCCTTCTTTTGATTTTTTTGTGGTTTTTTTGTGGCTTTGTCTTTCTTTGAAAATCATTGATCTTTCAGTCTGCATAATCCCTTTGATTTTGCTTGTTGACATAGGTGTGCATGATCAATTTGCTGCTGAACAAGTGGTTGCTGGATAGTTGCCTGCAGGATATCTGGCTGCAGAATATTCCTGTAGAAGCTTTGAAACATGGAATGAAATGATTTGAAACATGGATGGAATGTAGTATGAAATGAAATAAAATGGATCATGAAATATGGTGAAATGAAGCATGGGTGAAGTGAAATATGATGGAATGAAATAGATCATAAATGTGAAGTGGAATGAAATATGAAAAGTGGCCTGCAACTTATGATTTGTAATACTCAATTGCAGAAAGAGATCAAATTTGAAATAAAAATGAGATGGTCCATGAAATGGAGTGAATGAAGTATGGATGAATGGAGTGAATGAAATATGAATGAAGTGAGATATGATGAAGTGAAATGGATCATAAGTGGAATGTGATATGTAAAGTGGGCCTGCACTTATGATTTTGTGATAGTTGCTTGCAGGAAAAGAACAAATTTGAAAAGCGAAAGTGTCAGAAGGATTCTGATTTTCACTTTATCTTTTCTGTGTAAACATGCTAATCAGTGATTAGTTTTCATGTTTATACTTTTTTTTTTCCATGCATCTGAATTCAAAAAATTCAATTAAGTTGATGAAGAAGAAGGATTCTTCTTCATTAACTTCACATCACTGTTCTCCTGGAATCTCTTGACAAATTCTTCTCTTGAAAGTGGCTTATGATACAATTTCAATCTATGACCATTTACAAGAAAAGTGACCTCTTCTTCATCTATTGTCCTGATTTTTATTGCTCCATTGTCAAAAAATTTCACAATTTCATATGGCCCAAGCCAATGTGTTTGGAATTTACCTTGAAAATCTTTGAACTTTGAATCAAATAAGAGGGCCTAATCACCTTCTTTGAATTTCTTTTCCTTAATGTACTTATCATGCCATCTAGTCCTTTGTTGCTGGACTATATTTATTCTCTGGACTGCATCCTGTCTGATCTCATCCAATTCATTAATCTACTCCAACCTATGCTTTTGTGCTTCTGTTAGATCAAGTCCTAGCTGGACTGCCATTTTAAAAGTTTGAATCTGAAACTCTATGGGAAACAAGACTTGTTTTCCATAAACAAGTTCATAAGGAGTATGACCTGTTGTGCTTCTCCATGTAGTTCTATAGGCCCACAAGGCTTCAGAAAGCCTGTCTGCCCAATCTCTTCTATGTAAATGAACAGTCTTTGTTAGGATCCCTTCAATGACCTTATTAGTAGATTCCACTTGACCATTTGCTTGTGGATGATAGGGAGTAGATTTTTTGTGTCTGATTTTGTACCTCTCCATCATTTGTTCCACTAGTCTTGATGTGAATTGAGCTCCTTGATATGTAACAATTTCTCTTGGGACACCAAAATGAGTAAAAATATCCTCAAAAAGAAAATTAACTACAGATGCTTCAGTAGCAGAAAGTAATGGCTTGGCCTCTACCCATTTGGTAACATAATTAGTGAAAACTAATATATATTTCTTTTGTCTTGATGGAGGACTAATAGTTCCTACAAAATCTAAAGCCCATTTCTCAAAAGGTTCAATATGTACCTGAGGCTGCAATGGCATCTCACCTGAAGGAGAAGGTTTCCCTACCCTTTGGCAACTGTCACACCTTTTGACATACTCTTTAGCATCTTTAAAAGGGGATGGCCAATAGTATCCTAAATGAAGGACCTTATAAGCTGTCCTTTTATCAGCAAAGTGTCCGCCACAAGGTTCATCATGACATGCCTTGAGAATCTCAGGCATCTCATCTTCTCGAACACATCTCCTAATGATAAAGTCTGGACCTATTTTGTATAACTCATTAGCAACCCATGAATATTTTGCACTGTCATAAATGATCTTTCTTTTGTCTCTTGCATTCATTATTGAAGGAAATTTCCCTGAAACTAAATAATTAGCAATGTCGGCAAACCAAGGAGTTTGAGTAGAAATTGCAAAAAGATATTCATCAAGGAATTGATCTTCAACTGGAGTATTATCTTTGATGTTTTGGAGTCTAGATAGGAAATCAGCTACTGTATTTTGTTTCCCAGGCCTATCTAGAATGGTAATGTTGAATTCATGTAAAAGCAATAACCATCTTATGACTCTGCCATTAGTAATTGATTTGTTCATTAGATATTTAATTGCAGAGTGATCTGTGTGAACAAAAGTTTCATAGCCTATTATATAGTGTCTGAATTTATTTATGGCATGAACAATAGCTAAGAACTCTTTTTCAGTTACAGTATAATTTAACTCTGAAGGAGTCAAATTTTTACTTGTATAGTAGATGGCATAAGGAATCAGGTCTTTTTGTCCCAATACTGCTCCTAAAGCTGTATCTGAGGCATTTGTTGAAATATGAAAAGGTAATTTCCAATTAGGTCCCCTTAAAATAGGTGCTTCAGAGATTTTTGTTTTCAGGGTCTCAAAGGCTAACTGGCAATCAGGATTCCACTTGAATTCACAGTCTTTGGTAAGTAATTTGAAAAGTGGAGATGCTATCTTGGTGAAGTTTTCTATAAACCTTCGATAATATCCTGTAAATCCTAGAAAACTCCTAACATCTTTTTGACAACTTGGAATATATAAGTTAGAGATGACTTCAACTTTTGACTCATCAACTCTAATCCCATCCCCTGAAATGTGATGTCCTAAAAAAATTCCTTCAGTAAACATCATAAAACACTTCTCATGACTAAGTGAAAGATTTGCTTCTTTACATCTTTTTAAAACTTTTTCCAAGTTTGTTAAGGCTTCTTCAAATGTGTTTCCATAAACTGTGAAATCATCCATATATACCTCTACACAATCATGTATTAGATCCGAAAATATTCCTAATACTTCCCTTTGAAATGTTGCAGGTGCATTGCATAATCCAAATGGAAATACTCGGTAAGCATAGGTACCCCAAGGACAGGTAAATGTGGTTTTTTCTTGATCTTCAAGTGCTACTTGAATTTGATTATAACCACTAAACCCATCTAAAAATGAGAAGTACTTTTTGCCAGCTAATGTATCTAACACCTGATCTATGAAAGGTAGGGGAAAATGATATTTAAGAGTAGCTTTGTTTAATTCCCGGTAGTCAATACATACCCTCCATTTACCATTTTTCTTTGGCACAATTAGCAAAGGAGAAACCCACTGACTATCTGAAATGGGATAGATAAAGTTGACATTTAACAATTTCTGCAATTCTTCTTTAACAATCTCCCTAAGATTTGGATTTATCCGTCTCTGAGGTTGTCTGATTGGTTTACAATTTTCCTCTATGTAGATGTGATGAGTGAAAGTCTTAGGGCTTATCCCTTTCATATCAGTGTACTCCCATGCATATGCAGAAGAATGTCTCTGTAATATCTTGACTAGCTTTTCTTGTTGAGATTTCTCTAGGTTCCTGTTTATGTTTAAAGTTTTACCTGGAAATATCTCAATTGTAGAGCCGCCAAATTTATCCATGGAGTAAAGAGACATCTGTCTTGATGATAAAAACTCAATGTTGGATTCTTCTTGAAATTTTTCATGTTTGTATTCTGAAGAGGATTCAAAATTTTCTAAGGTATTCAGAATCTGGCTATCTTCACTAATTTCTGAAATTGTGAAGAGAGGTTGTATGTCTTCTTCATCCTCAATCCATTGAGTATCATCTAATTCTGTAATTGTTTTTGCTGGAGGATACAAGGTAAATTTCTTGGTTGAACTACCATCAGAGATGTACATATCACCGGATCTACAGCTAATGAAAGCATCAATTGTAGCTAACCAAGGTCTTCCTAATATAATAGGATGTCCTCCTAGATTATTCTTAGGAGTTAGGATCATAAAATCCACAGGATACTCCCAAGAATCTAGGGACACTGGAATGTCTTCTATTACCCCATCAGGTTTCATCACAGATCTGTCTGCTAATTGTAATAATGTGGGTGTAAAAAGAAGATTAGGAAGCTTTAGTTTATCCATGATTTGTCTACTCATGATATTGATTGCTGCTCCTAAATCAATAAGTGTGTTTTGGATCTCAGTTCCATTGATGTGTATATTAACAATTGGATTTCCTGGGTCTAGATACTTTGGAATGGCAATCTTACCCATCATGATATCTGCTATTTTTCCTTCCAGTTGAATTTTCTTTGTCTCTTTGATTCTTTTTCCTATTTTTTTCATGCTCAACTCCTTTATTGTTTTTGCTAGAATTGGAATTTCCTTGATAGCTTGTAATAATGGGATCTTAATACAAACATTTCTCAGCTCATCTAGGAAATCATAATTAGGCACCATAATTTGTTTTTCTACACCCCTATCAATTTGTAATCTTTTTGGAAAGGGAGGTGTAGAGGTGGATGTTGATGGCTGCTCTAATATAGGAGTTGAAATTATTGGTTCTTTTTGTTTTGATTTTTCAATGTTTGGGGCTTGAAAAGATGTGTTCTCTTCAAGACTTTTATTTACCGTAGAGAATCTTCCTCAGAGTTGTTTTGCTCTTGTATGATTACAGAAGGTTTCTTCTTTTCAAGTATTCTTCCAGACCTAAGTTGAACATCATTAAGGTCTAAAGGAGTAATCAAATAGGTTGGAGACTGTTGGCCTTCTATCATGCATGTGTTTTAAGGATTTTTATTGTTGGGGTTTGGTATGGGTTGGGCAGGTAACTGATTTGTTTTATGAGGAAATGGTAATGGAAGTGGTGTATTTTTATGTTGTGGATTTTGAGGATTTTGTTGAGGAGGGAAATTTGGATATGGTGGATAGGATGGTGGATATTGATAGTACTGAGAGTATCTTCCATAGGGATTTTGTGCTCCTTGTGCCCAAGTTTGAGATTGATTTTGGAATTGGGGCCAAGGTTGCTGCTAAGAATTCCAATTTGGTGGGGGTTGATTATACAGCTGATCATGGAATTCTTGTGTTTGAGGTCCTTGCCAAGGCCTTCTAGAGACAAAATTGAGAGATTCTGTGGAATTTGTAGGGGTTTCTTCTTGAAAGACAGCTTTAAGACCAGGAAGTGAAGGACAACTCTTGGTCTCATGTTTTTCTGAACAAATTACACAAGTCTCTACTACTTTTGCATCCAAAGGGCACTCTCTCAAGGCATGCTTCTTTCTACATTTGGGACAAAAGATTGCTAAGGCATCAGATTTATCTTTTTGCTTGTTTTGTAACTTGAGGGTGTCTATTTGCTCACTAAGACTCCCTAAAATTTCAGATTTGAATTCATCAAGCATATGTCCTATTTATGCCCTACTTACTATCCCAGAAGCAGACTTACTTGCCCTTGCAAGAGCAGGGTCTCTTGGTCCTTTTACAGTTTTAGATTTCCCTCTTGAAAGGTTGATATATAATTCAGCTATTTCAGGTAATGTGAGCTGAGATATATCCCCTTTTCCCATCATATTAAGGATATCTAACCATGTTGAAAATGCAACAAGATGATGGAGCTTAGTGAAAAGAAGTCGCCTTCACTAAGTGGTCCCGCAGGCTATTTTTGGCCAAAGTCTATTTTTAGACTATGTCTATTTTTAGACATATGGATCATGGTCTATGAGTTGCAGGATGCTATTTATGGATGATTGGTCGAGTTGGTAAAAATAGATGGACCTCTATTTTTAGACATTAGGTGGTTTCTATTTTTAGACTGCCGGGCTAAAAATAGAACAGTCAAATATTATTAACCCTTAATAATATTTAGACTATAAACATTATCTTATCCTCTTGGAGAACTTCAGTTTGATGCTTGGATGTGGCACATGCAACTGACAGAAGGAAATACGCTTTTCCTAAGGGTTAGTTGAGCTATTGCATGGTTGACTTCAGTTAGAACTCATGTGGCAGAGTTTGGTGGAGTTGATGAGATAGTTGGTGGAGTTGTGTTCGGTTTAACTTAGTTGAACTAGTTGTATTTAGTCTAACTGATAAATACACTAGTGATGAGTGGTGTGAATTAATTATTAATTAATTCACTAATTATTAACTCATAAATCAACTAAAGAATACATCAGTTAACTGCAATGCATGGACAGTTCAGTGGAGACCAGAGTTAGAGGTGGGTGAAAGGGTGAGTCTACTATCAGTTGTGACTATAGCTGTGCATGAGATTTGCACACACATTGATTGAGATTGCCAATGAGGATTGCGCAGTACAAGCCAGTGGGATTCGAACTTGGATCTAATCATTATTCATCTTGGATTGCGCAGTAGAGGCAGGCAGACTTGTGGAGGAGATTTGAACTTGTGACTTGTTCATATCTGAGCTAGTTTGTGTGTAGCATGTGAGATAGTGCTGAGAGCTGTGAGGAGCTTTGTGCTATGTATTGTTACATGTTCTCTATCATTATAATATACAGATAGTTGGGGGTTTTCAGCTGCAAGCTTTCCCCATTACATACTGTGTTATATGTGTGCTTGATTATGTTTTAATGTGCGCCTGCGACTGCTTCTATTTCCGCAAATTGATGATCAATTGTAGAAGAGGTTATGTATTATGCATGAAGCTTAAATAGTGTGTAATCAAGATAATCTCGGTGAATAATTCAGCTATTATTCAAATTTCTACATGGTATCAGAGGGAAATTGATCATCGGATCTATTACAGTGATTACAATTTATTTCGGTAGACAGAGTCTGTAAGCGGGCCAGGTAGCCTCTGGATCCATCCTTTCTTTGAAAGGTGATATATCCAGTAAATGCCCCTACAGTTGATCTCTGTGCTAGAAATACTTTGTTCTCACAGATCAGAAGCGGTTGAGTTTTGAGCTGGTGGAATTCGAATTTGTAGCAGTGTTTTCTTGGTGTCGAAAGTCGAGATGTCTTTCAACGGATTGCGATTGGAGTATGCCCTTGAAGGCAGCTCGAATTATATTGCATGGAAGGACAGGATGGAGGTGGTGTTAGATGACAATGGGTTGAAGGAGTTCATAGATGCTGAAGTCCCAAAGCCTACTGATGCTGCTCAAGTTGAGGCTTGGCAAAAGAAGACAGCAAAATGTCGAAGGATTCTGTTGGAGGGCGTGAAGGATCACATTGTATCCAGCCTGCATGGAAAAGCTTCTCCATACTTGATGTGGAAAGCGCTGACAGATTTATTCCAAAGCAAGAGCGACCAGAGGAAGTTGGCGCTCAAGGATAAACTCAGAAACATAAAGATGGAGAAAGGCGACAGTATACCCAAGTACCTCACGAAGTTCACCCAATGCAGGGATGAGATGGGAAGTGTGGGGGTAATTGTAGATGAGGAGGAATTGGTGGACTTGGCTCTCCTTGGTCTTCCGAAGAGTTGGCATTCCTATCAGGACTCTGTCAATGGTCGGGAGAAATTGCCAGGATGGGAGCGACTTTGGTTGGATCTCATGCAAGAGGAGATAAGGCGGAGTACCAGGGACGGACCTTCATCAAAGGAATCTGATGAAGAAAATTACGCTTTGGCTGCCAAAGCAAAGAAGGGGAAGAGCAAGAAAGCTTCTCATTCCGATGCGAAAGGCAAGAAGCAAGACATGTCCAAGGTGAAGTGCTTTCACTGTCACCAACACAGACATTATGCCACAAATTGTCCGCAAGAGAAGAAAAATAAGCATGCTGCTGGATCTGCAACGGGAGAGGCCTTAGCCTCGCAGTTTGAGCTAGATTTTTCGCTGATCGCATGCTTGGTGTCAAGTGTGATGGGATCAGTATGGTTCTTGGACAGTGGTGCATCTTTTCACATGACAGGAGATCGAGATTTGTTTTCAGATCTGGATGAGAAAGATCTTTGAGTGCACATCGAGATGGGCGATGATGGTAGATACAGTGCGACCGGTATCGGTACCATTTCCTTTGAGAGGGAGTCTGGTAAACCCTTCGTATTGAAGGAAGTGATGCATGTTCCAGGATTAAAGAAGAATCTGATCTCTGTGGCGATGTTAGAAGACAAGGGGTATGATGTTGTCTTCAGCGAGGGAAAGGCTTTGCTACGCAGTAAGACAACTGGAGAAACCCGGAAGATAGGGGCTCGAGTCAAGAACCTTTATCAATTGCATGTAGATGGATGTGCATCAATGGCATGCAAGGCTGAAGGAGTGGTGAGCCGGGATGATGGCGAGTTGTGGCACCGGAGATTGGGCCACCTTCACCATGGAGCTTTGAAGATACTGTAGCAGATTTCTACTGGGCTTCCTAAAGGCACTCTTGCACAGTCAGATCAGTGCAAGGGGTGTACCTTGGGAAAATTTGTGAAAGCCACCTTTCACGAGAAGGATAGTCGCGCCACGACGATCCTTGAGAGAATTCACACAGACGTGTGTGGACCTTTCTCAGTAGCTTCGACAGCAAAGCATAAGTACTATGTGATCTTTGTTGATGATTTCTCTCGGAAGTGCTGGATCTTCTTCATGCAAAAGAAGAGCGAGACATACTCAAAGTTCTGTGAGTTCAAGGCGCTGGTTGAGAAGGAATTGGGGAAGCATGTGAAGGCTCTTAGGAGCGACAATGGTGGTGAATTCATCTATACTGAATTCAAGGACTTTTGCAGCGCATAAGGGATTCGGAGAGAGCTCATCGCACCCCATAACCCACAGCAGAACGGGGTTGCTGAGCGGAAGAACAGAACGATCGTGGGTGCTGCACGGGCGATGTTGCATCTGCCTGTCCCCAGACTCACTTAGGTGGAGGCATGCAACATTCCTGCAAGATATGTGGCATCAACTGCTGTCTCTCATAAGATACTTGGCAGGCAACATCCGAGAGCTTCCTTCTCATAGAGCAACTGATATTTCTATTGAGATTTTTATTCACCTGTTTACATTCATGTGACGAAGGATGCCAGGAAGAAGCTGGAGCCAACCGCAGAGGTTGGGATATTTGTGGGGTACACTGATACACCCCACAACTATCGTGTGTATTTTCCAAACAGTCGCAAGACTGTTGTCCGACGGGATATCAAATTTCAGGAGGAGAAAGCCATGAAGTGTTCGCTTGAGAGGGAGCCACACTTGCATGTTGATGAGGAGCTATTAGTTCCTAAGGATGAGCTTCAGGATGTGAATCAGCCACAAGAATAAGTTCATGGAGTGGAAGAGACCACTCATGCAGCGCCAACCATAAGAGGGCGGAAGCGCACTACAGAAGCTGAGCGACTGGCTCAAGATGCAGAGAAGGTTGTAGGACCACCTACAGCACAGCGCAGACAGAGACAGTCACCGGATCGGTACACTGGATACATGGCTCCTGTGAGAAAATGTGTCGTGATAGAGCCATCCTCTTTCGAGGAAGCTGTGGAGGACCCCGCATGGGTAGATGCCATGGTGGAAGAGTATGATTCGATTGTCAGAAACAGTGCATGGGAGATTGTCCCAAGATCGGAGGGGAAATCAGTGGTGGGTTCGCGATGGATCTACAAAGTGAAGCAGGCGGCTGACGGGAGTGTGGAGAAGTACAAGGCGAGATTTGTCGCCCGTGGCTTTTCACAGATCGAGGGGATCGATTATGAGGAGACTTTTGCACCTGTCGCAAGGTACTCTTCCATATGGACGATCCTTGCTCTCTCAGCGCAGATGGGGTGGCACATTCATCAGATGGATGTGAAGACTGCGTTCCTCAATGGAGTTATTGAGGAAGAGGTGTACATAGAGCAGCCTGAAGGTTTAGAGATCTTCAGCAGTGAGTCGCATGTGTGCCGACTCAAGAGAGCACTGTACGGGCTGAAGCAAGCACCTCGTGCTTGGTACACACGGATTGACAGTTATTTCACCGGGCTTGGATTTTCCAAGAGTGAGGCTGATCCTAACCTGTACCAGATTGTGGTGGAGGGGAAGCTGCTGATCATTGTACTGTATGTAGATGATCTGATTTTGACGGGTGATGAGCTGTTGATACTTTCATGCAAGGAGTACCTTGCTAGAGAGTTCGAGATGAAGGACTTGGGCCTCCTTCATTATTTCCTGGGATTGGAGATTTGGCAGCGCAGTGGAGGACTGTTTGTTTCTCAGGGAAAGTATGCACGGGAGATTCTGGAGAGGTTCAACATACATGGCTGCAAGCCTGTTGACACTCCTCTTCCCGGTGGTTGGAGGAAGGAGGATGCTACTTCAGCGGAGGTAGTGGATGCCACTGTCTATCGACAGTTGGTGGGGTCGCTTATGTATCTGGTCAATACACGACCCGATATATGCTATGTTGTTAACCAGCTTTCGCAAGCTATGGTTAAGCCTACCAAGCTCTTCTAGAAGGCAGGCAAGCATGTATTGCGTTATCTTAGAGGCACATCGGGATATGGCTTGTGGTACAGACAAGAGGATGAGGTGAAGCTATGTGGCTTCACAGATGCAGATTGGGTAGGGAGCCCAACGGACAAAAATAGCACATCTGGAGGGATCTTCAGTATTGGGTCGACAACAGTTTCTTGGTACAACAGGAAGCAGAGATCCGTGGCACTCAGTTCAGCAGAGGCTGAGTATATGGCAGCAAGCTTGGTTGCATGCGAGGCCATATGGATGAGGAAGATCCTGGTCGAGTTGTTCGGGTCACACTTGGATCCTACTGTGATTTATTGTGATAACCAGAGTTGCATTAAACTCTCGGCTAATCCAGTATTTCATGATATATCCAAACACATCGACATCAGGTACCATCATATCAGAGATTGTGTGCAGCGGAGAATCATGTTACTTTCATACATTCCCACGGAGGATCAGGATGCTGATATCTTGACGAAGGCGCTCACCAGGAGAAAATTCGAATACCACAGAGGCAGGATAGGGGTTGCAGGTAATCCATATCTTGTTGAGAGGGAGTGTTGAAAATGCAACAAGATGATGGAGCTTAGTGAAATGAAGTCGCCTTCACTAAGTGGGCCCGCAGGCTATTTTTGGCGCAAAGTCTATTTTTAGACTATGTCTATTTTTAGACATATGGATCATGGTCTATGAGTTGCAGGATGCTATTTATGGATGATTGGTCATGTTGGTAAAAAATAGATGGACCTCTATTTTTAGACATTGAGCAGAATCTATTTTTAGATTGCCGGGCTAAAAATAGAACAGTCGAATATTATTAACCCTTAATAATATTTAGACTATAAACATTATCTTATCCTCTTGGAGCACTTCAGTTTGATGCTTGGATGTGGCACATGCAGCTGACAGAGGGAAATACGCTTTTCCTAAGGGTTAGTTGAGCTATTGCATGGTTGACTTCAATTAGAACTCATGTGGCAGAGTTTGGTGGAGTTGATGAGACAGTTGGTGGAGTTGTGTTCGGCTTAACTTAGTTGAACTAGTTGTATTTAGTCTAACTGAAAAATACACTAGTGATGAGTGGTGTGAATTAATTATTAATTAATTCACTAATTATTAACTCATAAATCAACTAAATAATACATCAGTTAACTGCAATGCATGGACAGTTCAATGGAGACTAGTGTTAGAGGTGGGTGAAAGGGTGAGTGTGACTATCAGTTGTGACTATAGCTGTGCATGAGATTTGCACACACATTGATGGAGATTGCCAATGAGGATTGCGTAGTAGAAGCTAGTGGGATTCGAACTTGGATCTAATCATTATTCATCTTAGATTGCGCAGTAGAGGCAGGCAGACTTGTGGAGGAGATTTGAACTTGTGACTTGTTCATCTCAGAGCTAGTTTTGTGTGTAGCATGTGAGATAGTGCTGAGAGCTGTGAGGAGCTTTGTGCTATGTATTGTTACATGTTCTCTATCATTATAATATACAGATAGTTGGGGGTTTTCAGCTGTACTCTTTCCCCATTACATACTATGTTATATGTGTGCTTGATTATTGTTTTAATGTGCGCATGCGACTGCTTCTAATTCCGCAAATTGATGATCAATTGTAGAAGAGGTTATGTATTATGCATGAAGCTTAAATAGTGTGTAATCAGGATAATCTCGGTGAATAATTCAGCTATTATTCAAATTTATACATGGTATCAGAGCGAAATTGATCATCGGATCTATTACAGTGATTACAATTTATTTCGGTAGACAGAATCTGTAAGCGGGCCAGGTAGCCTCTGGATCCATCCTTTCCTTGAAAGGTGATATATCCAGTAAATGCCCCTTACAGTCGATCTCTGTGCTAGAAATACTTTGTTCTCACAAATCAGAAGCGGTTGAGTTTTGAGCTGGTGGAATTTGAATTTGCAGAAGAGTTTTCTTGGTGTCAAAGTTGAAATGTCTTTCAACGGATTGCGATTGGAGTATGCCCTTGAGGGCAGCTCAAATTATGTTTCATGGAAGGATAGGATGGACGCAGTGTTAGATGACAATGGATTGAAGGAGTTCATAGATGTTGAAGTCCCAAAGCCTACTGATGCTGCTCAAGTTGAGGCTTGGCAAAAGAAGACAACAAAATGTCGAAGGATTCTGTTGGAGGGCGTGAAGGATCACATTGTATCCAGCCTGCATGGAAAAAATTCTCCATACTTGATGTGGAAAGCATTGACAGATTTATTCCAAAGCAAGAGCGACCAGAGGAAGTTGGCACTCAAGGATAAACTCAGAAACATAAAGATGGAGAAAGGCGACAGTATACCCAAGTACCTCACGAAGTTCACCCAATGCAGGGATGAGCTGGGAAGTGTGGGGGTAACTGTAGATGAGGAGGACTTGGTGGAATTGGCTCTCCTTGGTCTTCCGAAGAGTTGGCATTCCTATAAGGACTCTGTTAATGGTCGGGAGAAATTTCCAGGATGGGAGCGACTTTGGTCGGATCTCATGCAAGAGGAGATAAGGCGGAGTACCAGGGACAGACCTTCATCAAAGGCATCTGATGAAGAAAATTGGGATAAGCAAAATACATAATTGTCATTGAGAAGAAATAGGGATAGGTGTATTTTTCAATAAAAATCGAATTAGAACTCCCGTTGAGGCCTCGTAATTTTCCGAAGACATCTGCAGAGTCCTTTTCCTGGTAGAAGTCTACTTCTTAGTTTTGGTTTCCTCCACGTGCATAACCACTTGCAGATTTTTGCTCAGACTTCGTAGAGGGCAAGGAATGATGTAGGCGAGTTGTGGAATTCAACCATATGCATTTTTCCTTTAAGTGACACCTGTAACCAGTGTGAACATAAAGATAGCTGCGAAATATGCAACTATCTACAGAATGGCTGCATTCTTCAGCTAAGTCTAGTCAAAAATCACTACAACAACAAGACCAAAAAAGTTTAGTAAGTCAGCTATTGCATGCATTCTTAAAGTAACTTTAATCATTCCTATTGATCTTTTAAGCCTATAATTAACAGAGGATAAATGGAATGAAGTGAAATTTGGTGAAAGGAAAGGACATCTTTGGGGCTCAACAACTAACATCCCTCCTAAGTATGGAATGCTATTATCTTGCTCATGGGGAGCTAAACTGCAGGGATCTCTACAACTAGATATGTCTTATGCAACAATATCAGTTTTTGTCCAACCTAAGAAACTTTACAGAGAGACATTAATGAAGTACATGGTTAGTAGTGTAGAAATACCTCGAAACTATCCTATTTACTCTACACCTACTGATATGGACTCATTCATTTTATGTAATTCTAAAATTGACATTGAGAACAACATTGAACTAAAACAGAAAAAGAAAGCACCAGACAGTGACAACATTTTATGAATCAATGTGGCACCTAGATTTTGATGGATCAGTTAATAAATTAGGAGCAGGAACAGGAGTTTGGATGCATAACATGGAAAAAAATCATGCAGAAGGTCATGCATTTAGATTAAATTTCAAATGTACGAACAACATGGCTGAATTTGAAGCTCTTATTTTAGGGCTGTAGATTGTTAGAAATTTAGGAGCCAAAAGAGTGTCAATTATGGGAGACTCTGAGTTAATTGTGAAACAAATAACAGGAGAATATTGTGTATATAATCCAAGATTAAGCCAATATAGAGAAACTGTTTTAGATCTGATTAAGGAACTCTTGAATGTGACCTTGTTGCAATTCCTAGAAAACAAAACATACAGGCACACAACTTAGCAACTTTTGATAGTACCTGCAATCTACCCTCTCAACCAAATCATAAATATACAGTAGAAGTTAAGCACAGGCCTACAATACCAGATAATCTAAAATATTGGCAGATATTTTCACAGGATGAACAGATTTATCATTTCATGAATGCTGAAGGAGAATTTCAGAATTGTAACATAGACACAGATTGTACAATAAATCAAACCATAGATAGTGAGATTGATATAAATGCTGTATATGTAAATAACTTATATTTTACTAAACCCACTAAATTTACTCAAGTAGAAATAGATAATTTAGAGAAAGTAGAGATTGAAGAATTAGCAGATGATGATTATGACATTTTAAATCTCAAGAACAACTTTTTACCTAAGGGATTAGCCCCTTTAGAAGATCTTTTTAATTCTAATTATTTTGCAAGAAAACCTAAGATGGAACCGTTAAGATCTAACATTGAAGAGTGCAATATAGGAACATAATTAAAGCCTAAGATGATAAAACTTTCAAAAGCCTTACCTCAAGAAGAAAAAGTGATACATAGCTTTGTTTAAGGAATTTCAGGATATATTTCCATGGAGTTATGAGGACTTAAAATCTTATGACACTAGCATAATGCAACACAAAATACCCATAAAAGAAGATCAAAAACCTTTCAAACAGAAGCTTAGAAAAATCAATCTAGTTTTAATGCCTTTAATTGAGAAAGAGGTTAAGAGAATATATGAAGCCTAGATAATTGCACCAATTAGATATTCTAACTGGGTTTCAAACCTAGTTCCCACTAGGAAGAAGACACGGGAAATCAGACTGTGTGTTGATTTCTGGAATTTAAATAAAGTTTCCTTAAAGGACAACTCCGCTCTCCCCAAGATGGATCACATTTTACAGAGGGTGGTTGGTTCTTCCAGGATTTCATTACTTGATGGATTCTCTAGATATAACTAGATTTTAGTTCAATCAAAAGACCAACCTAAAACTACTTTTACTACTCCTTGGGGTACTTTCATGTATGTGAAAATGCCTTTTGGATTAATGAATGCAGGAGCCACTTTTCAAAGAGCTATGGATATATCTTTTGCTAAAGAAATTCATGAATTCCTTGTGATCTATCTAGATGATATTACTGTATTTTCAAAGACTGAAAATGAACATCTAGATCATCTCAGACAAGTATTTATCAAATGTAGGAAATTTGGCATTTCTTTAAATCCTAAAAAGACTATATTTGGACTGGAAGAAGGTAAATTATTAGGACATATCATATCTAAAGAGGGAATTAGGATAGACCCAGCTAGAATAGAGGCTATTCTAAACATTATTCATCCTAGGAATATTAAAGAGTTGTAAGCTTTCTTAGGTAAAATAAATTTTCTCAGAAGATTCATCTCAAACCTAGCAGAAATAATTAGAGAACTCAATAACATGTTGAAAAAAGACTCAGTACTTAAATGGACCGTGGAGGCCAAACAATCATTTGAATCAATCAAACAAGCCTTGACAAAAACACCAGTCCTTATAAGTCATGATTTCAAAAAAGAGTTCATTATTTTTTCCTTTGCTTCAGAACATACTATTGTTGCAATCTTACTGCAGAAAAATGATCAGGGTTATGAGCAGCCCGTAGATTTTTTGAAAAAATCACTTAGAGATGCCACTTTAAAGTATAACATAATGGAAAAGCAGGCACTAGCATTAGTGAAGGCTATCAAAGACTTTAGAGTGTACATCATTTATTCACATATCATTGCTTATGTTCCAAATTTAGCTGTGAAGGACATTCTAACTTAGAATGGGCCTGATAGTAAAAGAGGCAAATGGATTGCCATCATTTTGGAATATGACATAGAAATTAATCCCACCAAACTCATAAAAGGTCAAGGTTTAGCCAAACTCATGGCTGAATCAAATTTTCATGCTTTATATATTAATTTTATTGCCCAAATAGATGATCAAGAAGAGATGGCAACTCCAGAGATCAGTGAAGCCTTTTCAGACTTACCATGGTATGCAGATGTTATATTTGTATTACTAAATTTACAAGCTCCTCTTGGATTATCAAGAACTAAAGCTAGATCTTTAAAGTTAAAGACAATGAAGTTTTGTATCATAGACAATGCACTGTTTTGGAAAGATGATGGTGGCATTTTATTGAATTTTTTGCTTAAAGAAGAAGCTGATAAAGTTTTGGAAGAGTTTCATGCAGGTGATTTTGGAGGACATCTTTACTAGAAGACAAATGCAGATAAAATCTCGAGAGCTGGTTTTTATTGGCCTACATTGATTGCAGATGTGAAAAAGTATGTGACCTCTTGTCACAAGTGCCAAATCTTTGAGGGAAAGAAAAAGCTCCTACCTTTACCCCTTAAACCCATCTCCACAGAAGTTCCTTTTCAACAATGGGGTCTTGACTTCATTGGTGAAATTCACCATCCATCCTCAGCCCAACATAAGTGGATTTTGACAGCCACAGACTATTTCACTAAGTGGATAGAAGCCATACCTTCCAGGCAAGCCATTGACACTGTCATAATCTCATTTTTAGAAAAAAACATACTCTCAAGATTTGGATGCCCCCAAAAGATCATCACTGATAATGCAACTGCATTCAAGTCCAAAAAGATGATTGACTTCTGTAATAAATACCACATTACCCTTGGCCATTCTACTGCTTATTACCCCCAAGGTAATGGTCTTGCTAATTCCTCGAATAAAAGCCTTGTGAATATCATAAAGAAACTACTAGAAGACAATAAGAAAGCTTGGAACAAAAGGTTAGTGAATGCCTTATGGGCAGATAGGCTTACCACAAAGAAATCTATTGGGACATCCCCTTACCAGCTTGTTTATGGGATGGATGTTGTTTTTCCATCTTCTTTAGGAGTACCAGTAATGAAGATAATCCATGAACTGCAGGTTGAAACCAATGATATCCAAAGAAGAATAAACCAAACCATACACTTGCAACAAACCAGGGAAGAGGTCTATCTCAAGTCTCAAGTTGTTCAAGAAAATATTAAAAAGATATTTGACAAGAAGACTAAGGAAGATGATTTTTATATAGGTGACAAAGTTCTTAAGTGGGATTCTAGGAGAGAAGAGAAAAGTAAATATAAGAAATTTGATTTCTTATGGAAAGGCTCTTATGTAATTTATGGATACAGAGGTAACAATGTATTCTTTTTGAAGGAGTTGGATGGATCGGATCTTCCAGGTGGACCTATCAATGGTAGAATGTTGAAGAATTACTATCCCCCAGAATAAAAAATAGTTCACTTTGTTTATTTTACTCATTGTACACAACATTGCATATTTTAGATTGGTTTGGATGTTTTTCTAGCAAATTTGAATCTTGGAGAGAAGGCCCTAAGCTTTGAAGGACAAAATATCATAACTATGAATAATGCAGAGCTTAGAAAACAGTTTCAAGGCCAGCAAAGTCAAAATTCAAAGGCTACCAGTCTCAAAGTTCTTGACATTTCACCAGGAAATGCCATCCCCATGTGGAGCCACTGTTAGGGTCCTATAATAATAGGATTCATAATTTTTATTTGACTATGATTAGTCTTGTAATATGTACATATTTTGCTTTCTGCAAATTGTTTTCCCATATCAGAAAAAATAAAAATTTAAAGAGGGTAAAAGTCCTAAAAGAAAAATCAAAGGACTTGAAAGAAAAAATATAAAAAATAATAGAAAATGGACCCCAAACAAAAAAAGATAAAAATAAAACATGAAAGTGATGCAAATCCAAATGCCAATACTATTTAATTTTACTGCAAAATAAATATTGTGTGCAGCTTATTAAAATACCACAATCCATGAAGGTTAAACAACTTAATCTTAACCTCTCATGCTTTAAATTTCATGTTGTTAGATAGAGAATAAAGATCTAGCCAAACAGTTTAATCTTGGTAGATCAGTAGTTAGGTAGAGAATAATAAGGAGCTCAACAACTTAATCTGAGCCCCTTGGAAGAAATAAGGATATAATTAGTTAGTTTTCTATTTTAAAAGAAAAATGACGAAGGGTTTACAAGCTCAAATGCACCCATGTAAATGAAGAAAAAATGTTAGGGTAGCATATGGGTAGGAAGAAGTAGTTTTTACAAATCATGGATAAGTAGAAAATAGGTCATTTCATTTACTAACTTCCTTCAAAAATCATCCCCTTGTGAAAATACTCCATCCCCTCCATTTCATTCTTTCCCCTTCATTTTTCCCTTTTTTCCATTATCATCCATTTTCCTTTGCAAAAATCCTCTTTTCCTAAGTTTAAAACACATTTTACTTAAGAAAAGTAAAACCCTTTAACTAATGCCCCTTTGATTCAAAAACACCCAAAAAAATACTTTATTCTAAGTATAAATGTTAAAATATTATAATGGGACCCATTATGAAGAAAATTATTTCCAACATTAGTTTTACATTATACTTAGTGTATTCTTACATATCACAATATATTTCTTTTTTAACACTAACCAATGTATTAACTCCCTATATATACCTTTTAGCCCGTATTAAATTAAATCCTTATATAATATATCCCAACCCATATTTCTAGGTTAACCTATGTTTTATTTCCCTCACGTGTTATATAATCCCGCTCATCCCATAGGTTAAATTATTAAATCATGTTAATTATTCATATATCACCCCCGCGAGTTCAAATGTTACACTTGCATGCATCCTATTTGTTAATACATTATCCTATGCCTATCAAACCCTGTTTATATGTATTAAAATTAGTTTAAATACATATTTAACCTCCCACTGCATTGAAACCTCAACCCCACATCATCTTATTGTGCATATCTATCGCACAATCCAAGTCGTTCGCCTTTTGCCCTCCAGATCTGACAACAATTATCCCTTGTCGCACATTTCTTAGTGCGATAGTTAAATAACCCCAAAGCTTGCGATAAGCACGGTTTGAGGACTTTCTCTCCTCACTACATGTCTTAATTATATTGGATCGCATCAATCGAACCAAATCCGTTTACCACCTTTGAACCTTGCGAAAACCGCTCTTGGTTTTTTTCTCCCCCGCGCCCAAACCACTCATCCATTTGAAATGACCGCCATTTAATGCATTCACTATTGAATGAAAATGCATATAAACCACCCAAAAGCACTCTTTATTCTTCTGTTACCGTTTTCACACAGAAGAAGCATTTGCAGACGAAAAAGACCATTGCCGACTCTGTTTTTAAGCTTAATTAAAACATAATTCACCAATTTGACTGCTACAAACAGTGCAGAAGACATCCAAGTCCTATAAAGACTAGCAAAAGCTTCTGAAAGCTTTCTACAACCTCAGAAACCCTTCTGTAGAGTTAAACTTCAATTTTCCCAGGTATTCTTCAGAAGTACAGACTTATTCATCGATCTAAAAGAGTATTACAGTTAATCGAATCATTTAGAAGCCTCTGAAACTAAAGAAAACCCCATTTTCTTCCTAAATCATTTATTCTGTAAACTCTAAGCAATCCTTTCACATATTCTAGAAGTTTAAGTCATCTACAGACTTGAGAAAGCCTTCTGTGACTCACAAACCCTTTCCTACAGTACTTAGATATTCTTTTTGCATAAAATTGATGTCTTGAGATTGTTTTTATCACAGAAAATGCACTATAAACCCTAGATGTCCTTTGCAAAAACTCTAAAGGTCTTGAAGTTTCTCTTTTGTTACAGAGATTATAGCTTGGTTAATTGAATGAGTTTAAAACCCTTTTGCACATAATAGATAACCCCTCTTTTATCCTAGTCCTTCTACAAAATGTTAAAACTTACAGAGGTGTTTTTACAGGCTTAAATCAATGTTTTAAAGGTCAAAAGAGTATTGGAAATGATAAATCAAACAAATTAATGGCTTCTAAAAACATTCTAGCAGTCAATCCTCTACAAACCCCTGTTGTAGATGTAGAGCAAATTCCACTAGCAGATGTAGACTTCGAGATTACTGATACAGTGACAGAGTTCAAACTTCTTTAGCTCCACTGCTGGACCCAAGAAAAATCCCTAGATAAGGCTGATGAAGTGTTTATCTGGGAGTCAAACTTGCCAAAATATGTTGTTACTCATACTTACCAATGCCCATAAGTAATCACACTCTGTCAGACATGCTATTTTCCATATCAAAGAGCCATCATAAATCCTGAAAAGGAAGTTTTGTTTACCATTACAACTGAATCTATCAATCAAATGCTTCAGATACAACTTGGGCCAAATGAAGTTCCTTTTTCGATTGAAGCCCTCACTCAATTATACTTGGATCTAGACTTCCCCAAGAGGTTCCAAATTTTTCAGACTTTCATGCCTTCTTATGTGGAAATTCCCAAGCTAAATCCTCCATACTCTTCTGCTAAATTCTCTGAAAGGACAAGACATATCATTTCCATGTTGTCTTTCATTCTTGGCTACTTTTCATATGAGCATGCTGATGTTGCAGTGCTTGGTTTCTTGTCTATTTTTACACCTGGTTAGCCTCCTGCTATCATTTTTAATTTTTCCCAATACCTTCCTAATAGTATCCATGAGAAATTCGTCAAGATGCCTTCTGAAGGTGTTTTTAAGTACTCTTCATTCCTATTTCACATGTTCCTATATTTTCAGTTTGAGAAGTTCAATATGAATCTTCAGAAGCTTGATGTGGAAGGAAACCCACAATCAGTCATATTTTGGACTTCCTTGATAAGGAAAGATTCAAATGAGTTTACCTATGCAAATTTTACAAATTCCTTCATTCATCCCATAGTCAATTTACTGAACAACAGTGTACAACCCAGAATTAGTAATGAAATAAAGAAGGTTTTGCAATTATTTGAGCACAACAAGACAGGTGATTGGTACTTGTACCAAAACCACACAGAAATAAGTGTTTATGGATCAAGCCTTATCCCTTATAAACTACCTAGATACCTCCCTATGAGGTTATTTGCCCTGGAATATATAAGGCAGATTCTAAATTCAGATGCAGTCAATTTCTTAATAGAAAAGAAGAAAACACAGTTCAAGTTGAAGAACCAGGTTGGCCCTTTTATCTGTAATAATAGAGAAACAGGTCCAGAGGCAGAAAAACAGTTGCAAGAGTTCAAATTCAGCCCTAGTTTCCTATAGTATTATGATCCCCTTGGTGTTATTAGTAAAATGAGAGTTAAATGCAAATTAACTCCATATGTACATGAAAAGAAGCCAGAGATTGAGAAATTCTCAAACAATTTGAATGGTTGGAGAATACACTGGTAGAGGTAGAGAAGCAAAGTGATACTAGTCAAACTTTGCAAACTCCAGCCCAAGAAAATAGAAATGTGAAAAGAAACAGGGAGGAAAGATCTTATACAACTGCGACTACAACAGAGAATAAATTCAAATTAAGATACAGTAAAAAGCCAAAGCTAAATCTTGCCAATAAATAAAAGGAAACAGTAGAGGTGATTGATACAGAAATTTCAGAAGAAGACAATGCACCTTCTACAAGAATTGAAGAGGAACAACAACCCACTACTTCTAAGACACAACTAATTAAAAAAAAACACAGTATATAAGTTTCTTCATCCAAGAAAGCAACAGAAAAGGACATGGATACAAAAGAAAGATATAAAGAAATCAAAGCCATAAATGAAGAAATAAAAATGACATATATTCTCAGTATCTAAAGCAAACTCCTAGCATTCAGAATAGGCTACTTTCAGCCTTTGACTACAAAAATAAAAAGACGCAGATGTCATTTCTTCAGCCTACAGTTCAGACTCCTAAGACATCATCAGATTATAAAAATATAGAATTTGAAGTCCCAATCCAGGATATTCATCTTTTGGATAAAATAGAATTTAATAAACATGCAGGGCAGATGATTTATTCTACAATGACCACTAAGTCCATGAGTGCACAAAAAATACAAAACAATTTGGTAAATATCAAAGAAAAAATCAAATTGGAGAAGGCATCTTCACAGGAAAAGGACACTAGAATCAAATCCTTGGAAGAGCTAGTAATTGAAGTAGGATATGATCCTCAAAATGTAAAATTTGTAGAAGAATTGATCAAGAAGAAAATTGCAAAAATTGTTGCACTTAGAAAACAATTGAAGCTGCCCCCTGCAGAGCATCCTCAAGCCAAGGAGGTCTTATAGGAAACCAATTAGAAAGACGAGATGATGAGTCTCATTTTACAGTTAACAGCTTAGATAAAGGAATTGGAAATTGAAATGGAAAAGTTGGTCCAGGAGAAAGAAGCCAACAAAGCAGAGGAAGTTCCTGCTACTGTCATCCCTGTAGTTACAACAACTGTTCCTTCTATTTTGGCAGAATCACTGGCTTCTAATGTTCCAATGGCCACAACACTTCCAGCTACTTCATCTACAACTTCAGCCACAAAGTCTTCAACAACAACACATCATTCAGGTGACACAAGAAAATTAGTAAATGCTATGCAAGATATGTCTATTCATACCAATGAGATAAATAGACTAAAAGACCAACTCAAAAATCTTGAAGATGCTAAGAAACTTGCTCAAATAAATGCCAAGAATGAAGAACAAAAAACCAACAGATTGAATGAGCAACTTAAAAAGTTGGAAAAAGAACTGACACTGAAGGAATCAATGTCACATGTCAAACAACAGTTATGGTCCAATATCATTGAAGCAGTCAATGATATTTTTCCATCCATACAGGTAATATATGAGCATAAAGACTTGGTGAAATCAACAAGAGAAGCAATCCAAAAGATTAAAGAAGAGCTTGGTAAGAAACCTGAAGAAGCTCTAGAAATCATCAAGTTTCTTAATTCCAAAAAATAGACAAGAGATGGAAGATATTGGAATTAATGATAGAACATAGACCATCCTAGAAGTTAGGAGGTAATCTCTAAGAAGAATCTGATGACACAATTAGAGGAGAAATGCCAAAACATGGAGATTGCAATCACAAGGTTCATGATCAAGTTTGATGTTCTAAGGCAAAAAGGCCTTCCCAATCCTCTAGTGATTAATGATAGATTAATGAAGCAGGATGACTATGATAAAAAGATAAGAGAGTTTTCCAGGGAGCAAGTTAACAATTTAGCCTTGTAGGGAATACCAACAGGAAAGGTCCTCTACAAAAATGTTGAGAATTTGTTTTACTTACAACATGAAGTAAAACACTTATTTGTGAAAAAACCAACATTCTCAAAGTATACTGAAGCTGATGAAAACTTTAGAAGGATGATGAAGATAAAACTGCCAGAGGTAGAATTTTGGGAAAAAATGATTATTTTGCTGTAAAATCAAATTGCAGTAAGCACAAAGCAATGAAAGTAAAAAACAGAGCTTGCTATTTTTAAATCAACATTTACAGTTTTTGCAGTAAAAGAGTATCAGTAAAAGAGAATTAGATGAAAGTGTATCAGTTGAAAGGTTAAAGTCAAAATCAGAGCAAAAATGAATCTGCCAATGTGAAAGACACCTCATTTTCCAGCTGCAACCTTCATTGAACATCAAAGAGATAAAGCAGTGACTAAATCAAGACAACAAACCATTTTATTTCAATAAAAAAGGGATAGCTAAAATTTGTTAGGAAGTTGTCACTATCTTCTTGCATGAAGATAATTCTTTTCCATGAATAATTCCTAAGTTTATTCTAGGATATTTTGTATAAATACTTCTCATTTGGAAGTATTGAGTGTGGATGAATTGCTGAACATTTCTGGAGTTGTATTATTCTGAACCTAAGGGTTTTTTGTACCAATTTCAAGTCAGTAGATTGGATTAAGGAAATAAAGCATAATATTACATGATTTATGTGTTGGGCTACTACAGTGAAGTATTTTCACTTGTTCCTTTATCAATTTATTATGTTTTCCATCAATACTTGAATGTTATTCTAAATCTAAATGATAAATCAGGAATTGATATTTCAGAATATGTTAATAGCATTATGCTTTGACTGATTTTCATTTATATGTTTTCCACTGATATCTAGATTAGGGAACCCTTGATTGCTCCCTAGTTTCGATGGACCTCTTCCCTTTCATTCATAATCTGGACTTAAGAACCCCTAATTTCTCTTTTATCTCGATCAAAACCATTTCACCATCATCCTTGAAGATCTGAAGTGACTCAGATATCTTGCCCTATGAACATTTCCCTTTAGAACTTGATCCTAATCTGACTGCTTGACACATTTACTCCATTAGCCTAATGGAATACATATCTACATCTATCCATCTAAGTAAGTGATTTCACCACCAAATCAAATCAAAACCCAAAACTAATTTTCCTTACATAAATAGCCTAAAATCAAATATAATCAACAAAGATAAATCATATAGAGAGAGCCCTCTTAGAGAATTAGGAAGGCTAGATCCTAAAGCTTAAAAGTAGGTTTGTGGTTACCTCTAATGTTCTTTAAACACAAAATAAAAAATCTCACAACTTCTGAGAATTATTGGAGTGATAACGCTGTGCAGAGAATAATAAAGCAAAAAAACAACTATGGAGCTGTGACTGGCAAAAGAGAGAGGCACCGTGGCGCTAATCCTTATGTGGCTTGTCATTCTAAATGTCATCAGGAGGTGGCTCTTCCAAAATTAAGCAACCATAGTATTCTAAAAGGTCGTCATCCTATTTGGACAACTAGGGAGTGATCTCTAGCATGGAGGCAGAGCGTGCACCCAAAGCTGCTGCGTTGTCGTCCTTAGCTGAATTGCTACCACTGTCGCTGCTTGAGGAATTCATTGTGGATTTTGTGGGCAGAGCCACAGATTTCATGAGTTGCTGGAGGAAGGAAGGTGTCATGGTGTACTTACATTCTTTTCTGAGACCCTGAGCTAGAGGAGTTGTAGGGGGCATCGGGGATGCACAGTGAAATGACGGCCGAAACTCTTTACTGGCCCGGTGTTTCTATTGAATTCACATTGAGGGTGAGCTCAATAGGAAATTCCTTGTGGAGGGGAAGAGGAGGACGGGAGGGCTAGCCGCGGCCTCTGCCTCGGCGACACTTCATTCTATGGCATCGCGACATCGAGGTGTCAGAATGCTCAGATGGAGAGGGGTTGCAGAGGGAATTGCAAACAGATAAATGGCAGGAGGCCTTAAGTGGGAGAGAAGGCAGGGGATGGAGGGCCGAATGCACAACAGTTAGGCCGACCAACTGAACCGAGAGACGAAGGGAGGAGAACGAAGAAGAGGCATCTATGGTTCCCATGAAATAAATTAGCAAGCGACTGCAAGGAAGAATGTTAATGCCGACGACAGGAGGGAGTTTAATGGCATCGGGGTGGTAACAGGGAACTTTAAAGACTGCCCCACAAGAACCATGTGCATCCATGTGGCTGTGACAACTGCCGCGTGGAGGAGGAGCCAGGTCGATCTTGTGATTAGACACCCACATCCGGGAAGTTTACTAGAGTCTATTGATCACTATTAAAGTTTCAATTCCATAAAACTTGCATTCATTCAATCAATATGATGGACCATTGACCAAATTGTTCATTTTCTCTATTATAATGTTATGTGTTGAGAATATTGGCATATATTTTTTCCGAGGAAAAATTGCAACTTTATTCATATTGGAAAAAATTACATATTGTATATGATGAATAACATATGCAAAAATAACCAAACCTTGGCTTTCATGATCCATACAAACTCATCAAAGATCTTATAACTACTCTTTTCTACCTTTTTTTTTTCCACTTTTTGCCAACCATCAGTGTTGGGTGTGGATGATACTACAACTATTTGATTCTCTTTTACATTTGCTGGGAGATCTTTGTCAGAATCTGATCCTTTTGATACATTTATTCGTTTGGAGCCACTTACCTCTTTTTCAGTGGTAATTTTTGAACTCTGCATCTGTGGAACTGAAGGTATTAGAACTAGTGTTGATATGTGCTCGATCTAATCCTTTTGTGGGGTAACCTTGTCATTCTGAGGATTTATATTTGTGGTTTTTCCTGGGAAATATGCATCTTCTACTTTTACTTCCTGTGATTATGAAAAATTCCAACCTTTGTGCTTTTGTGGTTATCTTATTTTTCTATTGGAGTTCTCTTTAGCTTATGGACATGTGCTTTGCAAGTGTCTCGTTTGAAGACATGTACAACATCAGAATGTTGTATTTTCGTAATAAAGAGGTTGTAACCATTGATTGTTATTGTAGATCAATATGATGCGATAAGGTAATACTTAACTGAGATCAACTTCAACACAAATTCTGGCAAAAGTAAATATGCCTTTATGGGTTCGTTCTGAATTGATCTTAAGAATTTTCTGCACGGAATTCCTGATTCCTTTTAATACTTTTTGATGCCAAAAGTGGAGAGGTAGATTATGTAACCTGATCCAAACAGGCATTTTGGATACCACCATGGTGGTAGCATCGAAATCGAGAAACAAGGGTATCATGAAGACCCCAACATTTCCCCAAAACCATGGTCCTTCATTTAATACGTAATCCTTATCTTTTACTATATCAAACTTGACAATAAAAAACCCTTTAGAGCATAGATGAATATCACAGTTGGGCGTCCAATTAGAGAATACCTATTGATGAAGCGTCTCTGAATTGGGCCAGAATCCATTAAATCTGTAGATAATTGCTTTGGTGTAGAAATATGCACAAAGACCATTTACCTCGTCCATAATAACTGTCAAAGCTGGAACCTGAGATTTATGCTCCATGATATACGACCCAGGGAGATTAAGATTAATTTATGGATTTTTTTGAGTCACCCCCTTCCATTTGACAACATCATTAAATGATGCAGGGAATTTTGAGCTAGATCTGGAACATCCTCCAATCAATCTCGAGGTGAGAGTGATGGACGCATCTGGTTGGATGCCATAATCCTTCACTGTGTGGTCATCTTGCAGCAATTTCGCTGCATAAATAAAATTTTGGAATCGTGTTGGTATGCCTATTTGTTTTTGAATCTCCTGTTTGATGGTTAGTATTTGCATCCCTGTCCAGATCCACATACATATATATTTTTCGCTCAGGGTTCTGATTAAAAATTGATTCATAACTCCTTCGTTTGAGGTCTTCAAACATGATTGATGTGCACCCACTGTTTTTGGATCTGTGATATGATTGTTTTTGGGATATGTGGGAGACAAATATGGGCTTATACTAAGTGTATCTATAAGCAATGAAACTTATGAGGTCATTTTATTCACCCAATCTAGTCCTTGATCCAAAAAATAGACCTATTAAAAGAGTTGCGTTGTCCAACAAATATTCTTTGTGGCTGTGATCGCTGCAAATAAGTCAGATCCTGCAAGAAACAGTAGTGTAATCCATAGAACTATGCTTTTGAGGGCAAGATCTAAAACACCAACGAGATACGCCCCAAGATCCAGTGCAATATGTGCATCAGTTTGTGGCCCAATACAATGTGGCCCATCTGCACACTGGTTCGACGACTGATTCGTGGATCTAGTCTTAGATTGCAAGACCCGAAAATTGGAGATGACTGTGTCAAAGTATCAATCATTGAATAAGACCAAATTGCTTGTTTCCATTGTTTTAATCATGGTTGAATATGGTTTTTTATTGACTCTTCTGGCGCAGAGGGTGTGAGAATTGCAGATCTTATCCAAATTGATCATCGATCCCTGGAAAAGTTGAGTTTATCTCCCAATATTCTTTTATGTTGTTGCAGATATCCTTGGCATATGTTATCACCATTAACATAAAATTGATTAAAATGTTCATTTTGTTGCCTAAAAATATTTATGATGTGTTTGTAAAGACACCATTTTCCAGTATTCTTGGTACAAAACATTATAATCAAATAGGGCCTTCCCTCAATCGCAAGGCTTTCGCATGACCTCGAATGTAAACCAATCCTCTAAGCAAAGGGAGCCCTTTCTTGTGATTGTATCACACTAAAATGGTAAAAAATATAGGCTCTTCTTCGTTGTATGGTCTTTATTGTTGTAATTCCTTTAACTTTTTAAAAGCATGGCTTTGTTTATTCCCGATGCAATTGTTGCACTACTTTTCTTGTCACAATTGTGGATTGTTCTACTCTACTAAACCGTCATATAATCTGAAATTTCTTCTATTTGTTCTTCTGCAAGGTTCACTCATTGGCTAGTGTTTTATAACTTAGGAAATTTCACAACATTTTCGTTTTTCAATATATGAACATTACATTTGCTTCATCATTAGTACTCGAAGATCCAGATCGATACACTTTTGTGTGGAATGTATGTGAAATATTTTTCAACTCAGTTCGAAAAGGATGGCATAAACGTGTCACCTCTGAAATTGATACGAATTCCTACTATCATAATTTTTTTTTTATCATATCATCAGGAATTATATCGATTGATTTATTTAAATTCAATTTTTCGTTGCCATAAAAATTATGGTAATTGATTTGTGTTCGGTCACGGTTTCTGTTAGATTGATTACTGTCACTATGGATGTTTCCTAAGCATTTGGCGAAATCAAACTATTTTACATCAACAATATTTCATCCAAGGCATTGGGGCGATTAAAAATATAGACAATAGTATGTTAAATAGAAAATTCACTTATGCGAATAAAAATGAACTCCCTAGATCTAGTTGTTTTATCTAGAAACGACAGAGGGAAAAAAGGTCTATGTTTTCCTTAGAGAGATTAGAATACATAAAAAATACCTACTTGGAATATGTAGTAATTCCTCCTCTTCTCCTTGCTTGTAAGCTCAAACTCTAGCTCCACATGTTATAAACGTAACCTGCAATAATGACTAAAACAAGCAGGGGAACTACAATATCCACATAACATAAACTAATGTCTCTAATCAATGGGTCAAATGACATTTAAATACCTGAGCATCAACATGACACAAGTGTAGGAAAAGAAAGTGATTTTTGTATTGATAAATAAAGGAGAGAGTTACAACCATTTATAGATGTTGACTTTCTAGACGTCTCCCCAATTTTTTTGTATTTCCTTGCCACAAAGAAAACCTTAACGCTCAACCCTAATGCATAAATGCATGATGTAGAAATTATATGCACTAAGCATGCACATTTCCTAGATCCACCTGATCTCACATTATTTAACTTTATGCAAGATACTGAATCTATTCCACTTGTTAATCTTTTGCGGAAAAATTAATTGCACACACATGTGGAGCATCAACAAAAATAATCAATCGCACATAACATAGTCTTTTTAACTGGGAAAGCCTGAAGCTAAAAACCCCAACTATCATATTATGTATCATGAAGATCATGTAACATTCTCATACAATGCTTAGTACCTCAAGCTCTCAGTACAATACAATCGCCACACACTAATCAAGAACAATCTTGCAAATCCATGCACCGATCTTTGCCTCCTGATAGCCTACCTCCACTGCGCAATCCAAGCTGATTACAAAGACCAATTCGATGTAATCCGATTCTCATTGACTGCGTGATTATAATTGGAAACTCCAATGTATATGTAGATGCAATTCATGCATCATTAGTAGTCACAACAAATAGTCTATCTTTCCCTTTCACCTATCTCTCCACTGGTCTCCACTGAAACTGCCGTGCACTGTAGTGAACCGCTGTATTGTTCAGTTGATTAATGAGTTATTATTTGTGAATTAATTAAATAATTAATTCATTCCACTCTCACTAGTGTATCATTCAGTTAGATTAGATACAACTCCATAACTACTTCTTCCAATTGTGTCATAACTCTGCCACTTGAGTTCTAACTGAGTCCTCCATGCATTAGCTCCAGTAAACCCTTAGGAATTGCGTAATTCCTTCAGCCCACTGATTTGACAAATCTGTATACTGAAATTAAGTGCTCCAAGAGAATAAGTTGTTGTTTATTGTCGGATTATTATTAAGAGCTAATAATAACCGACATGCATCTATTTTTAGATTGACGATCTATAAATAGACTTCGCCCAATATTCTAAAAATAGAATCTCATCTATTTTTTACATTTGACCAACCATCTACAAATAGCCTCCTGCTACATATAGAATATGCTCACCATGTCTAAAAATATACATACACCTAAAAATAGCCTTTGTGGGCCCCACCTAGTTTAGGTGATTATTTTCCAACTAGGATCAAGGATGATGTTTTAGGATGCCTCCTTCACTATTTCTTGTTGCAAACTTCAACAAATGATGATTTTTTATGAAACCAACTCCAAAAATAGAAGAGAAGAGAGATCAATGCCTTAGAAATAAGCCACTTCGAGGGGGCAACCTCCTTTACATTACATGAATGAACAATTCTTGGATGATATAAATGACAAAACCTCCTTCTATATATAGCAGTCCATGGGGTCACAATATAATCCTAGTCGACCTAACAATAATAATGTAAGGGCACAATAATAACAATATTGGGGTTACAGGGGTACATCAATAACAATAAGGGGGCTACACTAACAACAATAAGGGACTACACTAGTAATATAGGGACTTAACATGCCCCTCTCCTTCAAAAAAGTGTTGTCCTCAATGCTTGAGTAGCTTTGGGTGCTTTTGTATAAAATTCTCATCCTCCCATGAAGAATCTCCAGTGGATAAGTTCTACCACTTGATGAGATACTCTGAAATTGATCAATTTCGTAGTTGTCGAGTTCTTGTTTCCGTGACTGCTTCAGGTTCCAATATGATTTTTCCTTCCTCATCAAGTTATGGCAATATTGTTTGAACTGAATTTTTTTCACCTATAACCTTTAAGCATGAAACATGGAAAACTGGATGCACTCGCGACGAAGCAGGAAGCTCCAATTTGCATGCCATAGTACCAATATTTTGCAACACCTTGTAAGGACCATAGTACTTTGGTGATAATTTATTATCCTTCTTAGCTTGCTTGAGGGACATTTGTTTGTATGGTTGTAGCCGTAAAAATACCCAGTCTCCTACATCAAAACTTCTCTCGCTGCGATGTTGATTTGCTTGTTGTTTCATTCGATTTTGTGCCAAATTCAGGTTATCCTTTAAGAGTTGGAGAACTTCTTGCTGATGCTCGATGTGATCTTCCACTGCTTGAACCTTCGAATTTTCCCTTAAAGATGATGTGATCGATGGTGGATGATATCCATAAAGTGCCATAAATGGGGTCATTTTTGCTGTCGTATGGAAGGAAGTGTTATACCACCATTCAGCGAGAGGTAACCACTTGACCCATTGTGTTTGTTTATCAGATACAAAACAACGAAGATATCCTTCCAAACATTTATTTACTATCTTAGTTTGACCATCAGATCGAGGATGATAAGATGAGCTATGAGCTAATTGAGTACCCAAACAAGAAAATAACTTCGTCCAAAAATTTCCAGTAAAAATGGGATCTCTGTCGCTCACAATAACCCTTGGGCTTCCATGTAGCTTTTGAATTCTGTCCATAAATGTAGTAGCAACTGTACTTGCTTTCAATGGATGAGATAATGCACAAAAGTGTGCATACTTGGTAAGTCTATCAACTACCACCATGATGACACTCTTTCCTTCGGACTTAGGTAAACCTGTGATAAAATCCATTGAAATCTCCTCCCAACGTTGACTTGGAATGGATAAAGGTTGTAGAATATGCATTGGTAAGGCCAAAAGGCATGACCAAAAATTCATAATTACCCTCATGCGTTCGAAATTCTATTTTCAGAATATCTTCAGTCTTCATTCTATTTTGATGATATCCTAAACGAAGACCCAACTTGGTAAAATAAATTTCTCCATGTAATTCATCCAATAATTCATCAATCACCGGAATGGGAAATTTATCTTTAATAGTGAGCTTATTAAGCTCCCTATAATTTGGACACATGCGCCATGATCCATCCCTCTTGTGCACCAATACTACTAGAGCAGAGAAAGAACTTTGACTAGGTTGAATTATACGAGCCTCTAACATTTCTGCAATCATACGTTCAATTTCGCTCTTTTGGACATAAGGATATCTATAAGGCCCGATGTTTGGAAGAGAACTTCCTAGAATCAAATGACTCAGCATGATCATGATCACGAATAGGTGGGAGTCCTTTGGGAGTTTCAAACACCTTGGAATGATTGTCCAATACTTTTTGGAGATCTGGAGAAATATATGATTTTGATGTTGGGACTTCTAGTGAGCATAATTGTGCAATTACGCCTCATTGTTCTTTATTCAAAATCTTTTTCATGAAATTAGAGCTTATTATCTTTCCCGGCTTCCCTACGATACCTCGTAATTTGACTTCCTTTCCTTCTGATCTTTTTTTCAAGAAAAGTTATTGAAAATTAAAAGCTAACCTCCCCAAAGATTGTAACCATTGTAATACTAGTACAACAACAACACCTCCCATTGGAATGGAAAGCATTGGACTATTCAATACATATTCCCCCATGGTTAGCTTGATATTATGGAATTTTCCAAAGCAATTTATAGTTCCTCCATTTGGAACCATCACTTGACATTCTGGTGCTAGGTATAGGAAACAATTCAATTCCTTGGCTACCTTACAATGAATAAAATTATGGGTACTACCCGAATCAATCAACACTATTATTTTTTTCTTCTTGATATGTCCTTCTATCTTGAGAGTTTGAGGAGTGGTAATTCCTGCCAATGCATTAAATGATATGGTCAGACTCATTTCTTCTTCTATGGTTGGTTCTTAGTGTATATCCTCTTCTTTTGAAGTTTCTTGTTCATTTTCTTCTTCCTCTTCACAATATATGTAAAATAATTCTTCTCAGCACACTTATGACCTTTAGTGTATTTGCTATCATAACTGTTGCAAAGCCCTTTTGCTCTTTTTTATTCCAATTGTTGTGGTGTCAACCTTTTAGGTTGTGGAAGTCTACGAGTAGCAACACTTCCATATTTATAGATGTGAGTGTTAGGCTTCCTTGTTGCCATAATTTTACATTCAATTTTTCTTGCCAACCTGAATGCCTTTTCCAATGAATTAGGTTCCCAAACACGAACCTCATGTTGGATGTTATCCTTTAAAGTCCCTATGAAGACATTAATCCTGTGTTCCTCTAGAATATCAGTTACCCTTATATTCAATTTTTGGAAGTCCTCAATGTGCTCCACCATTGAACACTTTTGTTTGAGATTTATCAATTGGATAAAAAAAGTGTTTCTCTTTGTGTCCTCATAATGTGCTATCATTTCCTCTGGAAAAATTGACCAAGTGAATTTTTTTTACGGGAGCAAAGCCATCGATACCATACAAATGTATTTTATTCTAAATATAAAGTTGCATTGTGTACCTTTTGTGTGTTTTGCACACTATCGAGATCAAAATATTACTCCATCTGTAGTATCTATGTTACAAGATCCTTGCCATCAAACTTCCTCATATCGATCTTTAGAATATGGTGGGTCTTCCATCTAACATTAGAGTTTATGAAATCACGATTAACATTTATTTTGTTATCATCATGAGTTTCCTCTACTATATTTTCACCATTAGGAAAAATTTCTTGTATCAACTTTTTCAAACCTGCCATGTCTGCTTTTAGATCATTCTTCATATTTTCCATTTTTTCATCGATCTTAGCTTCCATGTCATCCTTCTTAGCTTCCATGCCAACTTCCATGCCATCCATCTTAGCTTCCATGCCATTATTCAAACCTTCCATGCCTTTCTTCAAACCATCCATCTTAGCTTCCACACCTTTCTTGAAAACTTCCATTTCATTTTTTTTTTCTCTTTGCGAGAGCGAAATTTGGTGCACTTGCTCGTGTAATTTTGATATCTCATGTTGCACTTCTTCGTCTTCATGAGTCGTAGTAGAGCCTTCTCAAGGATTAAGGGTTGTTGAATTCTTTTTAGGGGGAATTTTAGAACCCGATCCTGATATATATTCTACAATATGCCCTTGGAATCAATTCAAACTGATTCTTCAAACAAGGCTTATGCAATTCGAAAAAAATAACACACCTTTTTATTTCTTTTGTGGAGTTCGATATTGAAACTGAATTATCTCTGCGATTTCGGATCCTCAATATCTGAAAGTCTGTCTTGTAGTATCCCTTTGAATCTTCTTTCAAATGCCACATGTCTGACATGATTTGGATTCTTCAAGGCAAAGTTATGCCCAATCTCCCATAATGACCTAATTATGGACTGGTTCAATAGATAAAACTTGTACGGTGTACCACGTGTCACTGTTTCCTCCTCCAACTCTCAAAATTTATATACGAGAAACTACAGTTCATGTACTTGCGGCCAATTTTTACAAAATTCCAATCAAATGTTCCGATAGAGAGTTATGATGATTTTCCCAAAGTCACCTCTTTGAGATGAAATTTGGGAGCCTGAAAAAACCCTACCTTCCACAGATCATATCTCCGAAAATATTGTGAAACAAGATCTAAAATTTTTACACAATATTCCTCAGGGTTTCGACTTCACTCTGTAAAAATTTCAGCTTCTGAACCTTCTTAGAAACAAAGTTATAGCGCAAATTCCACGATGAACTATTTAGGTGAAATTTGGGAGCATGAAAAAACTCTAACTTCCACAGATCATATTTATGAAAATATTGTGAACCAAGATCCGAAATTTTTACATGACGTTCCTTAGGATTTCAGCTTTGCTCTGTAAATTTTTTAGCTTTTGAACATTTGTAGAAACAAATTTATAGCGAAAATTCCATGATGACCTGTTTGGAGCAGCGAAACCCTAGAATCCAAAGCTCTGGTACCAAATGTTAAATGTTAAAACCAGCTCTAAAAATATAAGAGAAGAGAGATCAACGCCTTAGAAATAAGCCACTCTGAAGAAGAAAACTCCTTTGCATTACATAAATGAAAAATTCTTGGATGATACAAATGACAAAACCTCCTTCTATATATAGGAGTCCATGGGGTCACAATATAATCCTAACTGACCTAAAAATAATAATGTAAGGGCAAAATAATAACAATATAGGGGTTACAAGGGTACAACAATAACAATAAGAGGGCTACACTAATAACAATAAGGGACTACACTAGTAATATAGGGACCTAACATGATTCCTTAAGCTCAAAACAACAACATGAGGGCACTAGTAATCTCCAAAAGCCAACCGTAGACTCTATGGGAGGCAATAGTTATAATGTAAAAGTGGTAGTTTAGGATTTATCAATCTAGGCTTGTGATCCACATATGAAGGAGTATAACCTCAAAAGATAAGAGATAAGACCTCTAGAGTAGTAATTCACGATCTTTATCCATGGTAAATGGTTAAAACCACCTTAGAATATTTTATAAGGAGAATATATATATATATATATATATATATTATTTTTTATCTCGAAATTCTAAAACCACCGCACCTGCAAAGTAGAGCAGCCTGCGCTGGTCAGTGCAGGTGCTCAGTTATGCAATTTGCGACCATTGCAGTGGACAGGCATGCAAGGTGCGTTGGGGTTAAAAAACATTGTTTTTGAGATGATTGAACTAGAAGCTCAACCTTTTTGGAGAGGAAATGCTTAGGGATTTACATAGGGATAATGACAAAGTGTTCAAGGATGTTTATTGATATGGTTTCTAGGCATTTTGAGTGATGTGAAAAAATGGCATGTAACATATTTCCCCCATAAAGTACAAAGTCATAAGTAGTGCCTGAGGACTGAAGTGCTTTACTTTGTGACAAGTTCGGATAAAAAAAAAATTGGTCGAGATCATCATCTATTACAATACATATTACCATCATGGATTCATTGTTAAGGGAGTGTAACACCATCCTCCCACATTTACCCAAGTTAACCAGTCCACTGGGGTAAACATATGATGAGAGACTACTATGATTTGATTCAACTCCCCATTTACAGTTAAGGAAGTGGAACCCACACAACACAACCAATATGACATTCTAGACATACTATAGAACCCTCTGGAGCCATCAAACCCTTCCAAGTGATCAACCGCTTAGGCAACCTGACATTTTACTGCATTAAACCCTCACTCGCTCCCATGACATGGGCATGCATGCGACTGGGACCCTCTAGTCGCTCCCACAACAAGGGCATGCCTGCGACTAGGGATTTTCTAGGTAGTTATGTGCCAGCGACTCCAGATTTTGTACCACCTTTTCAGGGCCAGGACTCAGGCCACTGCCCAGAACTCCATGAAACTTACAGTAATGAAAAGTAACATCGAAACAATGATACAAATGCAAATACTTTAAAAAGGAATTGACTAGACCCTTACTAGCTATGATAGGCATTTCGTTAAACATGTCACAAATATGCATTCTATAGGTCATAATAATAGATCTGAGCACAAGGCTCTCATACTTATTTCAGAATCGCTAAGAATCATTGATTCCTTATCACATTGGATGAATTATCATCTATTAGGTCATATATTCATTGTTCGTTCATTTATGAATCAAAACATGATGAGATCCATACATCATCACTGTTATAAAACATATTCATAACTAGAATATAAACAACAAAAATAATAAGGATACAACAACCATAAATGCCACATATGAACCAATACATTTGCACACAAAATACCATGGAAGGGAACTCTTATTAATGAATGCAAAATCCAACCAGGTTTGGGACCTCCTCGTTCCACTCAACCATAGATAGTATAAACCAAATCTATCTTCAGTTAATCACCCCCGTGCCATATTCCAAGCATGAATGTGAGACTTATAACCAAAATCTACCAGGACTTCTCGAGGCTACACCACCTCACCATCATTAACAGAACTAGGCCTTACCACAATCCTCACTGGATCACTAGGCTATAAAAAAGCATGGATGCCTCTAGATCTCTCCACTTAAACCATGAGGAATTTGTCCTTCTCGACCTCTCGGCTTTACCATGTATCCTGCCATTACTGATCAAGGGATTCCTAGGACTACGAGGTATCCACCATTTGGGATTTATCATGTATCCCATCCCAAGATTAATATGCCCAATCAATGGTATTCACCACTGAGCTTTACCATGTATCCTGCCATTTAGTGGCCAAGGGATTCCTATGCTCAATCGAGGTGTTCACATCCAGGCTTTACCATGTATCCCACCATTTAGCGGTCAAGGGATTCCTAGGCCTTATGAATAATCTCGAGACTACCCCACTTAGCTCCAAGTCCATCCAACAATCCAGGTCAACCAAATACAAGAGAAACCACAACACCATGGATATCCAAAAATGGCAAGGCAAGGCTAAAGAACAATATCACACCTAGCAAAACCCATGTCAATGATAACAAGAGAACCAAGAACACACATGCATAACCATGCATGATCAAACTAGTAAGGAAATCATACATGCAACTCGATACCTGCAAAGAGTCCTGCCGTAGTCGCTTGATCCTACTCTTCCTTGCTTAAGCTTTGTTTTCCTCTTTACCTTATTTTCCTTTCCTAATCCAATGCTAGAGTGCTCCAAGAAAAATCTAAGTGTCCAAGAGTGAGAGAGAGAGAGAGAATAGAGAGAAATAGCTCCAAAATTGAACCGAAAAAAGTTTGTGAACTGATCCTCATAAGCCTTTTTATTAATGAGGCCTGTATTTTTTTCATTTCTCCATTATTTTCATTCATTTTCCTCCTCGCATGCAACTCGTGAACTTTCACCTTGATTTTATCATAATTTCCATTATTTTCATAAATAAAATGCAAATTAATGCCACTTTTTCTTTCCAAAGCCTTTGCCATTGCCTTTGCCAATTTCCTTAGCCATAATAAACCAAATGAACACCCACACTAGGATGTTTTTTTTACACCTAATCCTAAGGGATTGGGTGAGATCTTATCTTGTTGTAATTTAGTAAATAAGGAAGGCCAAGAGACATTGGGAAGTGAATCCCAATAGTCTCACCTCCATGTATAAGTACACACACAATCTCCATCTAATGCATCTTTAGTTTTGCGGAGTTACCTCCTGGTCTGACATGGTATCAGAGCCAGTCCCATTTTTGGCATTCCCGCCTTTGGTGTAACTACCTCTTGTTCTGCATTGTTTCAGACCGTCATTGTGCATTTAGTTTTTTTTTACTGATCCTGGCATTTAGTTTTTACTGCTTTTGGCATTCAAATTTTTTTACTGCTCCTGGAATTCTACAATTCTGGAATAATTCAACATTTTTTTGGCAAATTCTGCCTCGTTTTTTTTTCTTTTTTTTCTGCACACCACTGTGCAATTTCAACTCAAATTATGAGCTCAAGTTCTCAGCACATTTAATTTTTATTGTGTAAAATCCTTTTTTTATAGTTCCTCACAGCATTCATGTAGTCCCTCATGCCCACCCACACCACTGCTCTCCCTCATAGCACTCAGGCACTCCCCCTCGCTTGCACGCAATCCCTCATGCCCACCCACACCATCGCTCTCCCTCACAACACTGACACACTCCACCTCACTCGACCCTGCCTCACCCCTCAGCCTTCCCTCAGGCCCTCCCTTAGGCCCTCCCTCACAGTGCTCACCGGCCCTCGGCCTCCCCTCCCGTCCCCCTCTCACACCGCTCCCCACACTGTTCCCCTCCATTCCCTTACTCGACCCATCCCATTTCCTTTGCCAATTTCCTTAGCCATAATAAACCAAATGAACACCCACACAAGGATGTTTTTCCCCAACATTCAACTTGGAATAAGTGTCCCATAACCATGGTTATTATTTTTCCTTTATTAACTTTTTACATGGATTTTTGACCAAGGTTGTTACAAAAGGCTCCCCCTTGGGGGAACACCATCCTCGATGTTCAATGATACCTATAACCAAAAATATTGCTGAAAGCGAAACATACTGCCCATGGAGCTTTATAACTTAGCTCATTGCAATATTTACAATGATCAACTTGCTGAGAAGCAACCCAACATGACAACCAAAATGACATGACACCATACCACTTATTGGATCTTTATAAGACAGTTCATGGTGGTATTTACATCCCCATACATATGTACAAATACCAAAACATCACATCAAAACATATACTAAAAACATTCTCTCAACCAGCGAATAGAGAAGGATACATAGCCCGCATCTGATTGCCATCTCCCTTGTAGCTTCATTAGGCCCAAAGTGCTTCCACTGCACTTTAACCTGCTCGATTTCTTAGTTCCTAAGCATGAACACCTTTCTCTACAAAATACATTGTGGTTCCGACTAGAAATATCCTTCTGTATCCACCTGCGATGCAGACTAGTCAATCACATGATCACCATATTTAACATACTTATTAAGTGATGATACATGGAAAACATTATGTAATTTCACTGCTGGAGGCAGTGAAATTCAATAGTCTACTGGTCCAATCCTTTCAATAATCTTGTAAATTCCACAAAATCGATGTGCGAACTTGGCACATGATCCAATTCCCAAGGAGCTCTTCTTGGGCTTTGGTGAGCCCTTGTATTGCATCAAGAATGATGCAACTCCCAAGGGTTTCCCTACTTTACTTTATCAACCATGGGTTCGTACAAACTTAGAGGTGACAGTGCTATATACACAACAAATGCAATCTGTTCATGTCATCCTCTTCTACTTTACGAAAAGGTTCTATTTTTTATTTTTTATTTTTATAACTGTGATAAGAACTGGAAAGTAAATTGTTGGAAGGGAATGACAAAAAGGAATCTAAACTAAATTGCTGAAAAGAAATGACAAGAATGAAACTAATTTAATTTGCAGAAAGGAAATGACAGAAAGAAACTTAATTAAATCGCTGAAAAGAAATTGCAGAAAGGAAACTAATTTCAATTGCACTTAACGTTGGCCAATCAGCTAAACACACCCTACTTATCTTATGCTCTATCTACCATGCTTCTATCCAAGCATCTAAACTATCCATGACTTAATTATGATTGAGAAAAGGTGTTGAATTTTGCAGCTTGGAGGAAAGAAAAAGGGCTAAAGAGGCTAATGGAGGGCTTAGCAAATGAAACAAGGCTTAGAAGTGGAAATCATGGGTTTAAACCTTATAAAACCTTATAATATAGCGTAGAAATGACTTTGGAGAGAAATAAAGTGAAATATGCAATGGTGGAGATGCGATGGAGGCAAAGGTTGTGATATGCGATGTCGTAATCGCAATATCGAAAAAGTAAAGGGATGGCGGAAATGTTGTTCGGGAGCGGGAGCGAAGTGCGATGAGGCAAGTCTTGTGAAGTGCGATTTGCAATGGGTGACATGGAGGTGGGGCCGATATCCCAATTGGCATTCGGAAGTGATAAGTGTTAAAGGAAACAGGGAAATGTTGCGGGTTGCGGTGAGCGATTTGTGATGCGGTGGCAATATCGCATCGGTGTTCGGAAGTGGTAAGTGTTGAAGGAAATAAAGGAAACAGTTGCGGTGAATGTCGCAATCGACATCAGGAAGTGGTAAGTGTTAATGGGAACAACTTAAACCGTGCGGAGTGCGAAATGCCAAGTACAACAACGGGGATTTCGAGGAGGAAGGCGAAGGTCGAGTTTTTGATGGTTTTACATGTTCCGTGTTAAAAGGGTAAAGGCAACCGTGAATCATAAAAACAAAGGAATAAGTCGGGTTGAAGGGTTTGAATGTTTTTGGGAATAAAAAAGTGGGTGCAGCAGTCGAAATAAGCGAAAAACAGGAGGGAATGGAGGCGCACTAGTAGTGCTCGGAAGTGTAACACACCTGCGAATTCATGCACTAAAAACAGACAACAATGCGTGATAAAAACAGTGAAAGAGAGACTCAGACTTGATAATGCAATTTCTTCCCTAAATTCAAACAGAAAGCAATTTTTGGCCTGTGGGAAGGTCTACCCTGCTCGAACTCTATTGACAGAGATGAGAGCGTGAGGCTTGACCACAAATTTTGGAGTTTTTCCTCTATCCTACTACTCACAAGCAAATGAAAAAATACAACAGCAACTGAAAGCAATACTAAACAACAATGAAACTATTTAAAAGCAGAAATAATTGAATGACAAAAGGAAAACTAGCTAAATGGCAGAAAGGAAAGAATGAAAACAACGGAGAAGTTGAGGCACATGGGTTAGGCCCTAACCCACGAGCCCAACTCTCTGGAATTAAATCAATAAAATGGAGTCTGTCTACTCATTGCATTAAAAATACAGTCTTATTACATCCCAAAGGTCTTAAACAACAAAAACCTAATAGCTTGCAGCAAAAGTTCTGAATGGAATCGAATCCCCTAGAATTGACTAACATTGACTAACTCTTCCTAGATCTGCTCTATTTATTCTACAGTTAAGCTACCAACAACTCCCTAAAAATAGGTAATGAGTCCACTTGACTCCAAGTGAAGTATGGCTTGAGTGCACTTGGTCTTGAGTTGCTTGGCTGCCTCTGGAATTCAAATTGCTGGAGGGGATCTCATGATGATAGTTTGGCTGCCTTTGTGGGTGGACAACCCCCTTGAATCTCTCCAAGATTTCTCCCTAATTTCCTGATATTCTTCACTCTTGATCTTCCAGTGGTAGGGAGCAAGTCCATAAATTATCTCCTTCTACAAATATGTATAATTTGCCAAATATTCTCACAACATTCTACAAAAATAACCAATATTAGGCACAGATATGCAATTACCTTTAAACCTTCCTAAGAAAATATTAAAGCGTAAGAAAACATTATTAAGTGCAGAAGGAGAGATTTAATATGTCTTTTCATTTGCATAAGGAAGGTAGATGGGATTAAGAAAGTTTAGATGGGCCTTATTTTATGTCCAATTTAGAGGCCCATCATTACCCCCTACTGAAACTATTGCTCATCCTCTGAGCAACCTATTCATCCTCCCTACCTTCTGGTTCTTTTTGCATGCTGGCTTATTTCATTTTCTGTTTATTGGCCCATGCGTTGCTCCTCCTACTAATCTTCTTGCATTTATTCTCGTAGGTGCTTCATGGAGGTCCTCAGATGCCTTAAGAAAATCTGTTTTGCATGCCAAGAGGTGGTGGATCCACCTTTATTTTAGTTTATTCCTTTTTTTTTAATTGCATGCAGAATAAACTCACAATTCTTTTTTCTCTGTGAACTGAGTTCACCCTTGGTCACCCCTTGTTAATCCTCGTCTTCTATTACAATGAACTGCTTACGACCCACTTTCTCAAGCCCTTTTTACTTTTGTATTGTTCCTCTTCATGGCGGAAAAAGTGAGGCTGGTTGCTAGATAAGGCTGAGGTTGCTCTGCTACTAATTTTGGCTATATAAATTTTTTTTCCTTCTCACACTTTTTAATGTTTTCTTAAGCTAAAATAGATTTGAAGAAAGGGTTAGATGATTTCATACCTGAGCCTTACCATTGATTTGTTTTTGTAGGTGATATTGAAGCTGTTGCTGAAGCTACATGTGGCGATCTGCTTGAGTTCCTTTTGGAGCTTCTGAGCACAGGAGGAGGAAGTCCAAGTGTGACTACCTTTGAATAAAGTGTTGACCAAATTTTCCTTTTGTGCCAACTTGCTGTTTTTTTGCTTGCAAAGGTTGGAGAGTACCTGCATTCATTAAAGAGAGATACATGGAGAATTGCAATTTTTTTTTTTTTTTTGTAAGGCATACTAGTTGCCCCAATGAGGTTTTCAACTAGTAGGTTCACCTAGGTGCCTCAAAGGAGGTTTTCACCTAGGATATTTTATCTTTTCTCTTTTTTCTTTAACCCAATGACTGCCTCATGGAGATTTTCAATCAGTGAGGCAATCTCAGATGCCTCAAAAGAGGTTTTCACCTGAGATTTTATCATTTTTCCCTTTTTTTTCACTTTCCTACTCTACTTTAAGAAAACAAAACCTTTTTCAAGTATAGGAATACTTCCAATATAGCCATGTACACATCAAGATGACAGATAAAATCAGGTGCACACTTGGAATACATGCTTTGACATGTACCTGAATATGAGAGATGAATTTCTTTGACTAGGATTGTATCAAGTAATGTTGGAGAAGAGTGTGTTGCTGCAACTTAATGACTATTTGGAACCATATGTCAATATAGTTGTGATGTCCCTGGTCCACTTGTTGAGTTGGATCACCTTGGATGTTCTCTTCTATTATGACATTCAAATCTTCCTCTTTTTGTTGATTGTTCTCTTGAGCACATGGAGGAAATGGTGGTAAACATGAGAAAAATTTCTCAACATTTGATTCTGACGTCGGCTCTTCATCAAGTGCAACCTTTTATATTTTGATCTCCTCATTTGGATCTTCTTCTTCTTGATGTAGTCCTTCAATGACATTAAGAACATATCTTCTTTGCAATACCTTTCTTGAACTCAGATGCAAACCATTTAGATCAAGAGGATATGTTTGGCAGTGTTGTACCTCAAAATTGTAAGTGGGCTGAGATACTTCATGGTGTGGGTTTGGAAATGGTGGTACAGGTAGTTGAGTGGGGGTGGATATATGAGATGGATGTGGTTGAGGTTGTGGTTGTGGTGGAGGTGGATGGTAGGTATAGCATGGAGTTGGGTATGGAGGATATTGAGGGAAATATTGAGGATGTTGAGGATTTTCCCAATAAGGTCCTTGTTAACCATGTTTCCAAGATTGGTATTAGGGTTGAGATGGCCAAGGTTTCCAAGGAGGGAGTGTGTCCAAATTAGTTTGAGATGGATGTGAATAAGCTTGAAAGTGTGGAGTGGGTCCTTGCATCATATCAAGTTGACCAGGCTGCCAGGGTCTCCTTGGAGCTACCTAACATAACTTCTTTGGTGATTGCCTTGCTCCATTGTCTTCTTGGTAAACTTCTTTAAACCTGGGGAATGATGAACAACATTTAGTAGCATATGATTCTGCATGGATAACAAAAATATCAACATCTTATTTTTTCTCATTTTCCATTCTTAACATTTCTACCTGTTCACTTAGATTGCTAAGAATTTTTGTTTTAATGTTATCAAGAAAATTTCCAAGTTCATCTTGCCTTACCAATGTTGATTCTGACTTACTTACTCTTTCCCTTCCTCTTGATATGTGCTTGCATGTTTCAAAAATTTCTTCAAATGACAATTGATATAAATCTCCTTTACTCATGAGATTAAGGAGATCAATCCACTCATCCCTAATTGTTATAAGTAAGAGGGTTTTTAGTGTGTCAAATCCTAAATGATGCAATTTTTCCCTCTTAAAATTAGACATTAACTTCTCTATTAGATCATTAAGGCTCTCATCTTCTTCTTGGTTCATTCAAAAAATTTCTTCTTTAAGATCACGATCTTTGTATTTTTCTAGAAATATATTTTGCATATCATTCCATGATCTTATTGAATTAGTACCTAGACTCATGAACCATTTAAGAGCTCTATCCTTAAATGTTGCACGAAACAATCTCAGTTTTTGAGTGTGTGATAAGTAGCCATAATACCTACAAAGTATCTCAAATTCAAAGAGAAATGTTTCCAGATCCTTTGTCCTCATACCATGGAAGGTTGGAAGGAAAGATAGAGGGGTGTTCTTCTATGTACATTGATGTCCATATCTTGAATGGGAAACCCAATAAGATCTTCTTCATTGTCATTATATCCATCCATCTCTTCTACCTTCAAAAGTGTATGGTGATGTGGTTCTTACTACACCACATGGTAAAGGGTGAGGGAAGGGTGAGGGAGGGGGGGTGGTGGTATTGGAGAAGTATTTAATATACATATATATATATATATATATATATTAAGTATCCTTAGTCCTATGAGGCATGAAAATCATACCTTTTTGTATTTTTTTAATATTTCTAAAATGGCATGAAAAGAAAGGAAAGCAGAAAAGAATGCTAAAAAAATAAAATCAAAGCATCTACTAGACACCTCCCCAACAACGACACCAAAAAGTGGTGAGCCCTAGTATTGCACCAAGAGTGCTGCAACTTCCAGGGGTTGCCCTACTTTACTTTATCAACTCGGGTTTCATACAAACTTGGAGGTGACAGTTCTATATACACAGCAGATGCAATCTGTTCATGTCATCCTCTTCTGCTTTACAAAAGGGTGCTATTTTTTAACTATGATAAGAACTGGAAATTAAATTGTTGGAAGGGAATGACACAAAGGAAACTAAAGTAAATTGCTGAAAATAAATGATAAGAATGAAACTAATTTAATTTGTAGAAAGGAAACGATAGAAAGAAACTAAATTAAACTGCTGAAAATAAATTGCAGAAAGGAAACTAATTTCAATTGCACTTAACGTTGGCCAATCGGCTAAACACACCCTACCTATCTTATGATCTATCTACCATGCTTCTATCCATGAATTAATTATGATTGATAAAAGGTGTTAATTTTGCAGCTTGGAGGAAAGGAAAAGGGCTAAAGAGGCTAATGGAGGGCTTAACACATGAAACAGGGCTTAGAAGTGGAAAGCAGGGGTTTAAACCTTATAAAACCTTATAATATGGCACATAAATGAATTTCGAGAGGAATAATGTGAAATATGTGATGGCAGAGATGTGATGGAGGCAAAGGTTATGATATGCGATGTCACAATCGCAATATCGCAAAAGTAAAGGGATAGTGGAAAGGTCATTCGGGAGCGGGAGCAAAGTGTGATGAGGTAAGTCTTGCGAAGTGTGATTTTCGATGGGCGACGTGGAGGTGACGTGGAGGTGGGGCCGATATCGCAATCAAAGTTTAGAAGCGATAAGTGTTAAAGGAAACATGGAAATGTTGATGGCTGCGGTGATTGATCTGCGATGCGGCGGTAATATTGCATCGATGTTCGGAAGCGGTAAATGTTGAAGGAAACAAAGGAAATAGTTGTGGTGAGCGATTTGTGATGCTGTGAATATCACAATCGGCGTCGGGAAGCGGTAAGTGTTAACGGGAAAAACTTAAACCGTGTAGAGTGCGAAATGCGAAGTACGGTAGTGGGGATTTCGAGGAGGGAGGCAGAGGTCGAGTTTTTGATGGTTTTTGAATGGTTTTTACGTGTTACGTGTTAAAAGGGTAAAGGCAACCGTGAATCATAAAAACAAAGGAATAAGGCAGGCTAAAAGGTTTGAATGTTTGTGGGAATAAAAAGGTGGGTGCAACAGTCAGAATAAGCGGAAAACTAGAGGGAATGGAGGCACACTAGTAGTGCTCGAAAGTGTAACACACCTGCGTATTCATGCACAAAAAATAGACAACAATGTGTGATAAAAACAATGAAAGAGAGACTTAGACTTGGTAATGCAATTTATTCCCTAAACTCAAATAGAAAGAAATTTTTGGCCTATGGGAAGGTCTACCCTGCTCGAACTCTATTGACAGAGATGAGAGGGGAGGCTTGACCACATATTTTGGAGTTTCTCCTCTATCCTAATACTCACAAGAAAATGAAAAACTACAAAAACATACTGAAAGAAAAACTAAACAACAATGAAACTATTTAAAATCATGATCCAGGTGGATATTGGTGGCCACCCACCTATTCCATTTGGACCCACAACATCAATTCTTTTAGTTTTTCAGCTCCAACACAACTTACTATTTTTAGCAGGTTTTCAGGTCTTGCACTCTCGGATCCATTTTGGGGACTTATTGATCCAAGTGGATATTGGTGGCCACCCACCGAGTCCATTTGAACCCCCACATCAGTTATTTCAGTTTCTAAGTTTCAGCACAACTTACTATTTATAACAGTTTTTGGGTCCTAAACTTCCAGAGCCATTTTGAGGCCCTAAACAACGCTTTTTGGGAAATCCGAGAGCAACATGGGTCCATGGACCTATGTTGTTCACCCCGAAAATTGTAGTCCTCAAACATATCTTTCTAACAAGCTATTGAGCGCGTTAAATGAAGATCGGATGCCAAAGTTACGTCCTCGGGAAGTTGAAACAACAACTTACCCAAACGGGGCCCACAATTTTTTTACTTCATCTCCTAGGGTTAGGTTTTTGGAAGTTTTGGGTTTTACATTGTTTCTCAAAAATAAATAGGCCTTCGAGCCTCATTGTAACATAGTTTAGGGGTTGGTATCCGTCACATCTCTTCTTAGGGATACACTGCCAGTACCCTAGCTCATCTATTTCCATTATGTCTGTAATAGGCCTTCGAACCTCAATGTAACACAGTTCAGAGGCTTGCGTATGCCACATCTCTTCTCATAGATGTGCTACCAGTGCCCTAGCTTGTTTCCATTGTGTTTGTAAGCTTATTTCAGTCATTATTTTATTAATAAAATGAAGCATTATTTCTGCTGCATCTCTATGTTTATGGTTATATCTGTATTCTATTGTGTTCCTGTATAAAATCCAGATCAGTGGTATCGGAGCAGGTATGCTCTTTTTCTGTTTTTCTTTTCATGTCCCCAATGAGGCCAGGGTTTAAGGAGTTCAACCTCGCAACCCCGATGACCCCCCATGGCGGAAGGAAAGAAAGACGAGGGAGCAGGAGATCCTATCAAAATCTTGCTCGAGGAGGCCCCCGAGAAACAGAGGAATGTGATGATGGATAACTTTTCCTAGATCCTTCAACGACTGCCCACCGATGGCACATCTACAACCAGCACGTCCGCCAACAGGTCCGCGACATCCTGGACAAATCCAACACCAAGTTCAGCAGAATTCCCCCCCCCCCCCCCTCCCCCACGGAGGAACTTAATGCAACAGAGACCATTTATTGCTAAGGAGGGAGGAATAATCCAGTTGGATATCGGTGGCCACCCACCTATTCCATTTGGACTCGCAACATCAATTTTTTTCAGTTTTTCATCTCCAACACAACTTATTATTTTTAGCAGGTTTTCGGGTCCTGCACTCTCGGAGTCGTTTTGGGGACTTAATGATCTAGGTGGATATTGGTGGCCACCCATCGAGTCCATTTGAACCCCCACCATCAGTCATTTCAGTTTGTAAGTTTCAACACAATTTACTATTTATAGTAGTTTTCAGGTCTTGAACTTCCAGAGCCATTTTGAGGCCCTAAAAGACGCTTTTTGGGAAAATTGGGAGCAACATGGGTCCATGGAACAATGTTGTTCACATTGAAAGTTGTATTCCTCAAATATATCTTTCTAACGAGCTATTGAGCACGTCAAATGGAGATCGGATGCCAAAGTTACGTCCCCGGGAAGTTGAAACAACAAGTTACCCAAACGGGGCCCACAGTTTTGGCGCTTCATCTCCTAGGGTTAGGTTTTTGGACGTTTCGGGTTTTACATTGTTTCTCAACAATAAATAGGCCTTCGAGCCTCATTGTAACACAGTTCAGGGGTTGGTAGCCATCACATCTCTTCTTAGGGATACATTTCCAGTACCCTAGCTCATCTATTTCCATTATGTCTGTAATAGGCCTTCGAGCCTCAATGTAACACAGTTCAGAGGCCTGCGTATGCCACATATCTTCTCAGAGATACGATACCAGTGCCCTATCTTTTTTCCATTATGTATGTAAGCTTATTTTAGTCATTCTTTTATTAATAAAATGAAGCATTATTTCCATTGTATCTCTGTGTTTATGGTTATATCTGTATTCTGTTACATTCCTGCATAAAATCCGGATCAAAGCATAACTAATTGAATGACAGAAAGAAAACTAGCTAAATGGCATAAAGGAAAGAATGAAAACAATAGAGACGCTAAGGCACATGGGTTGGGCCCTAACCCACGAGCCCAACTCTCTGGAATTAAATTGGTAAAATGGAGTCTGTCTACTCATTGCATTAAAAATACATTTTTATTACATCCTGAAGGTTTTAAACAACAAAAGCCTAATATCTTGCAGCAAAAGTTTTGAATGGAATCGAATCCCCTGGAATTGACTAACATTGACTAACTCTTCCTAGCTCTAGTTGTGCTCTATTTATCCTACAGGGTAGCTACCAACAACTCCCTAAAAATAGGTAATGAGTCCACTTGATTCCAAGTGAAGTATGGCTTGAGTGCACTTGGTCTTGAGTTGCTTAACTGCCTCTGGAATTCGAATTGCTGGAGGGGATCTCATGAGGATAGTTTGGCTACCTTTGAGGGTGGACAACCCCCTTGAATATCTCCAATATTTCTCCCTAATTTCTTGATATTCTTCACTCTTGATCTTCCAGTGGCAGAGAGAAACTCCCTAAATGATATCCTTCTCCAAATCTACATAATCTGCCAAATATTCTCACAATATTCTACAAAAATAACCAATATTAGGCACAAATATGAAATTACCTTTAAACCTTCATAGGAAAATATTAAAGCGTAAGAAAACATTATTAAGTGCAGAAGGAGAGATTTAATATATCATTTCATGTGCATAAGGAAGATATATGGGCTTAAGAAAGGTTAGATGGGCCTTTATTTATGTCCAATTTAGAGGCCCATCAGGCCTGATGCACAAGTACACATGTTCTCCAACCTGAAACTCCTTAAACACCATGTTCCAATCTGCATAAATTTTTTGAATATCCTGTGCTGCATTCAAATTATTCTTGATCGCCTGCATTTCCTGTTCCATTTCTGCCAACATGTCCAGTCCTATCAACACCCTATTCACTGGGTCACTCCAACTGATATGAGATTTACAACTCTTCTCGTACAATGCCTCAAACAGACTCATCCTCAGTGACTCTTGGTAACCATTGTTGTAAGAAAACTCAGCCAACAAAAGGTACTCCTCCCATCTCCTTTGTTGATGCATCACATACATCCTCAATATGTCCTCTAATATCATGTTGACCCTCTCTGTATGCCCATCTGTCTGAGGATGATAAGTTGTGCCGAAGGCCAACTTTTTACCCAAACTTGTAAATAACTCTTTCCAAAACATGGGAAGCGAACTTAGCGTCCTTGTCTGGCACAATATTAATTGGAACACCATGTAAGCTGACCACATCTCTGATGAATACCTGTGCGACATCACTAGCTGAATACATTGTCTTTACTAAAATCAAGTGTGCTAACTTAGTCAACCTGTCCACCACAACCATGATGGAATCATGCTGTCTAAATGTCCTTGGAAAACCTGTAATGAAAGCCATGGAAATGACCTCCCATTTCCACTCTAGAATTGAAATCGACTGTAGCAATCCACCTGGATGTTTACACTTTTATTTTACCCATTGACAATCCAAACATTTAGCCACAAACTCTTCTAATTCCTTCTTTAGCTTCGACCAATAATAAAACTTCTTCACTATTGTTAATCTCTTTTGATATCCCGGGTGACCTAAATACAATTTTGCATGAAACTCCCTCTATATAATATTCTTGAGCTCAGTACTATCTGGCACCTATATCTTGTCCCTAAAAATGATCAAGCCATCTGTTGAGAGACAACAGTCCAAATCCTATGCACCTGTACATGTACCATTACTTGTGCCTGTACTTTGTTGTAACTTGTGTCTGTACATGTACCTGTACTTTGTTGTAACTTGTGCATGTACCTGCACCTATACTTTAACCTGTACTTTATTGTAACTTGTGCATGTACTTGTACATGCCTAAGCTCCATGTACCCGCTATCTTGTTGTACTTCCTGTAAAATATGATCCTGTAGATATGTTCCATAAGAACTCACAACTGCAATGTGATTTACCTGAATCCATCTGCTAAAATCATATTTAACCCTATTCTCTTTTCCCTTGATGTAACTAATCTCAAAGTCAAAATCACTAATCGTGGCCAACCATCTAGCTTGCCTGCTATTCAGATTCGACTAATAAAACTAGTATCTCAACCCACTGTGATCACTCATCAATACAAATATCCTATTAAGAATATAGTCCCTCCACATCTTCAATGCATGAATTATCACTGCAAACTCAAGATCACATGTTGGATAATTCTACTCGTGCTCATTCAGTATCTGTGATTCATAGCACACTAACTATCCTTCCTACATAAGAACTCCACAAAGTCCTCCCTTGCAAGCATCTGTGCATACCACAAATTCTCTGTCTAGATCTGCAATCTTTAGCACTGGATCATGTGTCAACAACTGTTTCAACTGCTCAAAACTTGTTGCACATTCCTCTATCCATTCAAATATATTACCTTTCCTCTGCAATGACATAATAGGATATTCAATCCAAGAGAAGTTCTTGATGAACCTCCTATAATAGACTGCTAGCCCCATAAATGATCTTACCACATCCACGTTTCTAGGAGCTTCTCATACCATGATATCCCTTACCTTCCCTGGATCCACTGCTATACCTTCCTTGGAGACTACATGCCCTAAGTAATGTACCTATGCCTAAAATAAACTACACTTACTGAGCTTAGCATACAACTGATCCTCTCTCAACAATATTAACACTACTATTAAGTGTTCTGCATGCTCTTCTTCATTTTAGAATATATCAAGATGTCATCAATGAATACAATAACAAAATTGTCGAGATACAAACACAACACACTATTCATCAAGCACATAAAGGTAGTTGGAGCATTTGTCAGGGCCAAACGGAACTACAACAAACTCATAATTCCCATACTTGGTTGGGAAAGTTGTCTTGTAAATGTCCTATTCTTTTATGCCTACCTAATGATATCCCGATCTCAAATCAATCTTTGAGAACACTACTTCTCCCTTCAACTGATCAAACAAGTCATTAATCCTTAGCAACAAATATTTGTTCTTTATGGTCAGCTTGTTCATCTACCTGTAATCGATACACAACTCGAGAGTACCATCCTTCTTCTTCACAAAAATACTGATGCACCCCACGATGATACACTTGGACTAATGTATCCCTTGTCAAGCATTTCCTTCAATTACAACTTCAACTCTACCAACTTTGGAGTGCTCATTTTTTACGGTGCCTTTGATGTTGGTGTTGCCCCTGTTACCAACTCAATATAAAATTCCACTTATCTATGAGGTGGAAACTCTGAAATCTCTGCTGGAAACACATCTTGAAACTTCTGTAAAATCAGGTACCTACTCAATATCTCCACATCCTCATCTTGCTTACCTTTTTTGCTATAAATGTGCACTGCAAATAACACACACACTTTTCTGCGACTATGTTGTGCCTAGATAGCTATCACCATTCTAATTGAAGTTGCTTTCTTCTTACCCTGTAAGATTCTTTGTTCCCCATTGTCATCCAAGCACTCAATGGATTTGTTATAACAATCCACCTTAGTCCTATGAAGATGCAACCAATCCATACCCAAAAACATGCTATACGAACCCAAAAAAAATACATTCAAATATGATGTAGGTATACCATTCACTTCAAATACACAAGCTCTTACCCAATGATGAGCTCTCTTCTCTATACCTGTAGCCAACTGCACTAACCAAGATTTTGCATGCACTTCTTTATTCAAACCACACTTATCCACTAAGTCAGAGTTAACATAACTATAATTAGATCCATGGTCAATAAAAATAGAAACAACTTGATCACAAATATTACCATCCATCTCAATGATAAATAAATGGTGACATGTCTGCCTATTATCCAACACTGCATAGATACAAGGAATTCTCTACCCAACATCCCCAATAGTCTGCGCCTCCTGTGCATTGTAAATAGGAGGCCTACCACCCTAATATTGCAGACAATATAGATGATCCTTACCACATATCCAACATTCCAAATACCTGGTACCATCACCTCTATTCTGATGTTGTGATCCATGTCCCTGTCTAGGTACGTTGAACTTCTTTTAAGGCGCAACATTTTTTTTATTCTACATTTTGAGGCCTTGTTCTTTTCGATTGTCATTTACCTTTACCTTTATCTTTCCCTTTCCCTCCTTGCCAATATTCATTCTTACACTTTGACTGCTCATGAAAATGCTTCAGATTCCCAATAAATTCCTCAAGTGACCAAGGCTCATCATACTCAATTTGATCTCTAAATTCTAATGGAAATCCATTGACAAACCTCCAAAACTTAGTATTTTCATCCTTAAGATACGATACATACCTCAATAGCTCCAAGAACTTAGTTGTATACTCTTCATCTTTCATTTATCCCATCTTAAGCTCATATAATTCCTTGGCTTTGTTGTCGTGTACCTCTATGACAAGTACTTCTTCTTGAAAAGTCCCTTGAATTCATGCCAACTCAACTCTTCAATCCCGATGTCTCTGACCGACTTCATATCTTCCCACCAGATATCTACTTTACATTTCAGGCTAGAGATAGCTACTTTGGCCTTCATATTATCAATGTAATTATGCAACTCAAAAAATTTCTTCATCCAAAGTAACCAAGCCTCTGCATCCTCCGACTTCTTAAAATATCCATAAAAGTTAGGTGTCTTAGATTTATTAAACTCATCCGACAAGTATCCCCTATCACTCCTCCTGTAAGGGTGATAACAATGACAATCATCGTGCTTGTCGTAACCAGAACTAGAGTAGTACCGTTTTCCATCACCTCTCCTATTCAGAGTATCCAAGGACCTGCCACCTCTCATCGTGTCATCCCTATTCGACTTGTGACCACCATGAGACCTACTTCTATATGCCCCATTAGTTCTATCCTCCTACCTATGGCTGATCCGAAGTGGTCCCTGTCGCTGCAATTATTACAAACACTGAAGGATTACCACATTAAATTATGTTTGTTTTTGTGTTGCCTACATGATTCTATCATTGTTTTCTTTGCAACTTCTTATTTCTGCCTTCAAGATTCTCAATGTGTCTGCTAAGTCAGAAGAATGCCCAACACCATGTTGCTTATATGATCCATAAGGGGAATCTCATGAACTATAGTCTACCATCTTGCTATTCATCTTTGATCTCTTTCCTGCAAGGCATACTATGTCAACTAAACCAAATCATAAACAAACCAACGTACCTCAGTATAGTTCGAGGAGGACATCTCATCTGCAAAACTGTTAGGTCCCTATATTACTAGTGTAGTCCCTTATTATTGTTAGTGTAGCCCCCTTATTGTTATTATTGTACCCCTGTAACCCCAATATTTTTATTATTGTGCCCTTACATTATTATTGTTAGGTTGGCCAAGATTATATTGTGACCCCATGGACTCCTATATATAGAAGGAGGTTTTGTCATTTGTATCATCCAAGAATTTTTCATTTATGTGATGTAAAGGAGGTTTAACCTTCAAAGTGGCTTATTTATAAGGTGCTTATCTCTCTTTTATTCTATTTTTGGAGCTGGTTTCATAAATTTGGTATCAGAGCTTTGGATTCTAGGGTTTCGCTGCTCCAAACAGGTCATCATGGAATTTTCGCTATAACTATTTTTCTACGAAGGTTCAGAAGCTAAAATTTTGAAAGAGTGAAGAAATCCTAAGGAATATTGTGTACAAATTTTAGATCTTGGTTCGCAATATTTTCAGAGATATGATCTGTGGAAGTTAGGGTTTTTTCAGGTTCCTGAATTTCATCTCAAAGAGGTGACCGTGAGAAAATCATCATAACTCTCTCTCTGAGCATCAGATTGGAATTATGTAAAAAGTGGTTGCAAGTACATAGACTTTAGTTTCCTATGTATCAATTTCAGAGCCAAAGGAGGAAATAATGACACATGGCACACCGTACAATTTCGTTCTACTGAACTAGTCCATAATTAGGTCATGGAGATTGGGCATAAATTTGCCTTGAAGAATCCAAATTAGGTCAGACCTGTGGCATTCGAAAGAAGATCAAATGTGATTTAGGTCAGACCTGTGGAATTACTGTAGGACCAAATTTTAGATATTGAAGATCCTAAATCACAGAGATAATTCAGGTTCAATATCGAGCTCCTCAAAAGCAAGAAAAATGTGTGTACGTGTGTGTTTTTTTTTGAATTGCGTAAGTCTTGTTTGAAGGGCATATTGTAGAATAAATATCAGCATTGGGTCCTAAAATTCCCCCTAAAAAGAATTCAACACCCATCTAGCCTTCAGAAGGCTCCACTATGACTCATGAAGACGAAGAAATGCAACATGACATATCAAGATGACAAGAGCAAGTGCACCAAAATTCTCTCTCGCAAAGAGCAAAAAAAAATGAAATGGAAGTTTTGAAGAAAGGCGTGGAAGCTAATATGGATGGTTTGAAGAAAAGCATAGAAGCTAAGATGGATGGTTTGAAGAATGACATGGATGGCATGGAAGCTGGCATGGAAGCAAAGATGGATGACATGGAAGAAAAAATGGAAAACATGAAGAATGAACTAAAAGCAGACATGGAAGGTTTGAATGAGTTGATACAAGAAATGTTTCCTAATGGAAAAAATATAGTAGAGGAAACTCATGACGAGAACAAAAAAATTGTTAATCGTGATTTCATAAACTCTAATGTTGGATGGAAGACCCACCATATTCCAAAGATCAATATGAGGAAGTTTTATGGCAAGGATCCCATAACATGGATACTAGAGATGGAGCAATATTTTGATCTCAATAATGTGAAAAACACACAAAAGGTACGCATTGCAACTTTATATTTAGAAAAAAATACATTTGTATGGTATTGATGGCTTCGTTCTTGTAAAAAATTTGTCACTTGGTCAGTTTTTACGAAGGAAATGATAGCACATTATGAGGATACAAAGAGCAACACATTTTTTAGCCAATTGATAAATCTCAAACAAAAGGGTTTAGTGGTGGTGTTGAGCAGGTAAATCCCCTATGATGATAGAGGCGATCCCTCTATCCCTAGGGTGGGTCTAGCAACAAGGGAAAAAGCTGGACTTTCAGACTACTAGCTTATAAATAAAAACGAGTTGGGATAGATGACCTACCTTGGTCCAATGCTTTTGTCATAGTTTGCTGCAGCGATCCTCTGATCTTTGTCTTCACACGTCGTGGTCCCTAAGTGATAATGTCCATGTACCTACACAAGGATCAAGTGAATAGTGACAACACACGAAAACATACTTTTATTTACAACTATTTAGTTGGTTAATGAGAATCAAACATTTTGCATATGGTCGAACAAAAAATTGGAACCAAAAAAACAGTCATGTATTAATGATAGAGAAAAGAAGTCTACAACCTTAATGCCTTGACGTTGCAGCCTCCTTCAATGAGTTCAGTCAAGCATGTCTCAAGCATTCGTCGAGGATCAGAATTGGTGAGGAAATGGGCCTAAAATATCTCTCAACAATGGATTTCTCTCTACCTTATTCTTCACACCAGCTATAGTAAGGACTGCTCAACCAGCTGAAACCATGTGAGAATGAAGTATTTATAGGAGAGGAGGAGGTGGTTAGGGATCCCTCATAAGGTGGAAGAGAGGTCCTATCCCTTTGGGGAGTTGCACAATTGTAGGAAACAAGAAGCCAAAGGGAGGGATTCGATGTTATTCAGTCAAAAAAACCATGATGACTCTCCTCACGAGGTGGTTAGGCATGGAAACTTCGTTTCTATTTTTAAAAAAAATTCCAAAAACAGCTCGCGCGGGTGTCCCACTGTTACACAATATTTTGTCACCGTCCCTGCAATTCCCATACCGCACATTGGAGGACCATTTCTGTGACTTATATGTAGTGTCATGCCTTGAAAAAAGTGTCATTTCATCCCTTACCATGAGAAGAACATTTCCTCTGTTGAATATTCCTGGAACAGACCATCAAAAACACATGATTTTGGGTTGGCACTGGTAGGCAGTTATGGCCTCGTGCCGATAAAGGAAATTAACATTGAGCCCTGCGTCCATTGGCGCTCTGTCTCAGTGGATTGCCCACGCCAAGATGTTTCTGGAAATTTTATTTAAATATAGAAGCGAAGTTTCCATTTCCAACCACTTCGTGAGCGAGTAAGCATGGGTGGTTCGACTGAATAACATCGAGCAACCTCCTTTGGCTTCTTGTTCCCTAATTTTGGGCAAACCTCCCAAAGGATAAGGCCTCCCTTCCACCATTTGAGGGATCCCAACCTCCTCCTCTCCTTCTATAAATACATCTCTCTCACATAGATGCAACGAGTTGAATGGTTTGGATAGCTGAACATTTTGGAGAATAGATGAAACAATCCGATATAGCTAGCGTGAGGTACATCAAAGAAAGAGACCCTTGTCGAGAGAGAGCTTAGGCTTATTGCCTCACCACGTCCAAATTCCCCGATGAATGCTCGAGACGCGTTTTGACTGGACCCGCCGAAGGAGGCTGCGACGTCAAGGCTCATTTGGTTGTAATCTCTTTCTTTCTGTTAATATATACATGACTGATGTTTTGGTTCCCATCTTGTGTTGATGTGATTGATCTTACGCAATATGTTTAATTCTCCTTGACCAATTAGATAGTTATGAATGCAAACATTGTTTCATATGTTTCTTTTGTTGTCTGATCTTTGTGCAAGAAACTAAGTACCATAGCTGAAGGACCGCGATGTGTCAGGACGAAGATCAGAAGACTGCTGCCATAGCTACGACAATTGCGTTGGATAAAAGGTAGGACAACCTATCCTGACTCAGTTTCATTCATTAACTAGGAATCGGTGCATTATCATGTCCTCTTGTTGCTAGACCCACCATAGAGATAGAGGGATCGCCTCTATCCACAGAAGGGATTTACCTACACAACAAGTCAGTGACTCCACTGCGAATCAGTGTGTGTTTGTCGTCTCGTTGTTTGTTGAGAATTTGGCTTGTCGAGTTGAATTTGGTCATTTAATCATTTTTATGATTTGATTGACTTGCCTGACTATTTTAGACCATCATGTTCAGTTCTAGAGTGTCAAGTCTGACCTATGCTCAGTGATTTTATTTTTTCCCACAGTTTTCTAGCTTGGCACAATTTTTCCTTGAATAGTCGCGCCCATTGGCGCATGTTGCTTTTTTCATAGGTGTGCCAACCCCTGTTAGGCATGGATTATAGCCTAACAGTCACGCCGAATCCTATAGGGTTTGATTTGAACTTTTTGCTAAGTTTTTGTCAGTAGTTCTTGGCTTTGGATGGGTTTTTTACCTTGAAATTTGTCTATTGGGATTGTTTTGACTCTATAGTCTCGGTTCTCTTAGCTGTTTGTCTATCATCTTATCAGTGGAGTTTGTAGCCTAGGGTTTCTAGGTGTCTTGTGCTGTTTGTTTGGCCCTCTCCTCACTGAGTCTTCTGAGTTAAGTTCGAGTCACTTTGATCTTTGTCATTTCAATTCGCTGACTGATTGTGTTTGTCTTTCTCTCAATTCTTCGTATCTTTGGTTCGTTGGATGATCACTTTTGTTTTCGCTTGACTCTCCATTTCGTCACTTCGAGCATAGATTACATTGCTCATTGGATCGTTTTGAAAGCCCTTCATTTGCTTGGAAGAGTGCATCCTTGTTTTGAGTGCGTTTTATGTTTGTATTGCATTTGATTATTCATTTTAGATCTTTACATTCGCAGTGCTCAAAACTTATACTTGTTTTTCTTTTTAGTGTAACAATGCATTGTGTGCTTCATTCATCTAAAAAACAAAAAAATGCATTCTTTCGTTTAAATTGAAAATGAAAATGTTCTTTTGCATAACTAGCTTTTAACGAACTAGGAAAGGTTTTCATTTTCTCGTTTGGATGTATTAGATGCATTAGCGAAATTTTTCTTATGTTTTCATTGATTGCTACTTTGTCATAGATTCATATCCTTCTCTTAGCTAGCATTCATTGAATGGAAATGATGTTATTTTGCATGTAGTATGAATTTAGGAATTCGAGATCACATTCGGTAAGGCCTTGAAATTGAAACATTAATTCAAGATCAACCTTAAAATGAATTCAGTCAACCTAAGGAAGCATTGAAACCTAACACACATATTTTAGAGGTCTAGGCTAGTGACATGTTCCGACGTCGTTAAACCTAGTATCTGTCGTTCACCATCTGGCATTAGACAACACTAGTACGGACTTGTGCTCCCTGTATCGTTGTGTATATAAAGGAGACCCTCATAGGTTGCAATCCTTTATCCAAGTCTACCGCCCTGTAACTGTGATACACCGAACACAACATTCAGGGAGACTACCTGCATGTATGTCAAGTCCTTGGTCATTTCTCTTTCATTTGATCACCAAGGTGTATATGGCAGTTCACGGAAACTTGGTACACCCTCTTGCTTAGATTACCTGAGTAGTCATTTTGGTATTTTTGTGACTCTCTAAAAGTGAAAAGATCATTGAGCACTTGCCCTTTCACTCTCGTTCAATCTGAAAGTGACTATAGTCATATTTTTCCTATTTCTCGACTCTTAAAACATGAAACAACAAAGTTCCATTTCAATGTCATAAAATTAACCACCTACGATCACATGCCCGTTAAATTTTTCTGCATGGCTTGTTTTTAGTAGTTCCTTAGTGTTTGATCTTGAAGCCTCAAATATACTATCTCGTTTTCTTTCCTGTTTTGAAACATTGTCACAGTGGCAGAACCACCTTTTTCGTCGTCTTCTTCACTGCCTCCTAGTGGTAGTACTTTTCCTTATGTTTCTTTGGAAACACCTTAGTCCACTAGGTATGTTGAGTCTTCATAGCCTATCCTCCCGAGTATCTTGCCTCTCGCTACCCGGTCTCCTCCTGAAGGGTCAGTTGATTTCAATTGGCCACCTCAGGGTGCTTGGTTTGGTATTGGGAGCAAGGAATAATTCCCTCATCTTACTTTGAGGTCGCCATTATTAGCCGCTACTTTGCCTCCTAGTCCTCATCGTCTTTTTGATGATCTTACGACTTTGTCAGACATGGACTCTTCTAGTCCTGTCGGCAGTGAAGAACTGCATGTTTCTACTAGGGAATATCAACTTTTCCCAGAAGATTTCCCGTATGTATCCAGTCAATCTTCCCCTCAATCAATGTCTCTTCCACCCGATTATCGTACTTTGGGTCAGATCATTTCTGGTGTTTCATCCATGGCATAGTCCAGTACAGTGGCTCCCATAGGAAGCTTAGTTTTTCCTGCATTAAGAATGTCACCTTCGACACCCATCTCGTCGGCCATTGTTACATCTGTCCCAGTCTGACCTACCGTTTTTGTGGCTTCATCTACACTGGTTGTTAGTACGACTCAGTCGTCAGGGTCTGTTGTTGTTCGCAGGTCTATCTTTATCAATCCCACGATGCCTGTTAGGCCCACTGTGAGTGGATCACAGCCTCGCGCTGTGGAAACCCATCCTACGTGCACTAAAACTATGGTTTCTAATTATACATTCGATGACTATTTGTTGGATATTCAATGATGGTATGCTCCCTCTCTGGATTCTCAGCCGCAAAATTCCACACCTCAGGGTTCTTAGCAGCCGCAAGCTCGTGACAATCCTCCACATCATTATGATGCATACAGTAATCCCATATATTTGCCTCCAATTGATCCTAATCAACCCATTTATTTACCTCTAGCTGATCCCTAATAGACCATTTATCATCAAGGACCATTTTTACAGGGACAACACTCGGGCCTACAAGGACAACCCCTACAGGGGCAACCTTTGGTCCAGCAGGTGTTAGTGTAAGTCTTTGCAGCCTTCCTCTAGTGATCAAACATGCTCTTAAAAAGTGATTTTAAGGTGTCAAGGTCAAATTTTGTCGTTTCAGTGAGTCTTCAAGCAAAATTTGGTCACTAGGTATTAGGTCTAGGGTTTGTTTTCACTCTTTTCAAAGTTGTCCAAATGTTGGTCCATGTCACCATTCAGTTGATTTTACCATCATTCAAAGGGTTTTCATCATCATGTCAAGTTCCATTGGGTCATTTTACTCCTTGTTCATGCTTCAGTTGTGCCTAGGTAAGGTTCATTTCCCTCTCCTAGGGTTTTGAAGGTAATTTCTCTTGGATGGTAAAATCATCATAAAAACTTGTATCTTGATGTTCATACACCTTTTCCTATCCTTAATGTACCTTATTAAACACTTCCCATCACTGAGATCCCCCAAATTCCTCATTTTCGCACAAACCCTAGTTTCTTGCTATAACTTGGCAATTTTCTAGGCTATGCCTGTGTTTTGCCCTTTTGGACCCCTTCCCCTCACTCAATCTCTGAAATTCCACTTTCACATACTTCCTAACATCCCTCCCTACTTCCCAAAATTTTCTCAAGAATTTAGAAGCCCCTTATCCCCTTCATTTCGCTTCATTTCGACAAATCCCTTGTTCCACACATCGAGATAGGTTTTACTCCAATGATGTTTCTGAGCAATAAAATATGAATTTTGGAAAAATTAGAGAGGTTTTTTCCCAAATATTCCAATGAAGAAAAACCTCCTTCAATTTTTACACAGGTGTCATGGGTTTAGAGAAATGTCAAAAATACATTTTCCTCAGGAGAATTGATGCACCTCTGAAGTGACCTTGGGAAAATCAAGATTTATCGTATCTTGGTTGGAAACATGACTTTCTTGATGATTCAAATGATAACTAGACACAAATATTTTTCCAATGAGCTATCATGAGCTCAATTTGGAGTTGAGTAAGACCTTCAAAAGTTGACTGCAACAACACTCTGCCTTGAGGCAGCCTCATTTTGCACATTTTGACCAGTCCTGGGAGATTTGATTTTTGACGGGGCAAATGAACTCCAAATTGAAAAATTACAGTTGGTTTGGAAATTATACTCAATAATATTTCCAATGAGATATCCCACGCCCAATTTTTACACCGGGAAGGTCTCCAAAAGTCTCCTGCAAAATGGCGCGACGCATTGGGTTTGTGGCGCGGCGCATAGAGCTGCAAGCCCAATTTCACCATAAACTTCCCCAAATTTTCAAAATGTGCTCAAATATGTGGTGTGAAAGTAATTTAAGAGTTTTTCCATTGCAATTTAAGAGTTTTTCTCAAAATTTATGGTGGTTTAGTGTGTAAAAGCTCAAACCCTACCTCCTTCCATATGTGCTCAAAAACAATGGCTTAGAGTTTGTCTTTGTGTTTTTGCTATCAAATCCACTCCATCACCCCCTCACTTTTTGAATCCTCCATTCGTTATTCACTTTAATCCATTCATTCCATAATTCCCATATTCCTCAAATCCCACTATCCTAAACCCTAATTGTTATCCCAAAAAGTCTAAAAATTGTTCCTAAAACCCTTCAATTCCCCAAATTCCAATTAGCAACATTCATAAAATCTCTCTTACCCTCTTCCTTCATAGTCCCTCATACATTTTCATACCCTTGGAAGAAAAATATTAAATACACCTAAAACTCTTCATATTCATCTAAGACAACACAAACTTTGGCAAACATGGAGACAGATTCCTCTTGTGACCGAGATGAAGGAAACACAATGACTCTACAACCAAATTGCATGCACCAAGGAGACCAAAAGCTGTTGGAGAAGGCCAAAAAGGAAAATAACATGTTGAGGCACATTTCGAATCATTATTGGGCAAGAAATCATGTTTGCAAGGCACGAATCAAGATCCTGAAAGCTAAATTGAAGAGGTCATTAAAGCATCGGAAAAGGCAAGATAGACTTCAGATTTTGGCCGAGGCTTCCTTGGCCCAGCATAGTGCATGATGGAGGACACTCAACCCAAATTTAAAGAAATTTGGGACACATTTTGCAATTTTTTTTTTTTTGGCCTAAACACAGATTTTTCAGCTCTACGCGTCGTGCCACTTGGCGTGCGCTTATGATTGGGGACTCCTCTTGGGTAAAACTTTATATTATTGGATTTGTCATGAAAATTTATGCATGCCTACCTATGGCCAAGAGATTTTGACAGGTTTTGGGCTTCCAGAAGGGTCAAAAACACCCTAAAAATGACCTTTATGCCCCTTTTTGGACACATATGAAGTAGTGTTGGGAAAACTCATTTTTGGAGGGGAAAATAGAATCCAAATTCAAAAATTCCACTTGTGTTGGAAATTAGACAAGCAGACCTTTCCAACAAGCCCACTTGGAGAAAATTTGGACACCAGGAAGGCCTTCAAAATCAGCTCCAAAATGGCGCGACACATAGAGAAATCAGGCGCGGCGCATTGGGGATTTTTGCTCATTTTTGACTCAGTAACTCTGTTTTTCGCCTAGTTTTAGAAAATTTGACTTTTTTATCTCCAAATGTTAAACTCATGATGTAATTTGATGTAATTTGATGGGTCTTGATGTAATTTTGTCAAATTTTTACTCATGGAAGTAGATTCATCCATCAAAAGGTGAATTGCAACTGTATGAATCAGTTTCCTATCTTATAGAGGCGAGCTGTTCCACTGCCTATTTTCCAGTTCTTAGTTTAGATCTTGTTGAAACAGCTCCTAAACTTGTGAGCTCGAACCCTAGAGGCTGGGGATGAGTTATTCTTGTATATATCTTGTAGTTTTTCAGTCATTTGCATGGTTGGACACTTGGGATTGCTTTGAGCATCATTGTACATTCATATGTGCAGTTTGGCAAAGGAATAGACCAGGGTTTGCAACAGTCCTTGGGATTCATGTGGCTCTTTGTTTTGATGATGTGTTTCTCTCTGTTAATGTAAGTTTACTGGTGCTTTATGTATATCATCTTCCCTCTTATTTATTCTTAAGTTAAACAAACAAGGATAAAGGTGGAATTCATTAGATTTGCAGTGCTCTACCTAGAGTTTGTTTAATTTTCTATGTTTTCGACTGTTTGAAGAGGATTCCTGAAAGTTTCTTGCCCTCTTCAACTCATCACCGGTCTAAGCTATCCATTTCATTCAAAATTGAAGCATCAAAATAATTTCCTTCCTTGCCCCATTCAGATCTCTGCAAAAACTAGGCCTCATTCCCCAAACCCAAAATCTGCCTTTCCCTTTGATCCAACAAAAACCCTCAAAATCAAATAAAACTCTTTTACATCTATACCTAGCCTAAAATCAACCTTTATTCAAGTCATCTCAAGCCTCACTGATCATTTTTTTTGTTGAGATTGACCAGGAGAGAGCCCTCTCCTGATCTGGTAGGGCTAGCTACCAGGTTAAGCGTGGTTTGATGTTACCCTAGACTCTGCCTTCCTTAGCCTGAGGTATATTTAGGCCATAACAGCAGGGAAAACCCTTTGGTCCATAGGGACAACCTTTGGTCCAACAAGGACAACCCTACAGTCTGTCTGGTCAACCTCAATTTCAACCAAGAGCATCTTATGTTCCTGGGGGGGGGAATGTATCCACCACAGGGACAAAATTTTGTGCAACAACAACAACCTTACATTCAGCAAGGCAAAGCTTTTGTACAACCATGAAAAACCTACGGTCCTGCGCCAGGTCAACCTGGTTTTCAGGGGCAACCTAGCCCATCCAAACCATCGGGCCAACCTCTTCCACAAGGGAAACCCAGTGGCCCTCATTATCCAGGCCAAATTGCCCCACAAGGACAGCCTGTCCAACCTTAGCAGCCGATTCAAATTGCTCAACCTGTTCAGTAGCCGGTTCAACCTACTCTGCAAGGACAACTCGTTCAACCTGCCCTGCAGGGACAACCTGCTCAACCTCAAGGCACTACTTACCCTCCTCAAGGTCAATTTCAGGTAGTATATAGTGCGCCCCAAGGTTTCACTTATTACCCTCAATGTCAATCCCATATGGTGTATAATCCACCTCAAGGAAATGCTTACATTTCACAGCAAAATCGATATGTTGCTCAGTAAGGACCTCAGTGGTATGCTCATAATCAGTATCCCGGTCCTCAGCCCCAGTATGGGAAAAACTATCAGGCTTATAACCCCTATGGACAGAATCCTCCGGGACAAAACATATGGGGGCAGAATTTCTCTTAACCTAGGTGGAATGTTGGTGACTGGTCTTTATGAATGACCTGCAATGCCTTTTAATCCTCAAGTACTGTTTCTCGCGATGTTGGAACTGATTGATGTGTCAAAGTTGAAGGATGATCTGATCCTTCATAACCCGTATTGGCCTCCAGTTCCAACCAAAATTCCTGGTGATTGTCCCAAATTTGAGGGCAAGTCCTGAGAAGACCCCCAAGCACATGTTATGACCTACCATTTTTGGTGTTACTTTAATTCTTGGGTTGACGATTCTATCTGACTTTGTCTTTTCCAATGGACTCTTATTGGTGCTGCTGCCAAGTGGTACATTGAGTTATCTCGTGGTATCTTCCAAGATTTCAATTCTTTAGCCATGGAGTTTCTCACGCACTTTCAGTTACCGGTTCGGTATGAAACCGGGACGCACCTCCTCACATCCTTGAAGCAAGATCGAGCTACTCATATCTCAGATCATATTCATGAATGGAGGCGTCATCGTCGCCTGATCAAGTTTGAGATTCCTGATCATCTTCTAACTGATTGGTTCACTACCTCTTTCATTAGTCATATTGCTAAGAACATTGCTATGGGGGCATGCGTTATTGAGGAACAAGCCATTACTCGTGCCCAATACCTTGATCTTGTGTACTCTCAGTCTGATATGTTGTATGATATATTTCCTGATGCTCCTAGACCTGGAACTTCCAAAGCACCGACAACGCCATCCGTCGATGGTATCATTGGTTTCGTATCTCAGACTTCTCAGAAGTCTTCTCCTCCGAATCATGGGAAGAAAAAATCTACTCCTTCCAATGATACCGCTTCTCATCCAACCCTGAATTTTGGTAAAACCGTGGAAGTGAATGCCGTTCAGGCTAATCTAGCAGATAAAACTTCCAAGGGTAAAAAGAAGGGTAAAGGTAAGGCCAAAGCCGACACCCTGAAACAATATTCTCATAAATCTCGTGCTGATGATGGTTCATAGCATAAACCGAAGTATCCTTGCTTAATTTGTGACGAAGAGCATTACACCAAGAACTGTCCTCGATGTGCCGAAGTGAGTCGATTGCTCAAAGGTACCCAAGGAACTCCAGCTGTTCTCAAAGAACCATTTCTATCACAGCAGAATCAGTTGGTAGAGAAACCTCAGTCCTCTGCCCCATTTGGCTCTCAGGTTTTCATGATGAGCAGTTCTGCATCCGTTTCCATAGCTATCCGGTCGAAATATTATACCGAACCGCGTCAGGCAGCGAGGAAAGAGATTGCTAATGGTCCTCCTCCTCCGCCTGCTTATGGCCCTCTTCATATTGAAAGGCCCAGTACTGAGCCCATTGTACGACCACCTTCAAAAGGTGTACTCCGTAAGTCTTCTTGCAATCCTAACGCCTGTGCTGCTCGACATTACAGTATTGTTGAGGATTTGGCTCAGGCGCCATCTGGGATGTCTACATTAGAAGTACTTCAAAGTTGTCCATATCAATGGAAGGCTTTGCTATCTACCATCAGTGGGGTTGATCCTGCTGATTCGAGCCTTATCACTTTCGACTTGGAGAATTTCATCCCACGTCTCCCTGACTAGCTCGCTCTCATCATTCAAGTTAGCATTAATGGATTGAATATCCATCGAGCAGTCATGGACGACGGTGAGTCTATGTGTGTCATGTCATCTGCCTATTGGAAAGATATTAGTTCTACAACTCTAAATTCATCTCCAAATGATCTAGAAGCATTTGATGGAAGGGATTCTAAATCTCTTGGTGTTCTAGCTAGTTTACCTATTACTCTAGAAGGGAAAAAATTCAACATCGAGGTTGAAGTAGTTGATGCCAAACTTAATTACAATCTTCTCCTCAGTTGCAGTTGGACTCACGCCATGCTATGCGTTCCATCCACTCTCTTTCGTGTTTTGCGATTTTCACACGAAGAAAAGATCATTACTGTTGATTAGTTGTCATTCTTCACTTCTTCTTCCAAGAACAACATTCTGTATGTAGATCAAATTCCTATGCCTTACGAGAGTGTAGGGCTGGGTCTCTTCAAAGATCCCACCCTCATGGGTATTTTTCCTCTTCCTCCACCCAACACTGTTCAGGTTTATATGATATCCAGGTCTGACGATCCATGGATCATTCCTTCACCCGAGAAGATTGATTCATTTGGAGATTCGATGTCGTTAAGTTCGATTAAGATTGAATATTATGAACTTATTTCGGATTTAGATCTATTGCCTCATAATCATGCTCCTTTGGGCATGTCTCTTGATACTTATTCTTAATCCCCTTGGCTCGACGATTCGAATTCGCCCGATCCCTTGAGAGAGATATTTCCTTCTGATGAGGCCATTGTGGAAATTATGTCTCTCGAGGATCCTCCTTGGGATGATGGTCATCATCGTTCCTCATTCATTCCTGGCCTTGGGGCCATGTCTACGTGTCTCAAGAGGTTCGCTTCTCAGGTTCCTTCTCCTCCGCTTCAAATGCATATTCTGACACACGAATTCTTTGCGGAAGGTAACTTGAGTAACATCACATGAATGATGCCTATTAACATTTTCGTTAAACCAGGAATTGTCAAGAACATCTATATTGGGGTGAACTGTTCTCCCGATGAGGTTTAGGTCTATACTAGTCTCTTCTACGAGTTTCGTGAAATTTTCGCATGGTCTCACGAAGATATTCCTGGAATCGATCCAAGTATAGTGGTGCATGAGATTCCTACCTATCTTGGTGCAAATCCTGTTTGCCAACGTCTTCATCCTGTGCACCCTAAAAAGGCTGCCACTATTAAGGGAGAAGTTGAAAAACTTCTTAAAGCTGGTTTTATCTATCCAATTCCATTGACAAAATGGGTTTCCAATATTGTTCCTGTAGATAAGAAACAGGGTACCATTCATGTTTGTGTTGATTACCGTGACATTAACTGTGCTTTCCCTAAGGATAATTATCCTACTCCTTTTATTGATCAAATCATTGATGACTGTGCTGGGAGTGATATTTTTTCCCTTATGGACGGGTTTTCTGGGTATAACTAGATTAACATTCTTTTGGCTAATTAACATAAGACTGCCTTTATTTGTCCTTGGGGTACTTTCGCTTATAAAAAGCTCCCTTTCGGTTTGAAAAATGTTGGGGCTACATTTCAGTGGGCAATGTCATATGCTTTCCACGATATCAAGCACATTGTTCAGCCTTATCTGGATGACCTTCTGGCTCATTCGGTTAAGCGTAAAGACCATCCTGATCATCTCCGTCAAATTTTCTTTGCTGTCGATGCTATAACATCCGGCTGAATCCGCATAAGTGTGTCTTCTGCGTTGACTCCGGTAGAATCTTAGAGTTTATCATTTCCAAAGACGAGATTTGTCTTGATCCACTCAAAGTTGAAGCTATCATTAATATCCCCTCTCCTTCCTCCTTACATCAGCTGCAGAGTCTGCAGGGGAAAGCTATCTTCCTACACCATTTTATACCTAACTATGCCAAAGTGGCCGAAGGATTTAGGAAATTACTGAAGCAAGGCATCCCGTTCCTCTGGGATGAGATCGCCCAAAAGTCCTTTGATTTACTGAAGACGTTTCTCATCAATGCTCCTCTGTTGCGTCCTCCGAATTATCATCATGATTACTCCCTCTATTTGGCCGGCTGCATTTAGCACGATTGCCATGGTTTTGGTACAAGATGATGATGATGGTGACGAGCATGTCATTTACTATCTATCTCGTAACCTTCTCGATACTGAAACATGATATGCACATGTTGAGAAGTTGGCATTAGTTGTTGTTTAAGTTGTTCAACGTTTTCGTCACTATATTCTGTTGCGTACAGTGACTGTGATTTCTGATTGCAACCCTATGACTGACATATTGAATCATCAATTGCTAGAGGGCAAGTACTCGAAGTGGATTTTCATCCTCCAAGAGTTCGATTTGGCCGTCACTACTACCAAGTCAAAGAAATCATTAATCTTTACTGATTTTATCTGCTTTCTCCCTTCCGATTCTGCTCCGTTTGGTTCCGAGGAATGCATTATGGACGACACGCTTTTTCTGATTAGCACCCTCGATCCTTGGTACGGTGATATCATTGTATATCTTCAGACTTCCACCTTCCGATCTGAGTTGACGAAGGATGCTTGTTGACGCATCCGTCATCAATCACAACCCTATCGCATAGTCAGAGATACACTCTACCGCATCAGAGTTGATTCCATTCTCCGCTGGTGTTTGAATCTCGAGGAAGTTGAAAAGGCCCTCAATTATTGTCACAGTGGCGCCTATGGTGGTCACATGTCTGGTTATGCTACTACACAAAAAATTCTTCATGCTGGGTGTTTTTGGCCCACCATCTTTAAAGATTGCATTGTTGCTATCCGTAAGTGCCATGATTTCCAGATCTATCAACGCAAGATGCACGTGCTTCCTTCCCATATTCACCTTGTCATTACTGTTGGTCCCTTTGCGAAGTGGGGCATCGATTTTATGACGTGTAACCCTCACTCGGCTGGGGGGCATGCTTATATCATCGTATTCGTTGACTAATTCACCAAATGGGTCAAAGCAATGCATACACTTATGGCTGACGGTAAGACAACAACACAATTTCTATTCAATCATGTCATTTCTAGGTTTGGTGTCCCTCAAGCCATTGTTACCGATCATGGTTCCCATTTTCGGCATTACATGGTGGTGGAGTTGACTTCCAAGTTTGGTCTGCGTCACGATAGCTCAACGCCGTACTATCCTCAAGCCAATGGCTAGGTTGAAGCCATGAACAAAGTTCTTGGCACTATGCTTCAACGTACGAATGGGATGCACAAATCAAACTGGCATCTCATGTTGTTTTCGACTCTTTCGGCATACCAAACCTTTGTTAAGGATACGACTGGATTCACTCCATTCCAGCTTGTGTACAGTCTGGAAGCTACCCTTCCGATTGAATGTGAGATACCTTCGCTCAAACTAGCTATTGAATTGCTACTGAATACTTCGCCAGAAGAACAACCTCTTCTCTATTTAGAAAGGCTTGATGAAAATTGCTGCTTTGCTGCTCTGGTCATTGAAGCACAAAAAAAGCAATTCAAAGCTCATTTTGACAAGTTGGTTTCCCCTCATTCCTTCATAGAAGGAGACCTCGTCCTCCTGTACGACCAAGCTCATGATAAGCTAGAGGCAGGAAAATTTCAACCCATGTGGCATGGGCCCTACATTGTTAAACATGTTTTGTGAAATGGGGCTTATGAACTTATTGATTATGAAGGTCATCCTCTGGATCAACCCAGAAATGGGTTGTATCTTAAAAAGTACTATGCATGAGTCATTCGTGCATGTTTTTGTACATAGGTGTTTTTTCATTTTTGTACATTTTTGGCTTGGTGTTCTTTGCAAGCATTTTCCTACTTATTGAATTGTTGCTTATTGTGCAGATGTATATTACCACTTATGCCATGTTCGTGGATGGTGCTTCCCAGAATACCCGAAACCTGTGTTCAGCAGCCTGGGTGATTCATGATCTGGTGAGCTGATAGACCTTCAAGGTATCTATCTAGGACGGGCTACAAACGATGTTGCTAAATATAGTGTTGTTATTGAACTATTAACCAAGGCCATTAGCCTCGAAATTCGTGCATTGATTGTTAACCTAGACTCACAATTTGTTGTTCTTCAACTTAATGAACATTATTATGTTAGAAACCCTCACACATTAAGGTTTTATTTGCGTGTTCATTTACTGGAAAGACACTTTTTATTACATTACATATCAACATATCCCTAGAAAAATGAATGCATTAACTGATACAATAGCTAACATTGTATTAGATAGACATTTGCGTAATTTGTAAAAAATCATCATCACATGACAAGATCCATACAGGAATATATATATATATATATATCGAGTGTTTGCATCCGTGTGCATCATAAGTTTAAAAAATATGTATGTTCCAGTTACATCCTAAGACATCATGTCTCTCAAAAAATATGCAGAAATAATATATATATATATATATATATATATATATATATATATATATATATATATATATATTGAGTGTTTGCATCCGTGTGCATCATAAGTTTAAAAAATATGTATGTTCCAGTTACATCCTAAGACATCATGTCTCTCAAAAAATATGCAGAAATAAAACCTAGGTGTCTACTCGGCGTGATGCTCATGATAACACGTCACTGCCCGTACAAGATGCCTCAGCAAGTGGGGAACACATTTTGACACCCCTATAGTGTGTCTCTGGTATGCACAAGGAATATAATCGAATTGCGCATAGTTCGGGATCCCACGGGAGATTCCCTCTAAGTTGCGTATGATTTCCTCCTCCTCACCTCCCTCACCATGAGGGGCCACATCAAAGTCGCGAGGAATCTGCCACGCTATCGAAGACATACTTGTAGGTCTCTCTAGGTCAACATTTGCAATTACATGGATTAATGTCAGAAAATGCATAACACAAAAAAAAAACATAATACTCATCAAAATAAAAAATGAGTCTTACCCAACACTTCATCGCAATCCTCTCCTTTTGGGAGCGGGAGATATGCATCACCAGTGAAATCCGTGCCAGATTAGGGCCAGTCCTCCACGATAATCAGCTGTCGGTGGAGCCACTCAAATAACTCCGATCTCCAGGACATCTGTTGGCCGCCCCTTGACCTTGGCATCAAATCTTCCCAACGAACCATCCGTGACTCCTAGGCTGGTGGTGTCAGAACTATTACCTCCAGAGGCTGGAATATTGGTAATCGTTCCAAGATGAATGATACTAATATGGAATCGTAGCCGAACTGCTTCAACTTAGTTTTCTTTCATTTTGTCATTTGACACTTCATGTTGATTGTTACCGCCTCTACCCAGTTTTATAGGGTCGGTGCCATACAATATACAACAAGAAGTAGCTGTGTTTTTGTGGTCTTGTGCGGAGCCTGCGATCCAACAACTTGTGTGATGGTGTGCAACACTACCCTTAGTTCCATATCTAGAATAGTTTGGATGTCCACTTTTCTGCTTCTCGATGCTTTCCTTTCCCCTAGGCACACCCTGTAAATAACCATACTCATGTTCTCCATTGAGGGCCGGGTGCCAGTCAGGATTGGTACTTCCCCCCTCCGCGACAGTCCGATTATGAAATAAACATCTGAGACTTCAATCTCAAGTTCCTGGTTGTTAATAATGAATTTTTCTTGATAAACATCCTAGACACTGATCAAGTAATACAAAAGCTCCGGTTGATCTCTGAGGCATGTTGCCATAAAGAATTTCTTGAGCCCGCAATCTCTGAGAGCTTCCATGCATCTCCTATTGCCCATGGCTTCTTCATCTTCTTCACTGTGTTCTCGTTCTTTCCATTCAATCACCATTTTGTCTTTTCACACCTGCAAAAACATCCATATGGTTGTCATTAGCCAAATCCAAAGCTTTTTAATGGTTAAATTGGGCTTGCTTATTTAAATTTACATGCTAAAAATACCTGCCATGGTTTGCGCGCCCCCGTTCAATTTTTAGGCCGGTTGGCGCGGGTCCGTGCCCGATACACTCGCCGATCGCCACACCATAAATTTTGCAAAATCCTCCCATAGATATACCAAAATGGGATTTCAGGTAATAAAAATACTATCAAAATGTAGGGAAAGATGTGAGTTCTTACCTGGAACAGACGAATTTGAGATTGGCCTACTGGATTGCCCTCTGTCAACGCTGCAAAATCGTAGTGAAAAGGGTAACAAATTGCTCACAAGAGGTAAACGTGAAAATTAATTGATTTTTTACTATATTTGGCATTTTATAACTTTTCAGAACCCTAATTAGGTTCTAAAGCATATTTTTCGAATATTTGAATATGTTATTTCAAGAAATGGGTTTTACATGTGTCTCTTGTGCAGCGATAGGTCTTCAACGTGACGACAATGAAGTAACGAGTTGTATTTTGTACTTTCTCGGACTCGGTAAAAACACGAAAAATTCACTATTGGAGTCATCTTTCAGCTGCAAAACATTATCGACCCAATATACTTTTACCCCTTTTTCGGGCTAAGGTAGATTATTTATGAAAAAGGAATACCTTAGCCTATCACGACTAAGAGGTTCTCTCAGACACAATTTTCTACCTTTTCAGATCTATGAGACTACCTACAAAAAGGGACTGTTTGAGTTTTCTTTTCCGCCTCTTTTCAAACTCTCAAAACATGAAAACATGCGGAGTTCTTCCTTTGTCAAACTCGTTAAAACCTAAATGACATCGGACACCGTCACCATGATGTCATCGAGTTCCTCCTTCCTAGGGCTCATAAAATGTACTAGGATGGATTTGTTCGAAGGAAAAAATTACATGACAAGCATATGCTATCCCCTTCAAGCTTATTTTCCAAAAATAATTGGGGTACTCGACATCAATGGTGGGGGAAAATGGAACCAGTTCTCAGTCGTGTCGGCAGTATGTCCCTCCTGAACATGACACTCATTTGCATTCGTGTCGGGTTGGGGACACCTCATTTCGTGATTGTTTGCCTCCATGGGTTTGGGTAATCTATTTTGACCTCTCATATGCTCTTTGCCACGTAATCATGACCTCAGATCCCTTGATTTCAAATACTTCCAAATCCGGAGTCGTGTCATTGATATGTTCAAGAGAAGTTTCTGTTTGGAGTTTTCAACCTCCCTCTGATTCTCTTTTTTGGTCCTAATTCACTATCATCATGTTCCTCTGTCTCATGTCAATGATGTGGGAAACATTATGGCCCTCCTTCGACCAGGTCACTTCCTGTCGACTTCAGCTCATTATCTAGGAAGTTGATCTAGAGACTCCCTTCCGATACCTTGGAGCTTGCATGGCTCAATGGCAATTTCTTTGCATTCAATGATAGGTCCACATCATTGGCTTCGATCGAGTGATTCTGTGGGTGTTTGATGCCAGATCACTATTCAAATTCCATAGATTGTACTAATTGTACCTTGAGAGCCATTTCCATTATTGGTGGTTTCTCTCATCCCTGTTAACAACTTTCATCATTGGCTGGTAATCAGGTGACTTTCTTGCATGTTTGACTTCATCTCACATATTTGCATGCTTGAATTTGTACTTTTTTGGGTCAAGATGGAGCGCAAGGCCCTGGATTTTGTCTGGTAAGATCCAGGTTGTAGGATATTATGGTTTATCATGATTATATGCATGACTCTTTTGATTGGATGGCTGTGACCATACCTCAATCTATTTGTTAATCCTTACTGCTGGATGGCTACGTCCATACCTCAGATCTCAATTTATATGTACTCTATTATGGATGGCTGGTCCATGCCACATGTTCATGTATCAGAGATATCAGTTGTATTTGTACTTGTAGGTCTTCCTAAAATGGTGTTTAGTTCGAATGCGTTCTCGTAAAGTATTTCACTCCTCCCTCTCTGTTGGACCTCATGCTTTAGGGGGCATCTGTTACACAAAATTTTGTCACCGTCCCTACAATTCCAATCTCGCATATTGGAGGACCATTTCTGTGACTTATATGTAGTGTCATGCCTTGAAAAAACTGTCATTGCATCCCTTTCCATGAGAAGAACATTTCCTCTGTTGACTATTCCTAGAGTAGACCATCAAAAACACATGATTTTGGGTTGGCGTTGGTAGGCAGTTATGGCCTTGCGTCGATAAAGGAAATTAACACTAAGCCCCGCGCCCATTAGCGCTCTGTCTTAATGGACTGCCAGCGCTGAGTTGTTTTTGGAAAGTTTTTTAAATATAGAAGGAAGTTTCCATTTCCAACCACTTCGTGAGCAAGTCAACATGGGTGGTTCGACTGAATAATGTCGAGCACCCTCCTTTGGATTATTGTTCCCTACTTTTGGAAAAAAATCCCAAAGGATAAGGCCTCCCTTACACCATTTGAGGGATCCCAACCTCCTCCTCTCCTTCTATAAATACATCTCTCTCACATAGATGCAACGAGCTGAATGGTTTGGATAGCTGAACATTTTGGAGAATAGCTGAAACAATCTGATATAACTGGTGTGAGATAGAGCAGAGAGAGAGACCCTTGTCGACAGAGATCTTTGGCTTATTGCCGCGTCACGTCCAAATTCCTCGACGAATGCTCAAGATGCGTTTTGATTGGACCCACTAAAGGAGGCTGCGACGTCAAGGCTCATTTGGTTGTAATCTATTTATTTCTCTTAATATATACATGAATGATGTTTTGGTTCCTACCTTGTGTTGATGTGATTGATCTTACGCAATATGTTTAATTCTCCTTGACCAATTAGATAGTTATGAATGCAAACATTGTTTCGTATGCTACTTTCGTTCTCTGATCTTTGTGCAGGCACCTGAGTACCATAGTTGAAGGGCTGCGATGTGTCGGGATGAAGATCAGGAGACTACTACCACAGCTACGAAAAATGCGTTGGATAAAATGTAGGACAATCTATCTCGACTTAGTTTCATTCATTAACTAGGAATCAACACATTAGCATGTCCTCTTGCTGCTAGACCCACCCTAGGGCTAGAGGGATCGCCTCTATCCACAGAGGGGATTTACCTACACAACACCCACTGAGACTGAGCGCCAATGGGTGTGAGGCCCAATGTTAATTTATCTATGGGTGCAAGGCCATAACTGCCTACCAGCGCCAACCCAAAATCATATGTTTTTGAGAGCTTGATTCAGGAATGATCAACATAGGACATGTTATTGTCATGCCAAGGGATGCAAGACACTTTTAGAAAGGTATGAAAATACACATAAGTCACTGAAATGGTCCTCCAATATCTGGGATGGGGATTGCAGGGACAGTGAAAAAATACTGTGTAACATATGCCCCCTAAAGCATGAGGTCCGAGAGGGAGGGAGGGGTGAAATGCTTTATGAGAACATGCCCAGACCAAACACCATCGTCGGAAGACCTGCAAGAAAAAGTTCAACTGATATCTCTGATACATGAATATGTGGCATGGCCATAGCCATCCATAATAGAGTACATATAAAAATAAGATCCAAGGTATGGACGCAACCATCCAAAAAGAAGGATTAATAAATAGACTCAGTTATGGTCACAACCACCCAATCAAAAGAGTCATGCATATAGTCATGGCAAACCAAATCATCTCACAGCCTGGATTTTATCAGACAAAATCTAGGGTCTTGTGTTCCATCTCGACCCAAACAAGTACAAATTCAAACATGCGAATGAATGAGTTGAATTCGAACATGCGAGAAAGTCGCCAGATTACCAGCCAATGATGAAAGTTGTTAACAGGCGCGAGCGAAACCACCAATAATGACAATGGATCTCAAGGTACAACTAGTAAAAGTCACGGAATGTGAACAGTGAGCTGGATTCGAACACCCACGAAATCACTCGATCGAAGGCCAATGATGAGGACTTGACGTCGAATGTGAAGAAATTTCCATTGAAGCATGCAAACTCCAAGGTACCGAAAGGGAGTCTGTAGATCAATTTCCTGGATAATGAGCTGAAGTCGACAGGAAGTGATTTGGTCGAAGGAGGGCCATAATGTTTCCCACATCATCGACATGAGACAAAGGAATAAGGTGATAGTGAATCAGAACCAAATAGAGGATCAGAGGTTGAAAACTTCAGAAGGAAACTTCTCTTAAACATATTCGCGACACGACTCCGAAATTTGGCAGTATTTGACATCAGGGGATCTGAGGTCACGATGACGTGGAAAAGAGCAGATGAGAGGTCAAAATAGATAACCCAAACCCATGGAGGAAAAAATGACGAAATGGGATGTCCCCAACCCGACACGAATTGAAGACAAGTGTCATGTTCAAGAGCGACATACTGCCGACACAATTGAGAATTGGTTCCATTTTCCCCCACCATTGTTGGCGAGTACCCCAATTATTTTTGGAAACAAGATTGAAGGGGATATCATATTCTTGTCATATAAGTTTGTCCTTCGGACAAATCAATCCTTGTACATTTTACGAGCCCTAGGAAGGAGGAAATCGGTTACGTCATGGTGATGATTTCCGATGTCATGTAAGTTTTAACGAGTCTAACAAAGGAAGAACTTGATGTCTTTTCATGTTTAGAGAGCTTGAAAAGAAGAAAAAATAAAACTCCTGTAAGTCCCTTTTCGTATATAGTCTCACAAATCTGAAAAGGTAGAAAACCACATATGAGAGAACCTCTTAGTCGTAATAAGCTAAGGTATTCCTTTTTCATAAATAATCTGTCCCAGCCCGAAAAAGGGGTAGTAATGCATAGATGTCATTTCACAGCCTTTAACAATTTCAAAATGACAAGAGTCTTGGAAATCTTTTCAATTTTCGAGAGTCAGAAAAGAGTTGAAAGATGACTCCAGGAGGTGAATTTTTCATGTTTTTACCGAGTCTGAAAAAGTAATAAAATAGAACTCGTCACTTCATCGCCATCACATTGAGGATCCATTGCTGCACAAGAAACACACGTAAAACCCATTTTTCGAGATAAAATATTAAAATAATCGAAAAATATACTCAAAGACCTAATTAGCGTTTTGAAAAGTATATAAAATGACAAAATTGGTAAAAATAAATTACTTTTCACTTTTTACCTCTTGTGAGCATTTTTACCCTTTTTTCACTGTGATCTTGTAGATCTAGCAGCAGACAATCTGGGAGACTAATCGTGAATCCGTCTTCTTCAGGTGAGAGCTCGTATCCTTACCTGCATTTTTTATTAATTTTCATTGCATGCATTTCAATTTTTCACATTTGTGGGGGAATTTTGTTTAAACTAGGGCGTGGCGGTCGACGCGGGTTCCGGGCACGGACTCGCGCCAACCCACTTTACAATTCAATGGGGGCGCGCCACTTGGTGTGGCTATTTTTAAAACAGTCGCGCCAACCGTGACCACTAATTTTGCATAAAAATTCTACTAACGGGCCTGTTTGAAACAATTCAATAGTTAATATTTGGACCAATGATAGCCCCATTGATGATTTTGTAGGTGTGTGAAAGCAAAATGGTGATTGAATGGAAGGAAAGAGAACACAGAGAAGAATATGAGAAATCCTTGAGCAATGTAAGATGCTTGGATGTTCTAAGGGACTGCGGGCTTCTAAAATTCTTCATGGTGCCATGTCTCCAAGCTCAACCAGAGTTATTACAATACCTGATCAGTGTATGGGACATTGATCGAGAAATATTTGTGATTCACGATCAGGAACTAGAGATTGAAGTCTTTGATGTACACTTTATCCCTGGATTATCACGGAGGGGAGCAGTACCAATCCTGACAGGTACCTGGCTTACGATGGAAAACATGAGCATGGTCATAGACAAGGTTTTCCGAGGGGCAAGGAAAGGATCAAAGAGCGGGAAAGTGGATATTCAACCTATTCTAAATTTGGCACTAAAAGTAGTGCTGAACACCATCATGCGAGCTGCTAGATCTCAACCTCCACACGAGGCCACAAAAACACAACTGCTACTTGTCATAGATTGTATGGTCCCAACTCTTTACAACTAGGCAGACGCTGTAACAATAAATATGAAACGCCACCTGAAAAAATGCAAGAACGGAAAGCTAAAATATTTCGGCTATGGGTCCATCTTGGTACTGTTCATCCTGGAGCGGTTACTAATATTTCAACGTCAGGAGGTGATAGTCCCTGCACCACCACCACGAGAGCCACAAATGGTCCGTTGGGCGGCTTTTATTCCTAGAGTAGTAGGCAGTCAACAAATGTCGTGGAGACCATAATTCTTTGATTGGCTCCGTCAACAACTGTTTGTCGTGGAGGACTAGCCCTACACTGGCACATACTTCACGGGTATTGGGATGAAGCATTGGGTATTACTCATTTTTTTATTTTTACGAGTATTATGATTTTTTAAAATTCTATATGTTATGATGTTAATCCATGTATTTGTAGATGTTGGCCTAGAAAGACTCGCAGGAATGTCTCCAATAGCACTAAGGGTTCCTCGTGATTTTGAAGTGGCCCCTCATGGTGAGGGAAGCGAGGAGGAGGAAATCGTACACAACCTGGAGGTACCCACCAGTAGAATCCTAGACTATGCAAGATTTGATGATTTTCCTCGCGCATACCAGATGCACACTGCAGGGGTGTCTAACTGTGTTCACCACTTATTGAGGCGGCTTGTGCGTGCAGTGACATGCTACCATGAGCATCATGCTAACTAGACGCCTAGGCTTTTATTTTTGCATATTTTTTGAGAGACATGATGTCTCAGGATGTAATCAAAACATATATATTTTTTGAACTTATGATGCACGTGGATAAATCTTATTATGTATATGATGATGTATAAATCCTGTATAAATCTTATTATGTGATGATGATGTTTTTACAAATTACGCAAATGTATATCTAATAAAATATTGGCTACTGCATCAGTTAACGCATTCATTTGTCTAGGAATATGCTGATATGTGATGTAATCAAAATTCATTTCTAATAAACGAACACAAAAATACAACCTTAATATTTGAGGATTCCTAACATGATAATGCCCATTAAGATGAAGAACAACAAGCTGAGAGTCTAGGTTAACAATTAATGCGCGAATTTCGAGAGAAATGACCTCGGTTAAAAGTTCAATGACGGCACTATATTTAGTGACATTTTTCGTTGTACGTCCTAGACAAATACCTTGAAGGTCTATCAACTCACCATTAGGATTATAAATCACCCAGGCAGTGGAAGACAGATTCCGGGTACTGTAGGAGGCACCATCTGTGAAACCAACATAAGGAGTGACAGACATCTGCACAGTAAGAAACAACACAATAAGCAGGGAAAACTGCTCGCAAAGCACACCAAGCCAAAAAGTGTACAAAATTGAAACAAACACCTATGTACAAAAGAACATGCACGAGAAACTCAAGCATAGTGTTTTTTGAGATACAACCCATTTCTGAGCTGATCCAAAGGATAAACTTCATAGTCAATTAGCTCATAAGCCCCATTCTACAAAACACGCTTAATGATATAGGGCCCATTCCACATGGGTTGGAATTTTCCTGCCCCCAACTTATCATGTGCTTGGTCATACAAGAGGACGAGGTCTCCTTCTACAAAGGAACGAGGGGAAACTGACTGATCAAAATGAGCTTTGACCCACTTTTTCTGTGCTTCTATGACAAGAGCAGAAAAGTGACGAGTTTCATCAAGCCTCTCTAAATATAGAAGACGCTTTTCTTTCGGTGACGTATTAGGCAGCAATTCAATAACTATATTGAGATAAAAGATTTCACATTCAATTGGAAGGGTAGCTTCCAGACCATAAAAAATATGGAATGGAATGAATTCGGTCACATCCTTCACTGAGGTTCGGTAAGCCCAAAGAGTTGAAAACAACATGAGATGCCAGTTGGACTTGTGCATCCCAATCGTACGTTGAAGCATGGTGACTAGAACCTTGTTCACGGCTTCAACCTGGCCATTGGCCCGAGGATAGTACATCGATGAGCTGTCATGACACAGACCCAACTTGGAAGTTAACTTAGCCATCATGTAATGACGAAAATGAGAACCATGATCAGTAACAATGGCTTGAGGGACACCAAACTTGGTAATGACATGATTGAACAGAAATCGTGCGACTGTCTTATTGTCAGCTGTAAGTGTAGGCATTGCTTCAGCCCATTTAGTGAAGTAGTCAACGACTACGATAATATAAGCATGCCCTCGGCCGAGTGAGGGTTACACGTCATAAAATTGATGGCCCACTTCGCAAAGGGACCAACGGTAATGAAAGGATGGAGGTGTGCGGGTGGCACGCACATATTTCGCTGGTAAATCTGGAAATCATGAAACTTGCGAACAACAACAATGCAATCTTTAATGATGGTAGGCCATAAATATCCAGCATGAAGAATATTCTGTGTAGTAGCATATCCAGACATGTAACCACCACAGGCGCCAAAGTGGCAATCATTGAGGACTTTTTCAGCCTCCTCAAAATTCAAACACCAGTAGAGAACAGAATCAGCTCTGATGCGGTTGAGAGTATCTCCGACTATGTGATAAGGTTGCGAATGATGGCGGATGCGTCGACAAGCATCCTTCATCAACTCGGATCGGAAGGTAGAAGTTTGAAGATATACGATGATATCACCGTACCAAGGATCGAGGGTGCTAATGAGAAAAAGGATGTCGTCCGGAATGCATTCCTCAGAACCAGATGGAGCATAATCAGAAGGGAGAGAGAAAACCAAATAGGCAAAAACCAATGATTTCTTCGATTTGGCAGTATTAAACTCCAAATCGAACTCTTGGAGGATAAAAATCCACCTGGAGTGTTTTCCCCCAGCAATTGATGAGTCAATATGTAGGTCATGGGGTTGCAATCATAAATCACGTTTACTGTGCGCAATAGAATTTAATGGGAAAAACGTTGGACGGCTTGAAAAAAAACGAACGCTAATTTCTTGACATGTGCGTAACATGTTTCAGTATCGAGAAGGTTGCGGATCAAATAATAAATGACGTGCTCATCACCATCATCGTTGTCTTGCACCGGAACCATGGCAATAGTTCTAAATGCAGCAGCCAAATAGAGAGAGTAATCGTGATGATAATTGGGAGGACACAACAGAGGAGCATTGATAGGCAATGTCCTCAGTGCTTTGAAGGATTGTTGGGCGATCTCATCCTAAAGGAACCATACGCCTTGCTTAAGTAATTGCGTGAATCCTTTGGCTAATCAGCATAGTTCCGTATAAAATAGCACATGAAATTAGCTTTCCCTTGTAGACTCTGCAACTGATATAAAGAGGAAGGGGAGGGGAGATTGACAATAACTTCGAATTTTAGGGGATCGAGATTAATTCTGTCTTTAGAGATGATAAACCCTAAGAGTCTACAAGAATCAATGTAGAATACACACTTATGCAGATTGAGCCGAATGTCAAAGTGTCTACAATGAAGAAATATTTGACGTAGATGATTTGGGTGGTCTTTTTGCTCAACAGAACGAGCCGTAAGGTCATCCAGGTAAGGTTGAATAATGTGCTTGATATCATGGAAAGTGTATGACAATGCTCTTTGAAATTTAGCCCCAGAATTCTTAAGACCAAAAGGGAGCTTCTTATAGGCGAAAGTACCCCAAGGATAGATAAAGGCGGTCTTGTGTTGATCGGCCGAAAGAATATTAATCTGGTTGTATCTAGAAAACCCATCCATAAGGGAAAAGATCTCACTCCCAACACATTTTTCAATGATCAAGTTAATAAAAGGAGTGGGATAATTATCCTTAGGGAAAGTGCAGCTGATATCACGGTAATCTACACAGATATGAATAATACCTTGCTTTGTATCCATAGGAACAATATTAGAAACCCATTTTGTCAAGGGAATTAGATAAATGAAGCTAGCTTTAAGAAGTTTTTCAACCTCCCCCTTAATGGCAGACGCCTTTCTAGGGTGCACGGGATGAAGACGTTGGAAAACAAGCTTTGCGCCAGGATAAGTAGGAATCTCATGCACAACCATACTCGAATCAACGCCGGGAATTTCTTCGTAAGGCCAAGCGAAAATGTCGCGAAACTCGCAGAAGAGACTAGTATAGACTTCGATCTCACTAGGAGAAAAGGTCACCCCAATGTGGATGTTCTCGACAATCCCTGGTTTGAAGGAGATGTCAATAGGCATCATTTGCGTAATGTTTCCCAGGTTACCTTCCATAAAGACTTCGTGTGTCAGGATGGGCGTTTGAAGCCAATGGGAAGGAGCTTGGGAAGTAAACTTCTCAAGACAAGTAGACATGGCCCCAAGCCTAGGCATGAAAGAGGAATGATGATGACTATCATCCCAAGGAGGATCCTCAAGAGACATAGTTTCCACGATGGCTTCATCAGTGGGAAATATATCGTTTAAGGGATTGGGCGAATCCGAAGTGCAGAGCCAAGGGGATTGAGAATACGTGTCAAGATACATACTCAGAGGAGTATGATCGGAGGGAGGAGGAGCTGAAGTTGAGATTGCGTCACCAAATGAATCAATCTGCTCGGGCGAAGGGATGATCCACGGATCAGAAGACCTGGAGATCATGTTAACCTGGGCAGTGTTGGGTGGAGGAAGAGAAAAAATACCCATAAGGGCAGGATCTTTGAAAAGACCCGACCCTATGCTCTCATAAGGTGTAGGAATACAATCTACATATGGAACGTTGCTCTCGAAATACATGGAAGTGAAAAAGGACAACTGATAGACAATGATGATATTTCCTTCATGCAGAAATCAAGAAACATGAAAGAGAGTGGACCTAGAGACGGGTATAATCTTTTTATCGGGTGGCAATAGAGACGGGTGCAAGACCGTTCATCATGAAAACCTGAGAGCCAAATGGGGCAGAGGACTGAGGTTTCTCCACCATCTGAGTTTGCTATGATGGGAATGGTTCTTTAAGAACAAACAGAGTGCTTTGAGTGCCCTTCAGAAGTCGAATCACCTCGGCCCATCGTGGACAGTCCTTGGTGTAATGCTCTTCATCAAAATTAGACAAGGGTAATTTGGTTTATGTTTTGAACCATCATCAACAATAGGTTTCAGAGAATCCTGTTTCGGGGTATCAACTTTGGCCTTACCTTTACCCTTATTCTTACCCTTGGAAGTTTTATCCACTAGATTGGACTGGATGACATTCACTTCCGCGGCTTTACTGTATCTTGAGGTAAGATAGAAGAAAATCGTGGAAGAAGTAGATTTTTTCTTCGTATAATTTGGAGAAGACTTCCGAGAAGTCTGAGACACAAAACATATGATGCCATCGACGGATGGCGTCGTCAGTGCTTTGGAAGTTCCAGGCCGTGGGGCATCGGGCAAGAGTTCATACAATGTGCCGGACTGAGAGTATACGAGATCAAGGTACTGGGCACGAAAGATGGCTTATTCCTCAGTAACACATGCCCCCATAGAAATGTCCTTAGCAATCAGAGCAACAAAAGAGGTAGTGAACCAATCAGTTATAAGTTGATCAGGAATCTCAAACTTAATCAGACAACGACATCACCTCCATTCATGAACATGATCAGAGATATGGGTAGCTCGATCCTGTTTCAAGGATGTGAGGAGGTGCGTCCCAGTTTCATACTGAACTGGTAATTAAAAGTGTGCGAGAAATTTCATGGCTAGAGAGTTGAAATCTTGGAAGACGTCGTGGGAGAGTTCAATGTACCACTTGGCAGTGGCACCACTGGGAGTCCTTTGGAAAAGACATAGTCGAATGGAATCGTCAACCCAAGAGTTAGAGGAGCACCAAAGATGGTACGTCATAACATGTGATTGGGGGTCCTCTCCCAACTTGCCCTCAAATTTGGGACAATCTCCAAGGATTTTAGTCGAAACTGGAGGCAAATATGGATTATGAAGGATAGGATCATTCATCAACTTCGACACATCAGGCAGTTCCAGCGTAGAAAGAGATGGAAATTTCATATTGAAAGGCATTTGGCCATGTTGGATAAAGGACTAGTATTAGAGTCCAACCAAAGTTGGGAGAAATTTCGCCCCCATATGTTTTCGTCCCCGATGATTTTTTCCATAGGTTATAAGCCTCGATAATTCTGCCCATACACCGGTTGAGGAATAGGATATTGATTCCGAGCGAACCACTAAGGTCCCGTTTGAGCAAATGTATGGATTTTGGTTGCGGGAATGTAAGCAGAACCGTGAGGTGCATTGTATACCACCTAAGATTGACCTTGAGGAATGTAAGCAATGCCTTGGGGCGCACTATATACCACTTCAGATTGACCTTGAGGAATGTAAGTGGCGCCCTGAGGCTGAACAGGTTTCCCTTGGGGTGAAGGTTGACCCGGATGCTGTGGTTGAACATGCTATCCTTGCGGAGCAGTTTGGCCTAGATGTTGGGGTTAAACAGGCTGTCCCTGCGGTACAGGTTGGCCTGGATGCTCAGAGCCACCGGGTTGCCCTTTTGGAAGAGGTTGGCTTGATGGTTGGGATGAGCCAGGTTGCCCCTGAAGAAAAGGTTGAACCGGCTGAGTAGTAGAGGTTTGACCTTGTTGTACAAAAGTTGGGCCTTGCTGAACGTAAGGTTGGTTCTGTTGCACAAAAGGTTGTCCCTGTGATGGATATATTTTCCCCTAGGGAACATAAGATGCTCCCTGTTGAACATAAGGTTGACTAATAGGATCGTAGGGTTGTCCTTGTTGGACCGAAGGCTGTCCCTGAAAGGGTTGTCCTGACAGACCATAGGTTGTCCCTGTGGAACATAGTGTTGTCCCTATTGGACCGAAGGTTGTCCCTGAAAGGGTTTTCCTTGTGGACCATAGGGTTGTCTCGGTAGGTATGTGAACTGGTTTGGGTTAATCAAAGGAAAATAGACGGGATTTCCATACTCATCATAATGATGTAGAGGATTAACAGGAGCTTGCAGCTGCTGAGAACCCTTAGGGGTGTAATTCTACTGCTGAATGGCCAACATGTATTGATCATATGTCAAACCTTCAAGAATTGGATCAGAAGAGACATGTGCACTACCAGTAGGTTGGATTCTTGAAACGTGAGGCTGTGATCCACCCACGGCGGGCCCAACGGGTATCGTGGAAGCGATATGAATCGACCGATGAACAGTAGAATATGGCGGCAATGACTGAAACACACTAACAGATGGTGCATATGAAGCCACACAGACAGTGGGCTGGGTTGGGACAGACATAAGAACCGTCGACGTCATGGGAGTCGAGGGTGATGCACCCGATACTATTACAAACATATTTCTGAGGGAGTCGATGTACTTGTACAGATCAGGTTATGATACAATGGTGTAGAACCAGAAATAATCTGATTCAATGAAAAATAACCGAGTGGAAGAGAGGAAGGTTGATCTAAGACATAAGAAAAATTCTCTGGAGGGAGATGATAATCTCCTGTAGAAACATAAATCTCTTCAGTACTGATGGGACTCGAAGAGTACATGCCGGATGAAGCCATGTTATCATTGAAAAGGCGACAAGCAGTGGAAAGTAAAGCAGTGGAAAGTAAAGAAGGCTCCGAAGTAAGAGGAGGGTAGTCTTCTTCATTTTCCAAAACTAGCCCAAGCGTCCGGAGGTTGCGAATTGATATTAAATGGTTCCTCAAGAGGAGATCGGGTAGCAAGAGGTAAGATACTCAGAACAATATAATGCCAATAATTGATAGGCCTAGTAGGCTGAGGTGCCCCAAAGAAACTTCAAGAGAAGGATCTCCACTAGGAGGTAATGAAGGGGACGACGAAACTGGTGGTTCCACCACCGTGACTTTGTCTAAAAAACAGGAGAGAAGCGAGATGACCAATTCGAGGCTTCAAGGCCAAATACTAAGGAATTACTTAAGAAAAAGCCAAGAAGATATCTTTAATGGGCGTATGATCATAGGCAATTGATTTTATGACACTGAAACAAAAATCTGCCTTTTCATATTTTAAGAGTCAAGAAAAATGCGAAAGGTGACTCTAGTCACTTTCAGGTTGAACGAGCGCGAAAACACAAGTGCTCGATGATCTTTTCAATTTTAGAGAGTCACGAAAAGACCAAAATGACTACTTAGGGAATCTACGCAAGAGGGTGTACCAAGCTTCCGTGAACTGCAATATACACCTTGGTGAACAAATGAAAGAGAAATGACCAAGGACTTGACGTACGTTCAGGCAGTCTCCCCTAATGCTGTGTTTGGTATATCACAGTTATAGGGCGACAAACTCCACTTCCTATGGATAAAGGATTGAAACCTATGATGGTCTCCCTTTATATACTCGACGGTACAGGGAGCACAAGTCTGTGCTAATGCTGTCTACTTCCAGATGGTGAACGACAACTACTAGGTTTAATGACGCCGAAACACGTCCCTAGCCTAGACCTCTAAATGTGAGCTTTATGTTTCAATGCTTCCTTAGGTTGATTGAGTTCATTTTAAATTTGATCTTGAATTAATGTTGCAGTTTCAAGGCCTTACCGAATGTAATCTCAAACCCTTAATGCACAACTATATGCGAAAAAAAATCATTCCAATTCGATGAACAACTAACTAAAAGAGGGATAGTAGTTCATAATAAAGAAACAATCAATCGAATACAAGAAGAAATTTTCCTAATGCATCTAAGACAACCAAAGCAGAAAACGAAAATATCTTTCCTTGTTCACTAAAAGCTACTAATGCAAAAGAATGTTTTTCATTTTCAAACTAAGAGAAAGAATGCAAATTTTGTCCTTTGAGATGAATGAAAATCAAAATGCACTGTTACAATAAAATACAAAATAGACACTAGTTTCTAGCAATTCGAATGAAACGATCTAAAACAAAGAGATCAATCCAACACGAACATCAAACACACTCAAAACAAAGATGCATTCCTTCAAGCAAAAAGTGGGCTTTCAAACCAATTCAATGAGCAACGTAATCTATGCTCAAGGTGATAGATGGAGAGCTAAACGAACACCAATATGACCATTCAACGATCTAATGACATGTAGACCGAAAGAAAATATAAGAAAATCAGTCAACAAGTTGAAAAAGATAAAGACCAAACTGACTCAAACTCAACTCAGAAGGTTCAATGAGGAGGTAGCTGAACAAGCGGAAAAAGACACCTAGAATCCCTAGGATGACAAACTTCATTGATCAGATAAGGGGAAAAAAACTGAGAAGAACGAGACAAGTGAGTCAAAGCAATTCCAGTGGAACAATTGTAAGAGAAAAATCCAACCTAAAGGAAAGACACACTGATAAAACTTAGGGAAAAGGCCAAAATCCTAACCTATAGGATGCAGTGCATCTGTCAAGTTGTAATATGCGCTAAATAGAGGATGGCGTGCCTGTGAAAAAGGCAACATGCGCCAATCATCGCAATTGTTCATGAAACAGTAGTCCCGAGCCAGAAAACTATGGAAAAGAAAAAAAGCCACTGAGCAAAGGTCATATTTGACACTCTAAGACTAAATATGATGGATGGAAATAGCCAGACACGTAGAAAAAAGCAGAAAAAACAATACGACGACCAAAGTCTAACATCCAAGTAAAACACTAGACGAAAAACGAGAGACGACAAACACACTGATCCCCAGTGGAGTCGCCAACTTGTTGAGCAGGTAAATCCCCTTTGTGGACAGAGGTGATCCCTCTAGCTCTAGAGTGGGTCTAACAACAAGGGAACAAGCTGGACTTCCAGACTCCTAGCTTATAAATGAAAACGAGTTGGAATAGATGACCTACCTTGGTCCAATGCTTTTGTTTTAGTTTGCAGCAATGATCCTCTGATATTTGGCTTCACACGTCACAATCCTTCAGTGATAATGTCCATGTACTTGCATAAGGATCAAGTGAATAGTGACAACATACGAAAACATACTTTCATTTACAACTATTCAATTGGTCAAGGAGAATCAAACATTTTGCATATGATCGAACACAAAATTGGAACCAAAAAGCCAGTCATGTATTAGTGGTAGAGAAAATAAGTTTACAAACTTAATGCCTTGACATTGCAACCTCCTTCGACGGGTTTAGTTAAGCGCATCTCAAGAAGTCGCCGGGGATCAGACTTGGTGAGGCAATGGGCCTAAACTCTCTCTCGAGAATGGATTCCTCTCTACCTTATTCTTCACACTAGCTATAGTAAGGACTGTTCAAATAGCTGAAACCATGTGAGAAGGAAGTATTTATAGGAGAGGAGGAGGTGGTTTGGGATCCCTCATAAGGTGGAAGAGAGTTCCTACTCCTTTGGGGATTTGCGCAATTGTAGGAAACAAGAAGCCAAAGGGAGGAGTTCGACGTTATTCAGTCGAAAAAACCATGACGACTCCGCTCACGAAGTGGTTAGGCATGAAAACTTCGTTTCTATTTTAAAAAAATTTCTGAAAACAGCTCAGCGCGGGTGCCCCACTGAGACAGAGCGCTAATGGGCGCGAGTCCCAGTGTTAATTTCTCTATGGGCGCGAGGCCATAACTGCCTACCAGCGCTGACCCAAAATCATATGTTTTTGGGAGCCTTCTTTAGGAATGATCAATAGAGGAAATGTTAATGTCATGCCAAGGGATGCAATGAAACTTTTAGCAAGGTATGAAAATACACAAAAGTCACTGAAATGGTCCTCCAATATTCGGGATAGGGATTGCAGGGACGGTGACAAAATACTATGTAATAGGTGGAACACATTGAGGACTTCCAAAAATTGAATATAAGGGTAAATTATCTTCCATACGAACACATGATTGATGTCTTCATAGGGAATTTAAAGGATAACATACAACATGAGGTTCGCGTTTGGGAACCTGATTCATTGGAGAAGGAATTCAAGTTGGCAAGAAAAAATGAATGTAAAATTATGGCGACAAGGAAGCCTACCACTCACATCTATAAAGATGGTAGTGTTGCTACTCCTATACTTCCACAACCTACAAGGTTGAAATCAAAAAAATTGGAAGAAAAAATAGCAAAAGGGCTTTGCTACAGTTGTGATAGAAAATACACTAAAAGTCATAAGTGTGCTGAGAAGAAATTATTTTACATAGATTGTGAAGAGGAAGAAGAAAATGAACAAGAAGAGGATATACATCAGGAACCAACCCTAGAAGAGGAAGAAATGAGTCCGACCATATCGTGTAATGCATTGGCAGGAATTACCACTCCTCAAACTCTCAAGATAGAAGGACATATCAAGAAGAAAAAGGTAATAGTGTTGATTGATTCGGGTAGTACCCATAATTTTATTCATTGTAAGGTAGCCAAGGAATTGAATTGTTTCCTATACCCAGCACCAGAATGTCAAGTGATGGTTGCAAATGGAGGAACTATAAATTGTTCTGGAAAATGCCATAATATCAAGCTAACCATGGGGGAATATGTATTGACTAGTCCAATGCTTTCCATTCCTATGGGAGGTGCTGATGTTGTACTAGGAGTACAATGGTTACAATCTTTGGGGACGGTAGCTTTTAATTTTCAAGAACTTTTCTTGAAATTCTTTTTAGAAGGAAAGGAAGTCAAATTATAGGGTATTGTAGGGAAGTTGGGAAAGATAATAATCTCTAATTTCATGACAAAGCTTCTAAAGAAAGAACAACGAGGTGTAATTGCAAAATTATGCTCACTAGAAGTTCCAACATCAAAATCATCTATTTCTGCAGATCTCCAACAAGTCTTGGACAATCATTCCAAGGTGTTTGAAACTCCCAAAGGATTCCCACCTATTCGTGATCATGATCATGCTATTCATTTGATTCCAGGAAGTGTTCCTCCAAACATCCGGCCTTATAGATATCCTTACTTCCAAAAGAGCGAAATTGAACGCATGATTGCAGAAATGTTAGAGGCCGGTATAATTCAACCTAGTCAAAGTTCTTTCTCTGCTCCTGTAGTATTGGTACACAAGAAGGATGGATCATGGCGAATGTGTCCGGATTATAGGGAGCTCAATAAGCTCACCATTAAAGATAAATTTCCCATTCCTGTGATTGATGAATGATTGGATGAATTACATGGAGCAATTTATTTTACCAAGTTGGATCTTCGTTCAGGATATCATCAAATAAGAATGAAGACTGAAGATATTCCAAAAACAGCATTTCGAACTCATGAGGGTCATTATGAATTTTTGGTCATGCCTTTGGCCTTACCAATGCACCTTCTACATTTCAAGGGTTGATGAATTCCATTTTCAAACCCTTCCTTAGAAAATTTGTGCTAGTATTTTTTGATGATATACTAATCTACAGCAGGTCTTGGAAGGATTATGTGGAACATGTTGACAGGGTGCTCAAACTATTGCAGGAGAAACAATTATATGCAAAAACATCCAAATGTTTCTTTGGAGTACAAGAGTTGGAATATCTGGGTCATATTGTATCTCACGAGGGTGTTAAGGTAGACCCTAACAAAATTAAAGCCATTAAGGAATGGAAAGTCCCCACAACCATAAAGCAGTTGCGAGGATTTCTCGGGTTAACAGGGTATTATCGCAAGTTTGTTAAGAATTATGTGAGAATAGCAACACCTCTAACAACATTATTGAAGAAAGATGCATTTTCATGGACTCCTAAAGCAACTAAGGCCTTTGAACATCTTAAAGAGGCAATGTGCCTAACACCGGTCTTAGCTACGCCAGACTTCACAAAAACCTTTATTGTGGAATGTGATGCCTCAGGAAATGGAATTGGTGCAGTTTTAATGCAGGAAGGAAGACCCATTGCTTTTGAAAGTCGTCCAATCAAAGGAAAGTATTTACAGAAACCTATTTATGAGAAGGAAATGTTAGCAATACTACATGCACTAAAGAAATGGCGAACTTACCTAAAGGGAAGACACTTCAAGGTAAAAACTGATCATGATAGTCTTAAACACTTTTTGGAACAAAGACTATCTTCAGAAGAGCAGCAAAAATGGGTCACAAAGATGTTGGGTTATGACTTTGAAATAATCTACACAAAAGGGAAGCTAAATGTTGTTGCAGATGCACTCTCAAGAAAGAATGAAGAGGTGGAAGCATTGCTTTGTGCCATTTCTATTATCCAACCAGATTGGATAACCAAAGCAAGAGATGAATGGAAGAAGGACAAAGAAGTATGGACACTCATTCAAAAGTTGGAGCAAGATCCTAGTACATCTGATACATTTAGTTGGAAAAATGATTCCTTATGGTACAAAGATCGCTTATATCTTTGTAATAATTCCCAACTAAAACAAAATATTCTTCTGGAATTGCACACTTCTCATTTAGGAGGACACTCAGGATTTTTAAAAACTTACCACAGGGTGAAGAAAGAATTTTTTTGGGATGGCCTTAAATCTGATATTCAAAAGTTTGTGGCAGAATGTTTGGTTTTCCAGCAGAATAAAGTTGAGACAATTAATACCCCGGGTCTTCTACAACCTTTATCCATTCCAAGTCAACATTGGGAGGAGATTTCAATGGATTTTATCACAGGTTTACCTAAGTCCGAAGGAAAGAGTGTCATCATGGTGGTAGTTGATAGAATTACCAAGTATGCACACTTTTGTGCATTATCTCATCCATTTAAAACAAGTACAGTTGCTACTGCATTTATGGAAACAATTCAAAAGCTACATGGATACCCAAAGATTATTGTAAGCGACATAGATCCCATTTTTACTGGAAATTTTTGGACGGAATTATTTTCTTGTTTGGGTACTCAACTAGCTCATAGCTCATCTTATCATCCTCAATACGATGGTCAAACTGAGATAGTGAAAAAATGTTTGGAACTATATCTTCATTTTTTGTATCTGATAAACAAACACAATGGGTCAAGTGGTTACCTCTAACTAAATGGTGGTATAAAACTTCCTTCCATATTGCAACAAAAATGACCCCATTTATGGCACTTTATGGATATCATCCACCTTCCATCACATCATCTTTAAGAGAAAATTCTAAGGTTCAAGTAGTGGAAGATCACATCGAGCATCAACAAGAAGTTCTCCAAATCTTAAAGGATAACCTAAATTTGGCACAAAATCAAATGAAACAACATGCCGATCAACATCACAGCGAGAGAAGTTTTGATGTAGGAGATTGGGTATTTTTACAGCTACAACCATACAAACAAATGTCCCTCAAGCAAGCTAAGAAGGATAATAAATTATTGCCAAATTACTATGGTCCTTACAAGGTGTTGCAAAATATTGGTACTATGGCATACAAATTGGAGTTTCCTGCTTCTTCGCGAGTGCATCCAGTTTTCCATGTTTCATGCTTAAAGAAGCTTATAGGTGAAAAACTTCCAGTTCAAAAAATATTGCCAGAACTTGATGAGGAAGAAAAAATCATATGGAACCTGAAGCAGTCACAGAAACAAGAACTCGAAAGCTATGAAATCGATCAATTTCAGAGTATCTCATCTAGTGGAAGAACTTACCCACTGAAGATTCTACATAGGAGGATGAGATTTTTATACAAAATCACCGAGAGCTACTCAAGCATTGAGGACAACACTTTTTTGAAGGAAAGGGGCATGTTAGATCCCTATATTACTAGTGTAGTCCCTTATTGTTGTTAGTGTAACCCCCTTATTGTTATTGTTGTACCCCTGTAACCCCAATATTGTTATTATTGTGGCCTTACATTATTATTGTTAGTTCGGCTAGGATTATATTGTGACCCCATGGACTCCTATTTATAGAAGGAGGTTTTTTCATTTGTATCATCCAAGAATTTTTCATTTATGTAATGTAAAGGAGTTTTCCCCCTCGAAGTGGCTTATTTCTAAGGCGTTGATCTCTCTTTTATTCTATTTTTGGAGTTGGTTTCATAACAAAAAACTAAACATATTATCGTAATACATATATAAACATAAGAATAACATCATATAGATATCATGCTAAACATAGTCCAGTCATCAATTCATGAACATACCAACCACACACCATGACCTCAGGAATGACAACTACAACCATATTAATGTATTCTTAACAACATGTAAACACCAACATGCATAAATAATGCATAACCAATCATACACTCGTGAAAAAACATTCCAAAATAACACCATAAACTTTCACATGGCGACACCACTGCAACTATGACCACCACCATGCATATGCAACAAACACATAGGCCATAAGTATAATGATACATATGCAATCAACATGAATGCATGAACAACACACCACCCATCCAGTCCAAGGGTTGAACCATGCTCTGATACCACTATGTAACACCCTCCTCCCAAATTTACCCAAGTTAACTAGTGGGTAAACATGTGATGAGAGGCTACTATTATTTGAGTCAACTCCCCATGTACAATTAAGGAAGTGGAAATAACACAACACAACCAATCTGACCTTCTACACATGATACAAAACCCTCAGGATGCATCCAACCCTTCCAGGTGATCAACCCCTAAGACAACCTGAAATTTTACTGCATTAAAGCCTTAGTCGCTCCCATGACAAGGGCATGCATGCGACTGAATCCTTCTAGTCACTCCCATAGAAATGACATGCCTATGACTGGGGAATTTTCTAGGTAGTTCTGTGCCAATGACTCTATATTTTGTGCCACTTTTTCAGGGCCAGGACTCAAGCCACTTCCCAGAACTGCATGAAACTTCCAAAAATGAAAAGTAACATTGAAACAATTATATAAATGAAAATAATTGAACAAGGAATTGACTGGACCCCTACTAGCCATGACAAGAATTTCGTCAAACATGTCACAAATATGCATTCTACAGGTCATAATAATAGATCTGAGCAAATGGGTCTCATACTTATCTGAGAATCGCTAAGAAGCATTGATGCCTTATCACATTGACTACAGTATCATCTATTAGGTCATATATTCATTGTTCATTCATTTATGAATCAAAACATGATGAGAGCCATACATCATCGGTGTCATAAAACATACTCATAACCATCATATAAAAAACAAAAATAATAAGGATACAACAAACATAAATGCCACGCATGAAACAATACATTTGCACATAAAATACCAAGGGAAGGAACTCTTATTAATGAATGAAAACGCCAACCAGGTTTGGGACTTCCACATTCCACCCGACCATATATTGGCTGAAAAAAATCTCTCTTCAGCCAATCACCCCTATGCCATATTCCAAGCACAAATGTAGGACTTATAACCAAAATCAATAGGGACTTCCAGAGGCTACACCACCTCACCCTCATCAATAGAACCTGGATTTACCGCAATCCTCACTGAATCACTAGACCATAAACAAGCATGGATGAATCCGGATATTTCCACCTAAACCATGAGGAATTTTTTTGTCTCAACCTCTCAACTTTACTGTGTATCTTGCCATTACCGATCAAGGGATTCCTAGGCCTACGAGGTCTCCACCCTCTGGGATTTACTGTGTATCCCATCTCGGGATTCCTAGGACCAATCAAGGGTATTCACCATTGAGATTTACTGTGTATCCCACCATTCACTTGTCAAGGGATTCCCAGGCTCAATCAAGATGTTCACATCCATGCTTTACCATGTATCCTGCCATTCACTAGTTAAGGGATTCCTAGGCCTTGTGAATAATCCTAGGACCACCCCGCTTAACTTCAAGTCCATTTGACAATCCAACTAAACTAAATACAAGAGAACCTACAACACCGTGACTATCTAGAAATGGCAAGGAAAGGCTTAAGAACACTATCACACCTGGAAAAATCCATGCCAATGACAACAAGAGAACCAATAACACACATGCATAACCATGCATGCCAAAAATAGTAAGGAAATCATACATGCAACTCGATACCTGCAAAGAATCCCTTTGTAGCCTCTTGATCCTGCTCTTACTTGCTTGATATTTTCTTTCCTCCTTGCCTTCTTTACCTTTCTTAATCCAATGTTGAATTCCTCCAAGAAAACTATAAGTTTCTAAGAGTGAGAGAGATCCAAAACTGAATTGAAAAAAGTCTATAAACTGATTCTCTTAAGGATTTTTATTAATGAGGCCTTTATTTTCTTCAATTTTCCTCATCACATGCAACTTGTGACCTTTCACCTTCATTTTCTCCTAATTTCCATTATTTTCATAAATAAAATGTCAATTAATGCTACTTTGCCTTTGCAAAGCCTTTACCATTGCCTTTTCCAATTTGCTTAGCCATAATAAACCAAATGCACACCCACACAATGATGTTTTTTCCCAAAATTCAGCTTGGAATAAGTGTCCCATAATCGTGGTTATTATTTTTCCTTTATTAACTTTTTACATGGATTTTTGACCATGGTTGTTACAAGGAGGCATACCCATACTCATCATATAAGCCAATATTACACGTACAATAATCAAGAAGTCTCGTCCACTGATGAAAAAGTTTTGAACCGTGCTTGGATGACTATATGAATGATCATACCCAGAATAATTTGTGATTTGATATGAATTCTAAAATCACATACTAGATGGATGGAACTAGATCTGGGGTCTTCTACCTCATCACTTTATAGTACGATTATAACCATGTTAATAAATGAGTTGGAGTCAAACATGCTAGGCAACATTTGATTACTTCCCAATGATGCAAGTCGTTAACAGACGCGAGAGAAACTACCAATAATGTTAATGGCTCTCAAGGTACTATAGTACAACCTATGTGGTGTGAATGAATGAGTTGAAGTCAAACACCACACAAAATATTTCAGTCAAAGGACAATGGTGAGGACCTATCTCTGAGAGCGATGAAACTTTCCATTGATGTATGCAAGATCCAAGGCACCAAAAGTAGTTTCTAAGTTAACTTCTGGGATAACAAGCTGATGTTGACAGGAAGTGGCCCGTCGCAAGAAGGCCTTGATGTATCCCTCATTAATAACACAAAACGAGTATCAAGGTTTGAGACATAAAGATGTTGATGCAGAGCTAGTTTAGGAATGATAAACATGAAATAAAGCTTAAGGTATTGTAGTAGATGCCAACTGAAATACTTTTCTTGAACATATCAACGAAACTTTATGGATTTTGCAGCATTGACTCTAAACAGATTATGAAGGCTTTGATATGGTATGATAAAATAGAGAGGCAACCATATTTCCCAACCCAATAGTCACAGAGATAAAGTGAAAGAATGTCATGTTCAATTGAGACTCACTTCCATTAATAGGTTAAGTACTATGTTTTCCCAATTTCCCCAACCAGTTCTGGTTAATACCTCTTTATTTTTGAAAAGCTTAAGGAGGATAACATATGATTGATCTATAAGTTCATCCTTTGGATGAATCCTTTTGATTATATTTAATGAACCCTGAGAAGGATTTATTCGGCCCCGTCATGTTGGACAAGCCCCACACTGTTTGATGAGTTGATGAGTCCAACGAAGGTGTAACTCGACTTCTTTTTCATGTTTGGAGAGTTTGGAAAAGAGGTGAAAAAAGAAAAGTCAAAAGGTTCCTTTTCATAAATTTAGTCTCTTGTGTCTGAAAAGGCATAAAACAATACTTAGGAGAACCTTTTAGTCATGTTTGACTAAATTATTCATTTTTCGTAAATAGTCTATCCCAGTCTGGAAAAGGGTTAAAATTATACTAGGCAAACATATTTTTATTTACTTTAACGAGTTCGAAAATATTTTCATGTTTTGGGAGTTTAAAAAGAGTTGAAAGAGGACTCCTCCTTGAGGAACAAGTAGTAGAAAGGGTAGAATCTGGTTCCTATCATGATGGAACTGCTCAAAACATGTAGAGGTCAAGAGGCAGGCTAATAAGACCACTTATCGCAGTGGTTCCTCAAGAAAGTGAAAAATGCCAAGTGAAAGCGAATGATCAACCGAGCAGATGATGATGATGGAATGAGAAACCAAGGCTAATCTTGCATAAATAGGCTGATAAAAATGTAAATCATGAGGGATAGAATAAGAATGGTTTCATTTTTACACAAGCTTGAAACATGAGAAACTATGCTTGAAATTCGTTTCATTTTTACACAAACTTCAAACAAGGAAAAACTATGGTTGAAAGTAGTTTCATTTTTACACAATCTTGAAACATGGAAAAACTATGCTTGAGAATATTTGAATATGGTTTCATTTTTACATAAGCTTGAAACAAAAGAAAAATTGTTCTTGAGAGTGATTTTCATTCCCCCAACATAATAACGCAATTCTAGGTTCATGCTCCCCAATCTTCATTTCATTCACCTAAGTAGACTACTGGTTACTAATAAGCGGATGGAATGAAGGTTAATTTACGATATCAATTGAAAGACTTGACTTGGAGGGGGATCTGTTTCATTTTTTAATGAACTTGACATAGGAAAATAACTATGCTCATGGGAACCTTGTTTCATTTTTTAACGAGCTTGACACAATAAAAGGAACTCTGATCTGAGACTTTGTTTCATTTTTTAACAAGCTTGACATAATAAAAGGAACTTTGATCCGAACCCTAGGGTTCAGTAACCTTGTGGGGAAAGGTTAAGTATTGGTGGGGGATATCTAGGATAGGACAGGATGGGTTGGGTTACTGACATTTGCATCCCGTCTTGATACAATTTTTTTTGATAATTAGGATAACCCATACCAGGTTTTATAGTCCTAGGAAAAAATTGATATGGTTGGAAAGGTTGAACTTGGAAGTATTATCCTAGATAAGGCTATTGTATATTTTTTATCTGACCAACAGGAGCTTGGGGTATTCCTTGTAAAGGTTTCCCTAACGGAATTTGCGTCATTCCTGGAACATGTTAACTAATAGGCACATGTGGCATGCTATAAATGGGTTGAGTTACTTGTACTTGTTGAATAGTCTGACCAAGTGAGTCATTACTTAGAGGGGGTTCCATGACAATAGGAAAAATTTCCCCTTTTCGACAAGATCTGAAGAAACAAGAAGAACTTGAGTAGTTTGAACCTCACTCTCTATGGGAAAGGTATGATCGAATTATGGTGGAATTGGGTCAACCATTTTTCAACATGGTTGGTTGGGAATGGACTCATGGGATTCACATTCAGAGAGAGTGGGATTGACTTAAGATGGTTTCGAGTCGATTACTTCATGTTGGGCCTCCAAATTTTCATCCACTTTCACCTTCATTTCCATTATTTTACCCTCATTCCTTAACTCTATAGCCTCATAACCTTACATTAAGTAACCATTTTCATTATTATATGGGTTTAACATTAATATTTTCCAAGTAATTAATTTTCAGTATTTTAAGTGAATTTGTGATTAAATATTAGGAAATTAACATTTTTTATTATATATCTAAAAGTGTTATGAGTTTTATGATATTGTAGGACTACTTGGATATTCTAGAAGGGTCCTATTTGGCCATCCAACCACAAATTATAATTTCAAATTCCAACTCATAAATGTTTGTGGAATATTTATAGAGGACGTGGATCATTAACTATGCACATTCAAAGGAGATAAATCATGGATAAGAGAATTTTGAGAGGATATGTATCTTACATTTTTAGGAGATTGGTTGTAACTGCAAGAGATAAATGTGGATTTAGGAGAGACCTAAGGATATATATTTATTGTACATTTATCCTCAATTTTTGTATAAATAGGAGTGCACCCTTCATACAAAGGGTTGTAAAAAATGTAGGTTGTCAATTGTAAGTTGTAAGCTAGTGGTTAGAGGTTAGAGGTAGCTAATTATTAAGTTGCTAGTTGGAGGTTTCAAGTTCCATCCAAGATGTGGTTTATAAAGTGAGGAGAGAGAATTATTGTAATATCTTGTAACTTCATATTTATGAAATACATACTACTATTTTGATCTCCAAGATGTGATAGTTGATTCAATGTGCTTGCTGAGGAATGGAGGCCTCCTATCAAACACAATTTTCACATCTTTGTACATATTGGTAACATAGTATAATTTTGTTATTTCATTTCTTTTATGCAAGTGTGCCTTTTCCTTTTAGTAAGTGTGATTTACTTTCCATCAGGTGTGATTTCATTTATGAAAGTTTGGTGTTCTTTCAATTATACAAGTGTGATTTCAATTATTCAAGTGTGGTGTGATTTCATTTCAACAAGTGTGATTTCAAATATGCAAGTGTGATTTCAATTTCAATTAAGTGTGATTTTATTTATGTAAGTATGGTTTCAATATTTTATTTTATTTTTTATTTTTATTTTATGTTTGGTTTGAATTGGATTAACTTATTATGTTTTGTAATTAGTTTTAATTCATTAGATTAATCTAATCTTAAAGCTAAACACCTAGTACATATAGTACATGTATACCTCGTCAGTTTACGAAACCCCGGGTTGAAAATTAAATGACAGGGATTTAACTAACAATTAAATCACCCAACACTTCATCAACTAGTGGAGGATTGGGAGAAAGCTTCCTGTAACTAGTTGGAATTTGTTGTTGAGGAACAATAAGATTCTCCAACACCTTGGATTCTTTATTCATATAAGGGAAAATGTGAATGGGATGATTCCCTTCACATAACCTACAAGGAAAATTGAATTTACACTTATTTCCGGTAACATTATTATCATTAGTTGATGGTTTTTCATCAACATGATCTCTAGAGGCTGACAAAAAAGGCTGATGTGATCTTATGGAGCACATGTATAATGCATGTGGAATACCTGGGCAACCTATAAGAAGGTGGTCACACTTACAAAGAATTTAAGTTAATTTAACTTTATGGGGCTTGTTGGAATGTTTCTCGATGTCAGATGCATCCATAACAATGTTTTCTTGGCTGCCCCCCTTCTGGGTTCGATCCCTAGTGGAGTCTCCAAGTTGTTATATGGAAAATTCACTTTTGCGGACAAAAATAAACTCCCTAGATATAGTGGTCTAATCTAGAAACAACAAAGGGAAAAAATATATATGTTCTCCTTATAGAGATTAGAATACAAAAAAGAGACATACCTGGAATCTATAGTAAGTCCTCCTCTTCTCCTTTCTTGTAAGCTCCAACTCTAGCTCCACATGTTATAAATGGAACCTGCAACAATGAATACGGCATGCAAGATAACTAAAATATCCACATAACATAAACTAATGTATTTAATCAATGAGTCAAATGGCCTTGAAATACATGAGCATCAATATGACACAAGTATAGGAAAACAAAGTGCCTTTTGTATTAATAAATAAAGGAGAGAGTTACAACCATTTATAGTGACTTTCTAGATGTCTCCCCAATTTTTTTTTCCTTCCTTGCCACAAAGAAAACCTCACACTCAACCCTAACACATAAATGGATGATTATTCCTTAATCTTAAAGCAGCAGCACAAGGGCACTAGTAATCTCCAAAAGTGAACCCATACTCTAAGGGAGGAAGTAGATGTATAGGGTAAAAGTGGTTGTTTAGGATTTTCCAATCTAGGCTTGAGATCCACGTATGAAGGAGGATAACCTCAAAATACAAGAGATAAGATCTCTAGAGTAGGAATTCAATATATATATCCATGGAAAATGGTTAAAACCACCTTAGAAGCTTCTAGAAGGAGAAGATTCAAAAATATTTTTTATTTTCCCCAAAATTCTAGAACCATCACACCTGCAAAGTAAAGCAACATGCACTGGTCAATGCAGGTGCTAAGTTACGCAACTTCCAACCATTGTAGGTGGACATACATACATGGTGCATTGGGGTTAAAAACACTATTTTTGAGTTTATTAACCGATAAACTTAGAATTTTTGGAGAGGTGATGCTTAGGGATTTGCAAAGTGATAATGAAAAAGTGTTCAAGGATATTGATTGATCCAATTTTCAGGCCTTTTGAGTGGGTCTAAAAAAATGGCTTGTAACAGATTTCCCCCGTAAAGTACAAAGTCAGAGGCAGTGGCTGAGAACTAAAGTGCTTTACTTTGTGACAAGTTTGGATCAAGAACAAATTAATCGATATCATCATCTGTTACAATACATATTATCATCATGATATCATTGGTGAGGGAGGCATACCCATACTCAATATATAAGCCAATGTTACATGTAAAATGATCAATAAGTCTCATCGATTGATGACAGAGTGTAGACCCATTCTTGGATGGCTGACTGAATGATCATAACCATCAACTTTGAGATATGATATGAATCCTCAAATCACACATCGAATGGATGGAACTAGATCTGGGGTCTTTTACCTCATCACTCGATAATACGAGTCTAACCATGTGAATAAATGAGCTGGAGTCAAACATGGTAGACACCATTTGATTACCAACCAATGATGTAAGTTGTTAATAAATGCGAGAGAAACCACCAATAATGATAATGGCTCTCAAGCTACTATAGTACAATCTATATGGTGTGAATGAATGAGTTGAAGTTGAACACCACACAAAATATTCTGGTCAAAGGACAATGATGAGGACCTATCGCTAAGAGTGAGGAAAATTTCCATTGAGGTATACAAGCTCCAAGGTACCGAAATACGATTCTAAGTAAACTTCTTGGATAATAAGTTGATTTCAACAAGAAGAAACCTGTTGTAGGAGGGCCTTGATGTATCCCTCATTAACGACATGAAACAGGTATCAAGATTTGAGACAAAATTATGTTGATGCAAAGTTGGTTTAGGAAAAACATACATGAAATAAGGCTTAAGGTATTGTCGCAGATTCCAACTGCACTTCTCTTGAACATATCGATGAAACTTTATGGAGTTGTCAAAATTGACTCAAAAATTATTATGAAGGCTTTGATATGGTATGATAAACTAAAGAGGCAAGAAGATTTCCCAATCCAACAGTCACAGAGATAAAGTGAAAGAATGTCATGTTCAAAAGCAATTCACTACCATTAATAGGTTAAGTACCCAATTTTCCCAATTTCCCCAACCATTTGTGGCCAAGACCTCTTTAATTTTGAGAAACTTGAGGAGGATAACATATGCTTGATCTATAAGTTCATCCTTTGTATGAATCCTTTTGATTATATTTAACGAACCCTAATATGGAGTGATTTGGCCTCGTCATGTTCTACGAGTCCCATGTTGTTTGATGATTTAACTAGTCCAACGAATTAGACTTTTTTTTCGTGTATAGAGATCACCAGAATCATCTTCTCTATTGATCCATCTCACGTCGATAACTCGACCCCTGGAAGAGGAAGATCTAAGGAATTCCGGAATTTGGATTCAAATGTGGAAGGAAAGAAGTGACGAAATATCTGTCAGTGGTATTATGGCGTGTATTATTTCAATAATTTTGCCTAGACAAGATATGCCCTATTTTCAAAATGGTAGTATGGGCTCTGTAGTAGGTGAGAAAATAACCCGTCTGATCGAGCGCACTACCACAAAATCTCTTCCAGTCATTATGGTGTGTGCTTCCGGAGGAGCACGCATGCAAGAATGAAGTTTTAGTTTAATGCAAATGGCTAAAATAGCTTCTGCATTATATATTCATCAGAAGGATAAAAAATTGTTATATATATCGATTTTGACGTTTGAAAAAGAGGCGAAAAATAAAACTCCAAATGTTCCTTTTCATAAATTTAGTCTCTTTAGTTCGAAAAGGAATAAAAAAAATACTCAGGAGAAAATTTTAGTCATGTTCAATTGAAGCATTCATTTTTCATAAATAGTTTATCGTAGTTTGGCAAAGGGTTAAACTTATACTAGGTAGCCATATTTTCATTTACTTTAACGTTGTCAAAAATACAAGTGCTCGACAATATTTTCGAGTTTTGGGAGTCTAAAAAGAGCCGAAAGAGGACTCCACCTGGAGGAACGAAAGGCATAAAGGGTAGCAACTGCTTATTGTCATGATGGAACTGCTCAAAACACGTAGATTTCAAGAAGCGGGTTAATAAGACCACTCATCGCAGTGGTTCCTCAGGAAAGGGTAAAACACCTAGTGAAAGTGAATGATTGACCAAGAAGATGATGATGGTGGAATGAGACACCAAGGCTGATATTGCAGAAATAGATTAATAAAATGGAAATCACGAGGGATAGGATGATAATGGTTTCATTTTTACACAAGCTTGAAACATGAGAAACTATGCTTGAAATTGGTTTCATTTTTACACAAGCTTGAAAAAAAATAAAAACTATGCTTGAGAGTTGTTTTCATGCCCCCAACATAATAACACAATTCTAGAAGCATGCCCCCCAAGCTTCATTTCATTCACATAAGTATCCTACTCGTCACTAATAGGTGGATGGAATGAAGGATCATTTACGATATCAAGTGAAAGACTCTACCTGGAGGGGGATATTTTTCATTTTTAGCGAGATTGACATAGGAAAATAACTATGCTCATGGGAACTTTATCTCATTTTTTAATGACCTTGATACCGGAAAATGAACTCTACTCCGAGATGAACTTGTTTCATTTTTTAACGAGCTTGAAACATGAAAAATAATTTTTCTCCAGCCCCTAGGGATCGATAACCTTGTGAGGGAAGGTTAACTGCTAGTGAGGGATAGCTAGGATAAGACAAGATGGGTTGGGATACTGATATTTGCATCCCACCTTGATATATATTGTTTTGATAATTAGGATAACCCATACCATGTTTTCCAGTCTCAGGAAAACCTTGATATGGTTGGAAAGGTTGACCTTGGAAGCATTGGCCTGGATAAGGCTATTGTATAGTTGTTGTCTGACCAATAAGAGCTTGCAGTATTCCTTGTAAAGGTTGGCCTGACATAATTTGCATCATTCCTAGAACATGTTGACTAATTGGCACTTGTGGCATGCTATAAATGGGTTGAGTTGCTTGTACCTGTTCAATAGTTAGACCAATTGAGTCATTACTTGGAGGGTATTCCATGACAACTGGATAAATGTCCCCTTGTTTGACAAGATCTGAAGAAACAAGAAGAACTTGAGCAGTATGAACCTCACTCTCTACAGGAAAGATATGATTAGCTGAAGGTGGAATCAAGTCAACCATTTTCTCAACCAATGGTTGTTGGGAATGCACTCATGGGATTTGCATTCAAATAGAGTGGGATTGAATAAATATGGATTCGAGTCAATTACTTCATCAACTAGTGGAGGATTGGGAGAAACCTTCCAGTAACCAGTTGGAAGTTGCCGCTGAGGAACAATAAGATTCTCCAACACCTTGGATGCTTCATCCATATAAGGGAAAAGGTGAATGGGGTGATTCCCTTCACATAAAATACAAGGAAACTTGAATTTACCCTTATTTCCGGAACCTTATTATCACTAATTGATGGTTTTCAAACAACATGATCTCCAAAGGCTGAAAAAAAAGGTTGATGTGAACCTATGGACCACATGTCTAATACATGTGGAATATTAGGGTAATATCAAAGAAGGTGGTCACACTTACAAAGAATACAAGGGAATTTAATTTTACGGGGTTTGTTGGAAGGTTTCTCAATGTTATATGCATCGATAAAATTGTTTTCTTCGTTCCCACCTTCTCAGTTCGATCCCCAGTGGAGACGCCAAGTTGTTATATGGAAAATTCACTTCTATGTACAAAAATTAACTCCCTAGATCTAGTGGTCCCACCTAGAAACAACAGAGGGAAAAAAGATCCATGTTTTCCTTAGAGAGATTAGAATATGAAAAATATACCTACTTGGAATCTGTAGCAAGTACTCCTTTTCTCCTTGCTTGTAAGCTCCAAATCTAACTCAACATGTTATAAATGGAACCTGCAACATTGACTAAAACAAGCAAGAGAACTGCAATACCCACATCACATAAAATAATGTCTCTAATCAATGAGTCAAATGACATTTAAATACACGAGCATCAACATGACACAAGTATAGGAAAACAAAGTGTTTCTTGTATTAATAAATAAAGGAGAGAGTTACAACCATTTATAGATGTTGACTTTGTAGATGTCTCCCCAATTGTTTTATCTTTCCTTGCCACAAAGAAAACCTTCATACTCAACTATAATTCATAATTGGATGATGATTCCTTAAGCTCAAAGTAGGAACATGAGGGCTTTAGTAATCTCCAAAAGCAAATCCAGACTTTATGGGAGGTAGTAGATTTATAGGGTAAAAGTGGTAGTTTATGATTTACCAATCTAGGCTTCAGATCCACACATGAAGGAGGGTAAACTCAAAATATAAGAGATAATACATCTAGAGTAGGAATTTGAGATATCTATGCATGGTAAATGGTTAAAACCACCGTAGAATCTTTTGGAAGGAGAAGATTCAAAAATATTTTTTATTTTTCCTAAAATTCTAGAACCACCGCACCTGCAAAGTAGAGAAACTTGTGTTGGTCATTGTAGGTGCTCAGTTATGCAACTTTCAACCATTGCATGTGGACAAGCATGCAAGGTTTGGGGCTAAAAACACTGTTTTTGAGCTGATTGACCCAGAAACTCAAATTTTTTGGAGAGGTGATGCTTAGGGATAATGAAAAAGTGTTCAAGGATATTGATTGATCTAGTTTTTAGGCCTTTTGAGTCTATCTAGATAACTATCTATCTAGTGACGTGTCGTAAATATGTCATTGTGCTACCTTTCCTATTAATGTATCGACTCCTCACTCTACACTTCCAATAGTTCAGTTACCATTCCTACTTGTGATACATTGTGTAAATGAAAAATAAATGTATTAACAATATGTGTACATTCTACACCTCTGTTCTCCCACACATACCTCGTCCTCTGCACATCCTTCATTACGCACAACGAAAGCTTTTTCCTCATCTCCGTATTCTGACCCTCATTATTGCACATATACCCTGTCCTTTTCACATGCTTCATTCTACACATATTCACAACTCTACGCAACTGCAATTTTTACACAACTATTAGCAAATTATTGTGGAGAGATATTTCAATATGTATAGATATTTTATTATGAGACCACAACCTTTGATAAATTACTTATCTCTATGCAACTATTATTTCGCACAACTACTTCTGTAAAAGTTCTAGATGGAAAAGAGGTTAAAATGAAATAATGAAAAAATGAACGCAATAACAATATGTGCCGGAGAATTAACCAAATAAACATTACAAATGCTTGTGCAGACAAATTCTATTATGAAAATACCAAAAATTATGATTGTTCGAGCATTTGTTGTTTTTCAAGTTCACGTTTTCTTGCAAAATACATTGTCAATTTTCAATTGAGTTTGAATGACATCTCCAACCTATATTACTGTTCATTTTCTTATGTTAAACATTTCATTATTTTCATATCATATTTAGAGATTCCATTTAGAACCAATTGAAAGTCAAAAGTGTGATCTTATGCAATGCCAAATTTACAGAGAATAAAGTCATCTCTGCATCTGCGTCCTCTGTAGATTCTTCGTTATGCACAAATTTAGAGCTCTATGCAATTCCTCTTTCGAACAACTAAATTTGTAAAAGTTTTGAATGGAAAAAAAATTAAAATGAAATAACAAAAAATAAACACACTAGCAATATGTGTTAGAGCATAAATAGAAGAAACACTTCCATGCCTCGTTAAGGACCTGCAAGCCTATATGGTTATTAAGGAGTATCATATGCTTGTGCGTAGAGCTTTCACTATGCGAAAAAGGGAAAATCGTGATCATTTAAGCATTAATTATATTTCGTACCTATTTTTTCTTGAAAAATACATCCTTAATTTCTAATTGAGCTTGAACAACATCTCAAAAATGAATTAGATATCAATAACAAGAAACATCATATTACACTACTTTATGTTCATGATTTCATAATTTTCATGCGATATTTAGAGATGCCATTAAAGCCTAGTTGAAAGCCAAAGATATAATTTTATGGAATACCGACTTTGGAGATAAAATTTCACATAAGGAAACAAAAGATCAAACAATACTCCCAACTTCTAAATGCATTATGCAAGGAGAAACTTGCTAGAAATTTTCGTTCTATACTTAAAAATACTTGTTTAATCAATGATGTTATCAATGTCGTCTAACTCTATATTTCTCGTTTATGTGTATAATGACCACATGCATCTATTTTGTGTGTGATACATGTTACACATGAAACATCATATACACAAATGTACCCTAAATCGTAGAAACATAGGAAAATAAATAAATAAGAAATTGTGTGATACATTATCCACAATGATTGATATTAAGTAGCTTCGACAATTTAAAAATCAATATTGTGTAGAAGGAAAGTGTGCTAGAGAATTGTGTGGGGGGAGAGAGAATGTGGAGGTGCAGGACTTTGCCACAAAAATATTATGTTTGTTATTACATATATTTGTTCTTAGGCGCAAATCATGAATCAAAATGTCTAAGTTTCATGAAGCTTTTGTGACGTAATTTTAACAATTAGTGTGTTTGTAGTTGCATTGGACAAGTGTTGATCATGCCTGTTTTTTTGGCATGAATTTTGTCAACACATATTGGAATGGTTCTCCAGGGGGGGCTCTCTACAAGTGGTTTTTATCATAGTTGTCGAAATCAATAGTTTATTATGAGAACTGTGTGTTTTGCTCATTAGCGTAAGAATCATGAACATAGTCTGTTTTCGAAAATAGATACAAATTTTATGATATATGTATCAGGTACGTTGTGGTTCATATGTTTTTTTATTCTATGTCTCGTTCCTAGACAAGAATTTTACGCAAATTGATGTGGATATGCATATACTATTAATATGTGTACTTTATTTTATCTTATGGCTTCATTGTTTGTAGCTATAATGTCTTGTTCGTTTTCCTCTATGTTGTTTATGTTATGCTTATCATCGAGCAATAGCTCATAGTGAATTTAGAAAAAAATAATTTGAAGTGTGATTTCTAAAGCATCAATGATCAAGGACGTTTGAAGTGTGGTTGTTGAAGCATCAATGGAGAAACATTTGTGTACTATAGAAAAAAATCATACAGATGCAATACTAAGGCATCATAATTTATTTTGTTTAAACAATTTTGCATATGTTGTGGGATATTACCTATTTAATACTATGTGGACTTTATTGTATTTTAGATACATGTCAACAGAGTTGCATGAAGGAACCATACAACATTTCAGAAATTGTTTACATGAAGAGAGCATTGAAGCCATATTATATTATGAACATGGATTGAATATAGATGCATTAATACAAATGCATGCTTTAAATAGCTTGGAACTTTACTTGGAAAGGATGACAAAATCAACTCCAAATTCTATTGTTGGGGAAGAACAAAGACATTGGGGGGGGGGGGGGGGGGCATATTTTGTATACATTAGTTACCGAACTGGCTAAAAATTCCCATAAGAATTTCGTCAAAGAAAACAATGAAAAACTATTTGCATTTTAATTTAAACTCGTGCGAAGAAAGTTATGACATATTATTGTTCCATGACGAAACTTCAATTGTTGGACATTTTGAATGAATTATGTGTAAGAAAACATGTTCAATATGAACTGATCATGGACATATAATAAAATAACAATGTATGGACAAACATAACATAAATGGATGCAAATATAAGAAAGCATGGGTAGACATATGTTTAGATATTTTTCGAGTTCAAGAGTATTTGCAGTAAAAGATGTTTTGAAACAATACGCCAATTGAAGGAGAATGAATATGATGTTCCCTGCTTACAATGCATAATTGCACAAACATTTTGCAATGTAATCATGATTTGTGTTTTTTTTTCATTAAATTGCATAGAAAAATACATGAATGAACATATAGTTTGTTGGAATAGTAGATTGACAGGGATACATTATAAAATTAGCAATGGCATATGAAAATGGGAAGATAAACGATGGAATTTTTGTTTATGATTGGATACGGTATATATTAAATGTAACTATATGCATGTGGTCAGTTGAGGCTTAAGCTATTGTAGCCAAATTTCGTGGGTTCATAAAATATGCGACGATATTCCATGTTATGCAATTTGGAACGAGTGTAAGTCACTTTCATTACGAACCTCTGAAAGAAGTAGTACAAGAAATAAACATTTTATGTCCTATTGAAGCAGTTAACAAAGAGAAATATATAGAAGAATCCAATAAAAAACATAGCGAGGTTAATACACAAGACTTTGAAAACATGAACATGAATGAAAATAACATAGAAATTGACACAAAGTTTATCAATGCAAATAAAAGATCACAACTATCTTTGCATCAACTCAAAAAATATATAAGAAACACAGACGTTTTCGAAACTATAATAGCCCTGGTGAAAATTCCATGTAATAAAAGTTAATAAAGGCAAAATAATAACCATGATTATGGGACACTTATTCCAAGCTGAATGTTGGGAAAAAACATCTAGTCCAGGTGTTCATTGGTTTATTATGGATATGAAAATTAGCAAAGGCAATGGCTAAGGATTTGGAAAGGCAAAATGGCATTAATTAACATTTTATTTATGAAAATAATGGAAATTAGGAGAAAAGGAAGGTCAAAGGTCATAGACTGTATATGAGGAGGAAAATGAAGGAAAATAATGGAAAAATGAAGAAAATAGAGGCCACATTAATAAAAAGGCTTATGAGGATCAGTTGGTAGCTTTTATTTATTTATTTATTTGTTCAGTTTAGTTTTGGAGCCCTCTCTCTATTCTCTCTCTAGCACATATTTTTCTTGGAGCATTTCAACATTGGATCAAGAAAGAAAAAGAAGGAAAATATGAATGGAAATATCAAGCAAGGGAGGGCAGGATCAAGCAGCTAAAACGAGATTTCTTGCAGGTATCAATTTACATATATGATTTCCTTGCTATTTTTGGCATGCATGGTTATGCATGTGTGTTCTTGGTTCTCTTGCTGTCATTGGCATGGGTTTTTCCAGGTGTGTCACTGTTCTTCAACCTTGCATTTCTATTTCTGGATAGCCATGGTGTGGTGGGTTCTCTTGTATTTTGTTGATCTGGATTGTTGGATGGAATCAAAGCTGAGTGGGGTGATCATAAGATTATTCAAAAGGCTTAGGAATCCTAGGATGGGATACACGATAAAGCCTAGATGTGAACACCTTGATTGACCCTAGGAATCCCTTGAATGGTCAATGATGGTATACACGTTAAAGATCAGTGGTGAGTACCCTTGATTGGGCCTAGGAATCCCAGGTTGGGATGTATGGTAAAGCCTAAAGGGTGGACACCTCATAGGCCTAGGAACCCCTTGACCGGTAATGGCAGGATACACGGTAATGTCGAGAGGTTGAGACAAAAAAATTCCTCACAGTTGATCCAGGTGGATATTGATGGCCACCTACCTATTCCACTTGGGGACCCACCATTTCCTCTTTCATTTTTTCAGTTTCGACACAACTTACTATTTTTAGCAGTTTTTCGGGTCCTGAACTTCCGGAGCCGTTTTGAGGCCCTAAACGACGTTTTTTGGGCATCGTGCATCTAGCTAATATCATTCCATTCTAGAATGGATATTCATGGCCAAATTTGTAGTCCTCGGATAGATCTTTCTAATGATGTACCATGTGCATCAAACAGAGATAGTATGCCAAAGTTACGTCCCTGGGAAGTTGAAACACCAATTTACCCAAACGGGGCCCATAGTTTTTGCGCTTCATCTCCTAGGGTTAGGGTTTTGGCTGTTTAGGATTTCCCATTATTTCTAAATAATAAATAGGCCCTCGAGCCTCATGGAAACTCAGTTCAGAGGCCTGTAGCCGCCACATCTCTTCTCAGAGATAGCTACCAGCGCCCTAGCTAGTTTTATTTCCATTCTGTTTGTAAGCAAATTTCAGTTCTTTGATATTATTGAAATGAAGTGTTATTTCCACTGCATCTCTGTATTTATGTTTATATGTTTATTCTGTTGCGTTCCTGCATAAATCCGGATCAGTGGTATCAGAGCGGTCTGCTTTTTCTCGATCCTTCTTTGCATGTCCCCAACGAGGTCGGGGTATAAGGAGCTAGGGCTCGATCTGGTGGAACCTTTACAAGATCAGCCTCGCAAACCTCGACGGACACCCATGGGGGACGAAAAGAAAGATGAGGGAGCAGGAGATCCTATCAAAATATTGCTCGAGGAGGCCCTCGAAAAACAAAGGAACGTGATGATGGATAACTTCGTTCAGATCCTTCAACGGCTACCCACCGGCGGCGCATCTGCATCCAGCAGCCACTCTGGAGGCGCGACTCCTTTTAAGGTACAAGTAAATTTTGACATTCCCATATTTGAGGGTCAAATAGACGTAGATGCCGTAGATAGATGGTTGAATCTATTAGAAGGATATTTCTCTGTTCATGACTTTTCAGACCGGGAGAAGATTATTTTTGCACTCCTCAAAGCTACCCCCCATGTTAAGGACTGGTGGAAAACCTACTGTGAGAACAAGGACCAGACAGAACCCTCTCTGTTCTCGGCCGTACCAACTTGGAATTCTTTCCAAGACGCCGTCAAGGAACAGTACTATCCCGTGGGGAGCTATGAGGACAAGTACATACAATGGACCACGCTGCGACAACAAAGGGATCAAGATGTGCATGAGCTGACGAATCTGCTCCATACCCTGCGCACAAAGTTGGGTATCAAAGATTCAGAGAAACATCTGGTGCTAAAATATCACAGCTGTCTGCACAGATACATTCAGGAGGAAATGGAGTTCCTCGACATCTCCTCGCTTGTTACGACATACCGATATGCTGCCAAGATTGAGAAAAAATTCAAACAGAAGAAGCGAGACTTTGGATCTACAAATCAAAAAAAAAAGGAAAGGTGCTTCCAAACCGCAGAACAAAGGACAGATCCAAGGCATGGCGGCTAAAGACAACCCATCGAAGCCACAAGAAAAGAACATCATTGCAAAGCCAAAGAAGGACACGGGAAAGTGGTGTGAGTTCCATAGGAGCTCCACTCACAACACAAGTGAGTGTCGGCCAAGTAGACGCTAGTGGCCGAGACAGGCTGAGCACGTGTCACCCGACTCCGAATCGAACCTCGAAAGGGAAATGAAAAAGGGAAACAGATTATTGATTCGGAGCCCAAACACCACCGTTGCCACTACAAATATCCAGATGGAGGAACCGGAAGGATCGTGAGGAGGAGGAACGTCTCTTCCACTCCTGCATGTGGGTAAGGTTCTCCCCCCGTATAGTTCATCGGGTTTATAATGGGAGCCAAAAGAATTATTTCAAACAGACACCGTGGAAGCTATTAGCTTTCTTCCACCACAACTACCCACATCCATACACCATCTGGTGGTCAAGGACGAGATCTCTGCGTCAGCCAACAGTGCCGCCTTCCCTATAGCATCAAGTCCTTCACAGATGAGGTATTATGTGATGTTTCTCCTAATAATGTTTTTGATGTATTATTAGGAAAACCATACTTGTGGAAGCGTCATGTTGTGTATAAGTCTCGGCCTAGAGCTGTTATTGTTACTTTTGGAAATAAGTTGTACAGGATACCAGAGGTACCACCTCCTGCCGCTATCTCTTTGGTTACTACAAAACATTGCAGTAAGCTCATTTCCCAAACCAGGAAATTCGTTTTCCTGATGATCCGCCCCCAGGGCAAGAAGAAGACTGTGGCGATGACCTCCAGACAAGGCTCCTCTATGTGACAACAACAAATGGATAAGGTTGTGAAGGAGTACGGGGATATCTTCACCTCACCCATAGGGGTTCCTCTGCACTGTCAGGTCAAGCACCCGATTGATTTGACCCTAGGTGCACCGCTACCCAATGGACCGATCTATCAGCGCTCTGTTCTGGAGAACGATGAAATCAAGAGGCAGATTCAGGAGCTGTTGCAGAAAGCTCACATTCGACCAAGTTCATCGCCCTGTGGGAGCCCGATCGTGTTGGTACAAAAGAAGGATGGAACGTGGAGACTCTATATTGACTATTGGGTGATGAACAAGATCACTGTCCGGAATAGGTACCCGATCTCACGGATTGATGACCTTCTGGACCAAATCAAAGGTGCAAAATATTTCAGCAAGATTGACTTGAAGTCGGGGCATCATTAGGTACCGATTGAACCCTCCGATGTGTGGAAGACTACCTTCAAAGCCAAGGAAGGCCTTTTCGAATGCCTGGTCATGCCTTTCAGGTTGAGGAATGCTCCCGCAAACTTCATGAGGATGATGGACGACATCTTGCGGCCATTCACCAACTCATTTGTAGTGGTGTACTTGGATGACATTCTTATCTTCAAACTGCATTTGGGAAGAGCACCTTCACCACATCCGACAAGTCCTCCAAACACTGCGGCAACACAAGTTGTGTGCCAATCTGGACAAGTGCACTTTTGGCATGACCCAGGTTCAATATCTGGGATACATTATTGATGAAAGGGGGGTGCATTTGGATCCAACCAAGATCCGGTTATTCGGGATTGCCACCCCCCAACTAAAACAACAGTAGCTTTAACCTTGGCAATAGGCTAATTTCCCTACCGTAGGTTTGTGTTGGGACTTTCTTATCACTGCCCTTGAGTCGTTTCTGCCAAGGGGGAGGAGCGAGAGCAAAATTCTTTTGGCTTCCGGGAATCTTCAATAGAAGGCATTCGCTGCACTGAAAATCGTCTCTCGTTATGCCCCCTACTCTACTTTACCAGACTTGCAACAACCATTTGAGATCGAGACAGATGCTTCTAATTATGCTATTGGGGAAGTTCTTACTCAACAGGGACATCCAATGGCATATCACAGTGAGACATTATCTGACACAGTTCACAAGTATTCTACTTATGAAAAAGAGATGTATTCCATTGTGAAAACTTGTCGACAATGGAAGCATTACATTTTGGGGAAGGAAACAATCATCCACACAGATCATCGGCCCCTGTAATTCATACAGACACAAGGGAAGTTGCGTAACGATCGCCATCAAAAGTGGTCCACATATCTCAAGAAGAAGCCTATTCGAACAAAGGAGATAAGAAGGGTAGCACCAATAATGTTGCAAACTGCCTCAGCCGACCACCGATCATGGCGCTCACCACCGTGCTCAAATCTTGTGGGCATGAGACTTCTGATTGGCTGCTTCACTATGACAGTGACCCAGAATTCGACCACACTTACAAGGAACTCTTGGCGGGTACGCAATTTCCAAATTTTCACCTCCAAGATGCACTTTTATGTCACCTGGTACACCTTTGTGTTCCTTCAAGTGACCGTGCCAAGATGATATGGGAAGCACACTATTGTCGAGTCGCTGGGCATTTCGGGGTCGAGAAAACAGTAGCAATCCCACAAAAGTATTTCTATTGGTCGAACCTTCGAAAGGATGTCGCGAAGCACATCAGATCCTGCACTGCTTGTGCCATTGCCAAACCGACCATCAAGAATCACGGCCTATATACTCCGCTACCTACCTCCCTAGTCAACCTTCTGAATCCATCTTCATGATTACATGTTTCGGCCTCGCTTACTAAGCAGGGAAAACAAAATCGTGTTTTCGTGGTCGTCGACCGATTCTCGAAGATGGCCATCATGGCGTTCTGCAAGAAGAATATCACAACAGAAGCCACCGTTAAAATCTTCTTCGAATGAGTGTGGGTGCACTTTTGGGATCCCATTTCATCACATCAGATCGAGACAAAGGTGTTCCTTAGCACATTTTGGTCTAGCCTCTGGTCAATGTTGGATACCAAGCTCACCAAGTCCACAGCTTTCCATCCCCAAACAGATGGCCAGACAGAGGTCGTCAACAGAATGATTGTACACATTCTGCGCATGTACAATTCAAATCATCCACGCACGTGGGACAAGATTCTCCCATATGTACAACATAGTTATAATCGGGCTCTCCACAGTTCAATCGACCATAGCCCCTTTTAGGTGGGCTTGGGATTCCAGCCACTATGTCCTATTGACGTAGCCATACCATTTGCAGCTGCTCAGGCCGATTCAGCTCATGTCCAGTTTGAAGTTGACAAAGCAAGTAGCTTCATCGAGCGCATTCAACACATCCGCCAGTAGGTTCATGATATATTGGACAAAGCCAATGCCAAGTACAAGCAACGCCATGATCAACACCGGGTGCCACACAACTTCCAGGTGGGTGACAAAGTATGGCTACATTTGCAGAAGGAGCGCCTCACTGGACCCCACCGCAAGCTTCGCCCGCTTCGATATGGGTTGTACACCATCACCAAGGCTGTAGGGAACAATGACTTCGAGCTCGGTATTCCAACATTCCTTGGTCTGCACCCAGTCTTCAATGTGGATCGCCTTCGCCTTACTTCCCACCTCTACTGGACACCTCAGACATTGCAGAACAACTCACACCAACAGAGTTAAACCCAGACTGCATGGAACAGGCCACCACATATTGTATCAGGGACATGAAAATAAAGAGAACTCGCCAATAGAACATCCAACTGTATCGGGTTGTCAAAGCTGGCCAACTCCTACACCAAGGCAAGTGGTTCACCAGGGACCAAGTTCAGCAGAAGTTTCCTCATCTCATGGATGAACTCAACGCAATGGGGACCATTGCTTCCTAAGGGGGGAGGAATGATCTAGGTGGATATTGGTGGCCACCCGCCTATTCCACTTGGGGCCCCACCATTGCCTCTTTCATTTTTTCAGTTTCGACACAACTTACTATTTTTAGCAGTTTTTCGGGTCCTGAACTTCCGGAGCCATTTTGAGGCCCTAAACGACGTTTTTTGGGCATTGTGCTTCTAGCAAATATCATTCTGCTTCGGAATGAATATTCATGGTGAAAGTTGTAGTCCTTGGATAGATCTTTCTAATGATTTACCATGTGCGTCAAACGGAGATAGTATGCCAAAGTTACATCCCTGGGAAGTTGAAACACCAATTTACCCAAACGGGGCCCATAGTTTTGGCGCTTCATCTCCTAGGGTTAGGTTTTTGGATGTTTAGAGTTCTCCATTATTTCTCAATAATAAATAGGCCCTCGAGCCTCATTGTAACTCAGTTCAGAGGCCTGTAGCCGCCACATCTCTTCTCAGAGATAGCTACCAACGCCCTAGCTAGTTTTATTTCCATTCTGTCTATAAGCAAATTTCAATTCTTTGATATTAATGAAATGAAGTGTTATTTCCGCTGCATCTCTGTATTTATGGTTATATGTTTATTATTTTGCGTTCCTGCATAAATCCGGATCAACAGTTTAGATGGAGAGATCCAGAGGCATCCATGCTTTTTTATGGCCTCATGATCTGGTGAGGATCGTGATAAAGCTTGGTTCTATAGATGAGGGTGAGGCAGTTTAGCCTCAGGAAGCCCTGGTTGATTCTTTTGGTTTGAGACCCACATTCATGCTCGGAATATGGAATTGGGGTGATTGGTTGAAGAGAGATTTGGATCAACCAATCTATGGTTGGGTGGAACGTGGAAGTACCAAAATTGGCTAGCTTTTGCATTCATTAATAAGATTTCCTTTCCTTGGTATTTTATGTGCAAATGTACTGGTTCATATGTGACATTTATGGTTGTTGCATCCTTATTATTTATGTTGTTTATATGTTGGTTATGAGTATGTTTTATGATAGTGATGATGTATGGATCTCATCATGTTTTGATTCATAAATGAATGAAAAATGAATATATGAAATGATAGATGATGATGCAACTAATGTGATAAGGCATCAATTCTTATTAGTGGTTCCCAGATAAGTATGAGACCCCTATGCTATTATGACTTGTAGAATGCATATTTGTGACATGTTTGATAAAATTCCTATCATGGCTAGTAGGGGTATAGTAAATTCCTTGTTAAAGTATTTACATTTGTATCATTTTTTCTATGTTACTTTTCATTTATGGAAGTTTCATGGAGTTCTCGGCAGTGGCCTGAGTCCTGACCCTGAAAAAGTGGCACAAAATCCGAGGTCACAGGCATAGAACTAAATAGAAAATTCCCTTGTTGTAGGCATTCCCTTACTGTGGGAGTGACCGAAGGGTCCCAGTCACATGCATTCCCATGTCATGGGAGTGAATGAGGCTTTTATGTAGTAAAATTTCAGGTTGTCTCAAGGGTTGATCACCTTGAAGGGACGAATGGCTCCTTAAGGTTTTGTAGCATGTGTAGAAGGTCAAATTAATTGTGTTGTGTTGGTTCCACTTCCTTAACTATACATGGGGATTTGAATCACATCATAGTAGCCTCTCATCACAAGTTTACCCAAAAATACCAGTTAACTTGGGTAAATGTGGGAGGAGGATGTTACAAGTTTGTTATTGTATTCATTGATGACATCTTGATATATTCTAAGAATGAGGAATAACATGCAGAACATTTAGCAACAATGTTGAGATTGCTAAGAGAGCATCAATTGTATGTGAAGCCTAGTAAATTCAGTTTCTTTTATAAAAAGGTACAGTACTTGGGACATGTGGTCTCCAAGGATGGCACAATAGTGGATCTAGAGAAGATAAGAGCTATCATGGGATGGGGATCTCATAGAAACGTGGATGAAGTAAGATCATTTATGGGGCTAGAAATCTATTATAGGAGGTTCATTAAGAACTTCTCTAGGATTGCATATCCTATCACATCATTACAAAGGAAAGGTAAGAAATTTGAATGGACATAGGAATGTGTAGCGAGTTTTGAATAGTTGAAGCAGTTGTTGAGAAATGCTCCAGTGCTAAAGATTGCAGATCCGTACAAAGAATTTGTTGTATGCACAAATTATTGCAAGAGAGGGATTGGTGGAGTTATCATGCCTGAAGGATAGGTATTATGCTATGAATCACAAAAATTGAATGAGCACGAGCATAATTATCTGACACATGATCTTGAGTTAGCAATGATCATCCATGCATTGAATATGTGGAGACACTATCTTCTTGGCAAGAGGTTTGTGTTGATGAGCGATCACAACGGATTGAGGTATCTATTTTACCAACCAAATTTGAATGCGAAGCAAGCCAAATAGTTGTCCACAATCAGCGAGTTCGACTTTGAGATTAGGTACATCAAAGGTAAAGAGAACAGGGTTGCAGATGCTCTTAGCAGGAAAATACAGGTGAACCACATATCAGCCATGAGTTCTTATGGGATAGAATTACAAGATAAAATATTATAGAAATGTCAGCAGGATAATAGGTACATGGAGCTCAGGTACATGTTACAACATAGTACAGGTATAGGCATAGGTGCATATACAGGCATTGGTGCAGGTACATGTATAGTTGTAGGTACATGCACATGTGAAGGTATAGGTACAGGTGCAGGTACAAGTGCACAAGATGTGGAATATTTTCTCATGGAAGATGGCTTGGTTAGATTTAGGGATAGGATTTAATGTGCCAGACATTAGTGAGCTCAAGAATATTATCTTGAGGGAGTTTCACGCGAAACTGTATTTAGGCCACCCAGGATACCAAAAGGCACTGACAAAATTGAATAAATTTTATTATTAGTTGAATATGAAGAAGGATGTGGTAGAATTTGTGGCTAGATGTTTGGATTGTTAGTAGGTAAAGGAAAACTGTAAGCATCTAGGTGGACCACTACAAACGATTCTGATTCCAAAGTGGAAATGGGAGGTCATTTCCATGGATTTCGTTATAGGTTCGCAGGACATCTAGACAACATGACTCCGTCATGGTTGTGGTGGAAAGGTTGACTAAGGTGATGAGTCCCATCAATAGGTATATTATGAGGGTTGTGATGCCATCCTCTAGCCTTAAAACTATCCTTTTCTCACATTTATTCACATTTTTGGTTATATTATGCTTAGTGAGAAGAGTAAAATGTGTTTGTCATAATATGTGGCCTAATGTGGTTTAATTTCAGGAAAATGGAGTGTTTTTTAGATACTTACTTCGCAGGGGCTCAAAGGAGACAAAAATGAGAGAATATAGGGGGTTTTCCCACCTCCTTAACTGCCTAAATTAGCTTGGGATCACAACTCTCCCTCTCATCAATTCAAATCCATTGGCAGCCAAGCCACTACTAGTGCAAGTGAAGCTAAAGAAGGACAAGATCCACCATTTTTGAGATGAAGGAGGCAATCACTCCTATTTTCAAGGGAGTTTATAGCAACTACCCTTTTGTATAAATAAACAAGAAGAATATCTCACTAAGATTCAAAGTTTGTTTTCCGCTAGGTGTAGCTATTGAGCTCAAGAGATTGACACTGTTATTTTGAAATTTTATATGATGTATAACACTTTTAGTTTATGATAATGAGAAGTTGGTTATTAAGTTGCATCTGAGGTAGTTTCAGAGGGCTGAGACCCTTCGGTTTGGGCCCAACCCAATGGCTTAGGCCCCTCTTGTGTATTTGTGTTTTTCTTAGCTTCAAGTATTTCATAGTTTCTTGTATTTAAATAGATATTAATCTATAAAAACCTGTGGTTGTAGCCCCTACATCACTTCTCTTGTGGAAGAATGAGTGGAAGGATTCACAACCACAATACAAAAATATTGTGTTTATGATTTCTTGGAAATAATTAGTGTTATTTGTCTTGTTTTACATTTGATTTATGTAGCTTAGAAGTCAGTTTAGTGATTAGATCAATGTTATGGCATAAAATATATCTTATTTAAATTCAAATCATCTTTTCCATCATAAGTTATCTCATTTTGTCAATGATAAAATGGATGCATGCATGTGATTGATTGCAGGGCTGTGTGAACTAGGTAGATAATGCATACAATTATGATTGGTAGTTTGCTGAATTATGCAAGTTAAAATAGTCTCCTTTCTGCAAGTAGATTTTGTGGTTTGATGGATTTTGAAAGATAAAATAAATTTCTTTATGCAAGTAGATTGTTGGGTCAATTCACTAAGTAAACTAACATAGGTGTTTTACTTGTAAATCTAGGTTTGTAGACTTGGAAGCATGTCCAAAATATATGGATTTCAGGTAAAGTAAAATTTTAGAAGACAAAGTTTAAAATTTGAAGGAAATGCACATTACAAATATATTCTAAGTTTTAAGATTAATGGAAATTCATATTACAAATATAAGATCTAACTAAAAGGTTTCTGATTCAAGATGCAGTAAGCTAAGGTAGAGGATCCTAACTTAGGAGGCCTTGGTTGTCCTTCTTCACAGTTATATTCCAACAACATTACCATTGCATTCAATTGGTTGTCCTTCTTCACAGTTATATTCCAACAACATTACCATTGCATTCAATCATAAACTGGAATTCGAGAAAAAATTCAAGAAGAGAAACTAAAGAGAAACAATTTGTGATGTGTAGAAAGCAAGAGAAGAGGATCCTAACTTAGGAGGCCTTGGTTGTCCTTCTTCACAGTTATATTCCAACAACATTACCATTGCATTCAATCATAAACTGGAATTCAAGAAAAATTCAAGAAGAGAAACTAAAGAGCAACAATTTGTGATGTGTAGAAAGCAAGAGAAGAGGCTCCTAAATTAGGAGGTCTCGGTTGTCCTTCTTCATAGTTCTACTCAGTTCTACTCCAACAACATTACCATTGCATCAAATCATAAACTTGAATTCAAGAAGCAATTCAAGAAATGCAAAAGGATGATTTGTAGTTGTGATTCATAACTTGATAGAAAGATAATTTAACTTAAATCCTTGGTTTTCCTTTTGTACACAAATTAGATTTAAACCAAAATCATCTAGAAATCATAATACATCAAAATAACTGAATCATGAATATGAAACAAGAAATATTGAATCAAAAGTACGCGAATTTATACAAAATTTAACCAAAGTGTACTTAGCTTGGTATGGGGGTCCTCCAACCTTTCCCTGTACACCAGAAGGATTCTTCAGCTACAACAAACTTAATGAAGAATCCACAACATTAACAAAAAAAATAATAGTATAAATGAATCTTCAAATTATCTCAAAGTCTCCAATAGTCTCAATACAAAATTACATACATTCTACATATCTGAATGGTCCATAAACTTTGTTTAAATAGGAAAATCATAAACAAAATTTGCTATAATGGCTCTAACAATATTATCAATCCTAATCCATCCATATAGGTCAAACTCATCAGGTCTGGTTCACAAAATCAGGAAGAATCCCACAAAATAATAAATATGCCCCTTTTTACTAGGGATTCCTGAATGATAGGTCAAGTTTTTCCACCATTGACCAGACCTGTTTTTGCTCAGTTTGACTGAACCAATAGGTGTTTCTCCATCCAAGGTTCCCAATATTTCCAAATATATGCTCATATTTCACCCATTGTCCTGCACATAGGACTTTAATGGAGCTATTACGAGAATTTTTAATGCAGTTCAAAAGTACTCTTAAAACCCATTTTTTACAAAAAATTCCAAAAATTGAAAAACTTAATTTAGTTACATGAATATGAAAAATAGGACTAAAATGAGGCATATATAGGTGAAATATGATATAATATTGTGGTTAATATATGGATTTAGGATAGGCAAAAAAGACCAAAATTGAGGGCCAACACCTCCCCTTTGCTGATGTTCAAGCATGTCCTCATGCTTGCCTCCTCCGTTTGGATCTCCTAAGTGATGATGCCCGTGCTGTTCCTGAACCCATAGCTTCTTCCTGTGCATATTGAAGGAGAATTTCAATACCCTCACATTTCTCTTCTTTGTAGATGGCAGTCTTCACTTTTTGTTTTTCATATTTATACTACCATGATTTTTTCTCATTTAGCCATCTGTAGGCTTGTTTGGAGATGAGGATATTATGAGTCTCAAGATTTTTAATCTGGTTGCTTAATTTCTTATTTTTCTCATTTTTGTTGTTGTTATTTTCTTTATACATTTTGTTCTCCTTTTTCAAATGTTTATCCATGGTCTTGCTGACCTCTAGCTCACTTGTCAGTTTTGTTATTTTCTTAAGATATTCATTCATTGTGTAGCTCTTTAGATTCTTCCCCGGTCTCTTTGGCATATGAGTGAGATGAGGTAGCTTCTACCCAAGCATCCTAAAAGTAGGAGTCTTTCTCTATGGGTTATTCCTGTACTTCCTTCTCCATTCTCTGTATAATCTCATCAATCTGATTTGATGTTTGCGGAGGCTCATTTTCAACAAATTTAGTTTCTGGATCTTTTCCTTTGTTACTTGGTTCCTCTTGTGATTTCATTCTAGGCTTCCTAGGAATGGACATAAAGGATTTCTCTTTTTCAATCATAATACCATCTTGCTTCTTATTCAATCTTGTCTTAGGATACAAAGGAGAATTCATGATACTTATTTTTATATGCAACTACCCAAACTTGTCCTCATTCCCCATTGTTTATTTTTCAAAATGATGTTTATCCAAAAATTCTTTACAAAGAAATCCCTTATTCCTTACCTGATACTCAACAAGTATCTTAATTAACCCATGATGATATATATTGGCTTCAATTTTGTCTTAACATTCTCTATCATTTTGGTTAGGTTTTTTTAAAATAAATAGGGTAGGTTGATTTTACAATCTCCTTTCATATGCTGAAGAAAATTGATATGAGAAAGGTATACTTCTGGATAATCACACTGTACCGATTATCACAAGTGAAATACTTCTGGATAATCAAAACCAATTATGACCATGGATCTCTAAGCCAATATCTTGAATCCATTTTGTTCTATCAAAGGACGCCTTCCTTTGTTTCTCCAATAAAAATTTCCATCCCTTCTCCTTAAAATGCATACCCTTGTGATACTCTTCTCCTATCAAATGAAGGTAAAATGCTTGAGAAAGAAAGGTTGGGTTCAATGGTATAGAGAGTTCAAAAACTCTGGTTTTTCCATGTTCAAAATTCTCTATGAATTCCTGTGTGGTTTTATCATTGTGACCATTGAAATTATTAAGAAAGTCCAATAACCCTACTTTGTATAGTTTCTCTATTGTATCCTTATCCAATTTTCTACTTTGAAGTCTTTAGGTTCAATTTTGGTTGCCATTTGCATCTGCTTTGTATACCAATTAATATGATCTTGTCAAGTAAATAACCTCATTATGAATAAGAAAAAAATATATGTATTTGACCTTCTTATTCCTGCAATCTTGGGATAAATATCATGGTGAATGTACTTACAAGATCTTTGTAGCTCTGAAGAAAATGAGATTAATTCCTCTGCCTGTAAGTATTCAATTTCCTTATGTTCTACTGCAAATGGTATCCAAACAAAAATCCTCTGTTTGTAAAACTGAGTAAAAAAAAACTCTTACTGCGTGAAAGACCATATAAAATATCTCCTTTGCTAAAGAAAATCTCTCACTATTTCACAAATCGTGTTTAAATATCTCTTCATTTGAAAATTTTTCTCATAAAAATTATTGAAAATCCCTCTATGTTTCAAAAACTACAGACTGCGTATATAAAATGATACTCATTGCATTTTTTTATGCACAAAATTTTGAAAAAAATTGCATGAGGAAATCATTTTTGATACCTGAACTACAAATTATTTTAGAAATTTTCTTGTTAATGGTTTTGTTCTCCCTGTGTAAACATATAGTTTTAATTAAACTCTTCTCTGGCAACTCTAACAATCATGGATTCTACAGGTGGAAGAGTATGTTTAAGGTGACATATCATTGAAAATCCATAACCAGAGTCATGTTTTTCTCACATTATGACACATCTAAAAAAAATCTTAAGCTAACTTTTTTTCTTTTCGAAATTGTTTAGCTGTTGAGGAAACCCTAGAATTGACTCTTACCTTCCACTGCGTAATTTTTGGGATTTGTTGGAGAAAAATGTTAGTTCAACACAGAGGAAATCTCAATCACTTCCTCCTTCTTTAAACAAAATGCTTCTCCTTATTTCTCCACACAGTTCCTCCAATTTATTTGTGCAATTCCACGCTATTTCTCCACTGCTCAGGGTTCTTCTCTCCCTACGCAGTTCCCTTTTATTCTCTTTGTATTTCTCTGCGTATTTTTATTTTAATTAGGGTATTTTTATGCCGTGGGTGAATACGCAGTGTTTCCCTCTGATTCTGAGCTGGGTTTAGCTGTGATGATAAAGGAGAATACATACAGAGCAAGCCTTTGAAACGTATTTGACCGTTTACTGCTGCATTTCCCATTTCATCTAGCTGACTGTTCCTGTCTCTTGTACATGTGGCTGCCACTTATTCTTTTGATGTGTCATGGTTGACTGTCCTCACCACTCAATGACTATCCTCACTGCCACCGGTTTTTATACTCATTCTATCACCATTATATTTGTTTTATCATTGCTATGTTCTTTGTACAATCTCAACACTTGTTCTGCCTCTTGTTTATGCTACATCATGGCTTGTAATTGTTTGTAGTTAGGGCCTTCAATACTCATTGCTTGTATGTCTTTTGCATTGCATGTTTTCTTAATCATGCATGATTTTTGTTCATTATGCATTTGTAAATCCATTCTTATTTCATGTTGCATATCCATAACATTGCATATTTTCCTTTTTGTTTTTCTTTTGTATGTCATCATTTTCATATACTTATGTATTAATTTGTTTTGAAATGACCATAATATTGGGTAGTTTCATATCAAATTATTTTTGAAATAAGATGTTAAGTATATTTGTAATGACACTAACTCTCTTTGTTCTTGTTTTGTAGGCAATTTTTCATGAGGAATTTTTTTTTTGGCCCCAAAAAGGAGATATGACCAAAAAGTTTGGTAAAAAATGCAAATGAATGTGGTTAAGTGAATGATGAATTGATGAATGTAAGGTTATAATAAGGTTAATGAATGTAATAAGGTAATGAATATAATGTAGGGTGATGTAGGATATGATGTAGGATGATATATAGGATGATATGCTGCAATAATGTAGGGCGGTGTAGGATAATGTAGGATGATATATACATGGATAGGGGTATTGCATATTCAAGTTTAAACTAGTTTATCAATCTTATAAAATTTTCAAAATCAAAGGCATTTAGGAATACTTTAAACTTACTATACTTTCCTTTCACTTGATAGCTCATTGTCAATGCTTTTCTTCTGTTGATGATGATCTTGACTCTTTTGTTAACACTTGACCTTTTGCTAATGATGACAATACTTTGACCTCAAAATGAATTCTATTGAATATTTTATTTTTATTTTTATTGTAGATGCTTGTAGCTGCTTCTTAGGTCCCTTCGATGTTGATTTTTAAGATGAATAATCAGGTACCTTCTGCAATAAAATATGACATTAATCTTATTCAGGTCCCTTACTAATAAATATTGATTATGATGTCTCAAGTCCCTTTTGCAATTCTTGTTGTTTTATTATTAATCTCCCCCCTTACTGATTTTGAGACTTGTTCTCAGGTCTTTGAATTTTGGAGGATAAATTTGCAAAATGAAATTGAAAAACATAAAAGAGAATTCATATTGGCCAAACAAATTGGTTTTCTGATATGAATTCGAGTTTGAATTGTGTCGGTTTCTTGGGTTTTCACAACCAAGCTCCTTTTTTTTTTCTTTCTAGAAGTAGGCAAGGCATATCACTATGATGTTCCATTATTTCCATATTATTTTCTGCTGAGACTCTCTTTAGAAATTCTTCTTTATTGATAGGCTTATTATAAACTTTGAGTCTATGTCCATTAACTAGAAATGAAATTGCTGCTTCATCAATTGTCTTGATCTTAACTGCTCCATTGTCAAAGATTACTTCTATCTCATATGGCCCAAGACAATGAGTAGTAAACTTAGCTTTGAAATCTTTGTACTTGGAGTAAAAAATAAGTGCCCAATCTCCTTTATGAAAAATTTTGTTTTTGATAAATCTGTCATGCCATTTGATTCTTTGTTTCTATACTAGTGATGTATGCTCAACTGCTTGTTGTTTGATTTCGTCTAATTCATTTAGTTGCATAATTATCTACTGTTGTGCTTCTTATAGGTCCAATCCTAATTCTACTACAAGTTTAAAAATATTAATTTTAAATTCAATTGGTAACAAAAATTCATTACCATATACCAGTTGATATGGGCTAAATCTAGTTGTATTTTTCCATTTAATTCTGTATGCCCATAATGCATCTCTTAACTTGTCTGACCAAATATTTTTGATTCATTTGCATTGTCTTTGTCATGATGTTTTCTAGAACCTTATTAGTAGATTCTACTTGTTCATTTTCTTGAGGATGATACAAAGTATACTTTCTATGTTTGATTTTGTATTTTTCCGTAAGATCTCAGACAAGTTCAGAAGTGAACTGTGATCCCTGGTTTGTAAAAATCTGCCTTGGAAATCCAAATATTACAAATATTTCTTCAAATAGGAATGAAACCATTGTTTCTTTGGTTTCTCTTGCCACTGCTTTTGCTTCTACCCATTTCGTAACATAGTCTGTACACACTAGGATGTACTTATTTCCATTTGAAGGCGGGTTAATAGGTCCCACAAAGTCAAGAACCCATTGTTAAAATGGTTCTGTAAGTACTTGTGGTTTCGATGGCATCTCATCTGATATTACAGGTCTTCTAGTTCTTTGGCAACTATCACATCTTCTGACATAGGCCTTTGAGTCCTTGAAAATTGCTGGCCAGTAGTAGCCAAGTTTGAGCACCTTGTATGCTATTAGATTATCTGAAAAATGGCCACCACATGGCTCATCATGACATGCTTTTAGAATATCAAGAATTTCATCTTCTCTAACACACTTTCTTATCAAAATATCAGAACTAGTATAGAAGAGGTCACCATTGACCCAACTATATCTAGCACTTTCTATGATTATTTTTCTTTTCTGCTTACTAGTGAAATGAGATGGTAATATTCCGGATGATAAATAATTAGCTACATCTAGAAACCATGGGGTTTTAGCTATTATAGCAAATAAATGTTCATAGGGAAAGCTGTTTGAAACAGGAACATGTTTACCAGGAGAATGAAGTCTTGACAGGAAATTTGCTACTTGATTATCTTTGCATGTTCGATCTAGAACAATGAGATTGAATTCTTGCATTTGTAACAACCATCTAGCAATTCTGCCATTGGTAATTGTTTTTTTCATTAAATATTTAATGGCTGAATTATATGTATGAATAAACACTTTATAAGCTGTAATATAATGCCTAAATTTATTGACTGCATGCACAACAACTAGCATTTCTTTTTCAGTTACTATATAGTTTAATTCTGCGAGAGTTAGATTTTTGCTTATGAAATGAATGGCACAATTAAACTGATTTTATTTTTGTCCAAGAGATGCTCCTATAGTTGTATCTGATGCATTAGTAGATAATGAAAAATTTGGCCCTTTGAGAATGGGTGTTATTGACAATTTTTCTTTTATTTTTTCGAATGCATTTTGACAATTTGTAGTCTATTGAAACTCGATGTCTTTTGAAAATAATTTAGATAGGGGTAGAGATATATTTCTAAAGTTTTAAGTGAATCTTCTGTAATAGCCTGCATATCCCAAGAAAATTCTTACTTCTTTCTATGTTGTTGGTGGCATTAAGTTTACAACAACTTGTGTCTTTGCTGTGTTTACCTTTATTCCAGAGGGAAAAATGTGGTGTCCCAACACTATCCCTTCAGATAAAATCATACAACACTTCTCATTAATGAGGGATAAGTTTGTCTCTATGCATATTTTTAGAAAATTTTCAAGGTTATTTAGACAGTAATTAAATGTACCTCCATAGACAGTAAAATCATCCATGTAGACCTCTACACATTCATGAATTAAATCATAAAATATGGCTAGGAATGCTCTTTGAAATGTAGTAGGTGCATTACATAATCCAAAAGGAAAAACATTATAAGAATATGTTCCCCAAGAACAAGTAAATGTAGTTTTATCCTGGTCCTCTAATGCTATCTTAATGTGATTATAACCGCTAAATCCATCAAGAAAAGAAAATAATTTCTTTCCTGTTAGTGAATATAGTACTTGATTAATGAATGGTAATGGGAAATGATCTTTCAATGTTGCTTTTCTTAGTTCCTTATAGTCTGCACATATTCTCCATTTTCCATTTTTCTTTGGTACCACAACTAAGGGAGAAACCCATTGACTATCTGAGATAGGGTAGATGAATCCCACCTGCAACAATTTTTGCAATTCTTCTTTGACTATCTTTTTCATCATTGGATTCATTCTTCTTTGCGGTTGTTTAATTGGTTTGATGTGATCATCGGTATAGATATGGTGAATACATGTTTTCAGATGAATTCCTTGCATGTCTGTATAGTCCCAGGAAAAAACTTTTGGATATTTCTGTAACAATGAAATTATCTGTTGTTCTTGTGATGATTGTAGATTATTACCAATATTTAGACTCTTTCTAGGATTGATATCAATGATTTTTCTTTGAGAATTGGTAATTGAGATAACAGGAAAAATGATTTCAAATGAATTATGCAATGATTTAATAGTACAATTTTCCTAAAAAAATTGATTCAAAAGATGATTTGCATCTTCATATTGTGTTATTCGTAGCTTCTCAGAAATATCAAGTTCTGAGATAAAAATGTCTATTAAATCCTCATTTTCTTCTTCTTATCTAAAATTAAAGACTTGATTAATGCTTAGAACAGGTTGAGTTTCTTCTTGTTGGTCATCAAGCCATGATAATAAATAAAGATATTGAGTAGGAGGATAGAGTGTAATATGTTTCCTTTCATCTCCATGTGTTATGATCATGCTTCTTGATCTGCATCCAATGAAGGCATATGTTGTGGCTAACCATGGTATGCCAAGAATTAAACGATGGCCTCATAGATTTGTTTTTGGTTGCAGGATTAGAAAGTATACATGATACTCCCATGAATCCAAAGAAAAAATGATGTCTTCAAGTATTCCTTCTGGTACAACTTTAGATCTATCTGCTAGTTTTAAAATTGTAGTAGTAGGTCGAATATTTGGAAATTTTAAATACTTCATAGTCTCTTTTGTCATGACATTTATAACAACTCCCAGATCAATTAAAGTGTTAGGAACTGAAAAATTATTGATTGAAATGGTAACCATAGGTATTCGAGGATCAATATACTTTTCAATTTTTGTTTTTGCAGACACGAGACTAGCTAATTTGTTAATGACTTGGATTGTGGGTGGATCTCTTTTATTTCTGCCAATTTTCTTAATACATAATTCCTTTATTGTTTTTGCATAGATTGGAATATCTTTGATAGCTTGCAACAAAGGAATTTTGACATAAAAATTCTTTAATTCATCCAAAATATCAAATTAAGGAAGAGAGATTGAAGTTTTATGCTTTACTAACCTTTCTAGGAAAGGTGATGTTTGAGTCATAATAGTTTTTCCTTGTTGAATTTGATTCTTTGGATTAGATTTTTTAGATTTTTCTCCTTCTTCAATTTGTTCTTCTATGATTGGTGGAGAATATTTTTGTAGAAATTTTCCAGACCTTAAGTGGATGTCTTGAATAGGTAGAATAAAATATGTAGGAAATAATGTTGCTTCTTCCACATTATATGCTGGCCTTTCCACTTTATTACTCGGATTTTCTACTAGCTAAGCTGGTAATTGAGTTGGTCTAGGTGGGGGTTGGTTAGAAGGTAGCTAAAGCTGCTGTGGTTGAGTTAGTAAGGGTGAAAGATTTTTCTGTGGAAGTGTCATTGATTGAGGGTGTTGCTAGAACTGTTGATATTGAAATGGTTGTTGAGGATATGGTTGTTGAGGACATGGTTGTTGATATGGCTATTGAGGATAAGGTTGGTATTGTTGTTGGGGATATAGCTGCTGAGGAGGCTAAGTCCCATAACTATATCCTCGCCAACTTTGTCCAGGTTGGTTTTGATATTGTTGTGGAGGCCAAGCCTGCCATGGCATAGGAGTATTACATGAAGTTTGAGAAGGATAGTGATAATTTTGAGGGATTTGTTGAGTAAATTGCTGAGGTAAATTTTGGGTCATACTTGGAAACCGTGGTTGCCAAAGTCTCCTTGGTGCCAAATAGTAAAGAGAGTCAATCCCTTGTACTTATTCCATTGAATTTACTTGCAATTATTTAAGCTTTGGACAATTTTCAGTTGAATTATTTTCTGTACAAAGTCCACACACTTGAATATTATCTAAAGGACATTCTCTTAGTGGATGCTTCTTTCTAAACTTAGGAAAAGATGCTTAGTGGACATTCTCTTGTTCATATTGATTTTTCTTGGCTTTAAATATGTCAACTTGTGTTCCTAAAGTGCTCAAAAGATTAGTTTTAAAGTTTTCTAACAAACTCCCTATTTCTGCTCTTGTTACTCCTCCTGTTGCTGATTTAGAAGCTCTTGAATTTACATCTCTTTTTCCGCTCTTTGCTCTTCCTATAGAATATTTTTGACATAGTTCTGCAATATTATCAAATAGAAAATATGAGATGTATCCTTTCCCCATTACATTGAGAATACCAAGGTATTCATCTCATATACCTTTGAGAAAAATTGTGCGAATGGTATTAGGAATTAAAGAGTGTTGTTTGGATTTTTGTAAATTGTAAAGAAATCGTTCTAAATATTCTTCCAAACTCTCATCCTCTTATTGAGACATCCTGAAAATATATTCCTTTGAATCTCTAGGCATGTAATAGGCGTGACACTTCTTAGGAAAAAATTTCTTCATGTCATCCCAAGAAGCAATAGTGTGTTCTCCTAATCCCATAAACCATTTCAATGCAGCTGCTTTAAGATTAGCAAGAAAAAGACAAATTTTATGTGTGTCATCTGTATAACCATAAGTACGACATAAACTATAAAACTCAAACATAAATGAATTAGGATATTTAGAAGACATTCCATAAAAATTTGGTAAAACAGAAGGTGGAATATTCTTCATTTTTACCTCCTCTCCAAGAATTTCTCTTGTATCTATAATTGGGAATCCAAAGGTAGCTTCCTGATCATTTTTTGTTTCTATATCATTACGTCTCTTATTTTCATATTCTCTTTTTGCATATTCTTCTCTTTTTCTTACTGTTTCTATTCTCATTTCTTCCTCTCATTTTCTTTTCCATTCTCTTTGTTTCCTTTCATACTGAATCCTTTGTTCTGGAGTTAATATTGGCATATTATATCCTTCTCCTTCCTCCGCCAAATCTTTCTCAGTTGTTTTTAATGTCTCAATAAGAGGCTAAGTATGTGTTTCCTCAAATTTCTCTATTTGTTCAAGGATTGGTTGATCTAGTTGTTTAACAATTTGTTTTCTTGTCTCCTTTTGTTTTACTATGGAAGATGTTTCTATCGGTGTTTGTTTCCTTTTCACTTCATAGGCTAACAAAATTTGTCTTTCAACATGGGTCAATATTTGTCCTGATCATTGTTTTTCTTCCAATTCTTCTAAATTTGGTTTTCCAACAACTGGTGTAATTAGTCCTAATGGTCCTGCTCCTATAGATGGTTGAGTTGTTGGGGAGTTTTGTTTGGAAAATATACCTTTTTGATCTCTTTCTCTAGGCATAAAGAAACATAACTATATAAAAAAAAATTCAAATTTGTTGTTGTTTTTTCTTTTTTTAGAATCTTCCTAATTGACTATATCTAAGTATGCTTCCCTGGAAACGACACCAAAAATGTTGGGTCAATTTACTAAGTAAACTAAAACATGTGTTTTACTTGTCAATCCAGGTTTGTAGACTTGGAAGCATGTCCAAAATATATGGATTTCAGGTAAAGTCAATTTTAGAAGACAAAGTTTAAAATTTGAAGGAAATGCATATTAAAAATATATTCTAAGTTTTAATATTAAAGGAAATTCATATTACAAATATATTCTAAGTCTTAAGATTAATGGAAATGCATATTACAAATATAAGATCTAACTAAAAAGTTTCTGATTCAAGATGCAGTAAGAGAAGGAAGAGGCTCCTAACTTAGGAGGTCCTAGTTGTCCTTCCCCATAATACTATCCTCAAGAAGAGAAACTAAAGAGCAAAAATTTGTGATGTGTAGAAAGCATGAGAAGAGGCTCCTAACTTAAGAGGTTCTGGTTGTCTTTCTTCATAGTTGTACTCCAACAATATTACCATTGCATTAAATCATAAACTGGAAGTCAAGAAACGATTCAAGAGGAGAAACTAAAGAGCAACAATTTGTGATGTGTTGAAAGAAAGAGAAGAGACTCCTAACTTAGGAAGTCCTCATTTTCCTTCTTCACAGTTATACTCCAACAACATTACCATTGCATCAAATCATAAACTGGAATTCAATAAATGCAATAGGATGATTTTTAGTTGTGATTCATAACTTGATAGAAAGAGAATTTAACTTAAATCCTTGGTTTTCCTTTCGTATGAAAATTAGATTTAAACCAAAATAATCAAGAAATCATAAAGAAATCATAACACATCAAAATAACTAAATCATAAATTTGAAACAAGAAATACTGAATCAAAACTATGCTAATTTATACAAAATTTAACCAAAGTGTACTTAACTTGGTATGGGGGCCCTCCACCCTTGCCTTGTACACCTGAAGGATTCTTCAGCTACAAAAAAATTAATAAAGCATCCGAAACGTGAAAAACAAATAGAACAGTATAAATTATTCTTCAAATTATCTCAAAGTCTCCAATAGTCTCAATACAAAATTACATACATTCTACATATCTGAATGGTCCATAAACTTTGTTTAAATAGGAAAATCACAAACAAGCTTTGCTATAATGGCTTTAACGGCCTTATAAATCCCAATCCATCCATATAGGTCGATCTCATCAAGTCTAGTTCACAAAATCAGGAAGAATCCCACAAAATAATAAATCTTCCCCTTTTTACTAGGGGTTCCTGAATGACAGGTCAAGTTTGACCAGCATCGACCGGACCTGTTTTTGCTCAGTTTCATTGAACCAATAGGTGTTTCTCCATCCGTGGTTCCCAAGCTTTCCAAATATATGCATATATTTCTCCCAGGTGTCTTGCACATATGACTTTAATGGAGCTATTACGACAATTTTTAATGCAGTTCAAAATTACTCTTATAACCTAATTTTTACAAAAATTTCCAAAAATTGAAAAAATTAATTTAGTTACCTAAATATGAAAAATATGACTAAAATGAGACATATATAGGTGAAAAAGGATGGAATATGGTGGTTAATAGATGGATTTAGGATAGGCAAAAATGACCAAAATTGAGGGCCAACATAGATTAACTTTTGTACTTTCATGAATTGATTAGTTAGCATTTACAATATGATTCAATGGAATTTACACTTCCATAGCTAGAAGTAGTTTCCAATTGTACCTTCATCAACAAGTTTTAATTTCAGTAGGAGGAATGGTCTCTAAGCACTTTTAATATAATGTCATAGTTGAGGGTGGCATGAGTAGAATCCCATCTAATATGCATATAACACTGTCACCTTTAAGTTTGTACGAACCCTGAGTTGATAAATAGAGTTGAGGAGCCCTTGGGAGTTGTAACACTCTTGGAAAAATACCAGGGCTCACCATAAGGTATCACACTTCATTCCAGCGAAGACTACGTATACAACTAGTGATGTGGCACAAGTGCTCATCAGAGATGTAGTGAGGCTACATGGTGTTCCAAAGAGATTGTGTTAAATAGGGATGCAAAGTTCAATTCAAAGTTTTGGAAGGATTTGTTTGCAGGTTTAGGTATAGAGTTGACCTTCAATACAACTTATCACCTGCAGACATATGGATAGACAGATAGGGTCAATAGGATTTTGGAGGACATGTTGAGTATGTATGTGACACATTAGCAGAGGAGATGGGAGGAGCACCTTGCGTTGGTTGAGTTTGCTTACAATAATGGTTACCAGGAGTCATTTAGGATGAGTCTATTTGAGGCATTGTATGGGTGGACTTGTAATACTCCCATCAGTTGGAGTGATTCGGTGAACATGGTATTGAGTGGACCCGACATGTTAGCAAAAATGGAACAAGAATTGCAGGTAATAAAGAAGAATTTAAAGGCAACACCGATCAATGTGGATATTGGTGGCCACACACCTATTCCACTTGGACCCCCACCATTGTTTCTTTCAGTTTTTTAGTTTCCTTAATTGTAGCACAATTTACTATTTTTGGTAGTTTTTCGGGTCCTAAACTTCCTGAGCCATTTAGAAGGACTAAAATACGTTTTTAGGAAAATGGGAGAGTCTGGAAAAGTCATTAACCAAGTTCCTTATTTTTTTTTGGCATCCTCTTTGAGATCTTTGAAACGAGTTATTATTATAGCCAAATAGAGATTGTATGCCAAAGTTATGACCCCGGGAATTTTACGTTCCAACTTACCCCGACGGGGCCCACAAGCTTTTGTTTCTCATTGTTTCTTAATGTTAGAAAGGCTACCAAGCCTCATTATAAAATAGTTCGGAGGCATGTATCCACCACATCTCTTCTTAGAGATAAGCTACCATCGCCCGAGCTATTTTATTTCCATTCTGTATGTAAGCATATTTCAGTTCTTTGATATCAATGAAATGAAGTTTTATTTTGGTTTTACTTCTGTGTTTATGTTTATCTATGTATTCTATTGCATTCCTGCATAAGCTCAAATCAATGGTATCAAAGAAGTATGCTCTTTCTTAGTTTTTCTTTGCATGTCCCCAATGAGGTCAAGGTATAAGGAGTTAGGGCTCGATCTGGTTGAACCTTTGCAAGATCAATCTCGCAAACCCCGATGGCCTCCCATGGCGGAAGAAAAGAAAGATGAGGTAGCAGGAGATCCTTTCAAAATATTACTCTAGGAGGCCCTCAAGAAATAAAGGAATGTAATGATGGATAAATTTTCCCAAATCCTTGACGACAACCCACAGGCAACACAACTTCATCCGAAATCCACTTTGGAGGCACAATTCCTTTTAAGGTACAAGTTAAATTTGACATTCCCATATTTGAAGGCCAGATAGATGTGGATTCCGTAGATAAAAGGTTAAATATGTTGGAAGGATATTTTCTAGTTCATGATTTTTCCAACTAAGACAAGATTAATTTTCCACTCCTAAAGGCTGCCCCCACGTCAAGGATTGGTGGGAAACCTACTATGAGCAAAAGGACGAGGTGGAACCCTTAATGTTCTCAGTTGCACCCACTTGGAATTATTTCCGAGACACCATCAAGGAAAAATATTACCCGGTTTTTAGCTATGAAGACAAATACATAAAGTGAACCACGCTGCAGCAAGGAAGTGACCAAGATGTGCCAGAGTTGACAAATGGTTTTCATGCCGTTCGCACGAAGCTGGGAATCAAGGATTTCGAGCAACATTTGGTACTCAAGTATTGCGAATATTTTCATAAGTACATTTAGGAAGAAATGGAGTTCCTAGAAATGTCCTCGCTTGGTGCCACCTATCGATATGATGTCAAGATCGGGCAGAAGTTTAAACAGAAGAAGCAGGACTTTGGATCTGCGAACCCGAGGCAAGGGAAAGGCACCCCAAACGAAAGAACAAAGGGCAAAGCCAAGGCGGGGCGACCCGGGAAAACTCATCAAAGCTGCAAGAAAATAACAACACCACAAAGGAAAATAAGTACACGGTAAAGTGGTGTGAGTTCCATAGGAGCTCCACTCACAACACGAGTGAGTGCCGAGCCAAGCAGTCACTGGTGGCCAAGCTGAAGGCTTCCAAATTAGATGCATTCTTCGACTCTGAGTCATAACCCGATGAGGGGAATGAAAAAGGGAAGAAAATTATTGATGCGAAGCCCAATGCCACCATTTCCACCACCAAGATCTAGTAGGATGAGCCCGAATATACAGAAGAGGGGGAGTGCCACTTCCACTCATAGATGTAGGTGAAGGGTTCTCCACTGCAGTTCATTGTTGACAAATGGAGCCAAAATAACCTCATTTTAGTAGAGGTTGCAAAGAAGCTAGGCTTACCAACCACATCACACCCGCAACCGTACACCATCAGGTGGCTTCGCTGAGGACGAAATCTCCACGTCAGCCAACAGTGCCGCCTTCCCTACAACATCAAGCCCTTCACAGATGAGGCACTATGTGATGTTGCTCCTCTCGAAGTTTGTGATGTATTATTAGTCCAACCATACTTGTGGAAGTGACATGCTGTGTATGAATCTAGGCTTCACACTATTATTATTACTTTGGACAATAAGTTGTACAAGATATCAAAGGTAGCATCGCCTACTACCATCGCTATGATGACTGCGAAGAAATGCAGTAAGATTATGTCCCAAGCCAATAATTTTTTTTTCCTTATGATTTTCCCTGAGGTCCAGAAAAATATTGTGGCCATGACCTCTAGATAAGGCTCCTCTGCATGGCAGCAACAGATGGAAAAGGTCGTGGAGGAGTACAAGGACATTTTCACCTCTCCCGCAGGGGTACCTCTACACTATCAAGTCAAGCACTCCATCGATCTAAACCTAGGAGTGCTGCTACCAAATGGGCCGATATATTGATGTTATATTCTGGAGAACAATGAGATCAAGAGGTAGATTCATAAGCTGTTGCAGCATGGGAAAATTCAAACAAGTTCATCTCCTTGTGGAAGCCCGACCGTGTTGGTACAAAATAAGGATGGGACTTGGAGACTCTGTATTGACTATCGGTGTAGAAATTATATAAAATATGCATGTATATATCCAAATTCTCCTGATCTAACAATACTTTATCTTCTTGCTAAATACATAATCCTTCCACTATTAATATTTTGCAAAAATTTAAATCAATTGCAAACACATGAATCAATAAAAATAATCACACATAACACAGTTGTTTAACGGGAAATCCTAAAGCTTAAAACCCCAACTATCATATATTATGTATCATGGAGATCATGTAACAATCTCATACAAAGCTTAGTACATCAAGCTCTTAGTACAATCAATAGTCACACAGTAATCAGAATAAATCTGCAAATCCATGCACCGATTTCTTGCCACGTGATAGCCTGCCTCCATTATGCAATCCTTGCTGAAGAATACCCCTTAATGAATTTTAATCTACCTTGATTTCACTGCGCAATCCTCATTGGAAACTCCAATGTGTGTGTGGTGCAATCAATGCATCACTATAGTCACAATGGATAGTCCATCTTGCCCTTTCACCTACCTCTCCACTGGGTCTCCACTGGAACTGGCATGCACTGTAGTTAACTGATGTATTTGTTCAGTTGATTAATGAGTTATTATTTGTGAATTAATTAACTAATTAATTCACTCCACTCTCACTAGTGTATCATTCAGTTAGACTAGATACAACTAGCTCAACTGAGTTTAACTCCATTAACTGAGTTAAACTGAATAACAACTCCATGAACTACTCTTCCAACTTTGTCATAAATTTTCCACTTCAGTTCTAACTGAGTCCTCCATGCATGAACCACCAGTAAACCCTAGGAATTGCGTAATTCCTTCAGCCCACTAATTTGAAAAATTTGTACACTGAAATTAAGTGCTCCAAGAGAATAAGTTTCTATTTATTATCGGATTATTATTAAGAGCTAATAATAATCAACACTTCTATTTTTAGATCGACGATCTATAAATAGACTTCACCCAATATTCAAAAATGGAATTTCATATAATTTTCCAACTTGACCAACCGTCCACAAATATCATCCTGCAACTTCTGAAATATGATCATCATGTCTAAAAATAGACAGTGTAAAAATAGACTTACACCTAAAAATATCCTGCGGGCCCACTTAGTGAAGGTGACTGATTTTCACTAAGATCATCATCTTGTTGAATCTCAACACCCCCTCTCAACAATATTGGGATTATCCTTCACCCCGATCCTACCTCTATGGTATTCGAATTTTCTCCTGGTGAGCGCCTTCGTCAGAATATCTACATCTCGATCTTCTGTAGGAATGTACTGAAGCAACATGATCTTCCGCTGCACACAATATTTGATATGATAATACCGGATATCAATATGTTTATATATATCATGAAACACAAGATTAATCAAGAGTTTAATGCAACTCTGATTATCACAATGTATCACTGTAGGATCTAAACGTGAACCAAAAAAACCGACCAGGATCTTCCTCATCCAGATAGCCTCACATGCAGCTTGACTTGCTGCCATGTATTCTGCTTCTGCTGAACTAAGTGTCACGGGTCTTTGTTTCCTACTATACCAAGAAACTGCTGTAGACCCGATATTGAAAATCCCTCCTGATGTGCTCTTTCTGTCCGTTGGGTTGCCTGCCCAATCTGCATCCGTGAAGCCATGCAACTTCACCTCATCCGTCTATCTGTACCATAAGCCATACTCATATGTGCCCTTGAGATACCGTAGTACATTCTTGCCTACCTTCCAAAATAGCTTGGTAGGCTTAACCATCGCTTGTGAAAGCTGGTTCACCACATAGCATATGTCTAGTCTTGTATTAACTAGATACATGAGTGAACCCTCCAACTGTCAATAAACAGTGGCATCCACTACCTCTGTCAATGTAGCATCCTCTTTCCTCCAATTTATTGGAAGAGGAGTATCAATAGGCTTGTAGCCTTACATGTGAAATTTCTCCAGTATCTCTCGAGCATACTTGCCTTGAGACATAAACAGTTCACCTTCCCACTGCCATATTTCCAATCCAAGGAAATAATGAAGGAGGCCCAAATCCTTCATCTCAAACTCCTTTGAAAGATCTACCTTGCATGAGTGTATCAACTGCTCATCACCTGTTAGTATTAAATGATCAACATAAAGAACAATGATTAAAATCTTACCCTCCACAACAATTTGGTACAGGTTTGCATCCGCCTCACTTTTGGTGAAGCCAAGTCTAGTGAAATAGCTATCAATGAGAGTGTACCAAGCACGAGGTGCTCACTTCATTCCATACAACGTTCTTTTGAGCCTGCACACATGCGACTCGCTGCTGAAGATCTAAAATCCTTCAGGCTACTCAATGTACACCTCTTCCTCAATGATCCCATTAAGGAACGCAGTCTTCACATCCATCTGATGAATGTGCCAACCCATCTATGTTGAGAGAGCAAGGATGGTCCTTATGGAAGAATACCGTTCGACAGGTGCAAATTTTTCTTCATAATCAATCCCCTCGATCTGTGAGAAGCCTCTGGCAAAAAATCTTGCCTTATACTTCTCGACGCTCCCATCAACATCTTGCTTTACCTTGTAGATCCATATTGATCCTACAACTGATTTTCCCATCGGCCTTGGAAAAATCTCCCAAGAACTGTTTTTGACAATGGAGTCATACTCCTCTACCATGGCATCTACCCATGTGGGCTCCTGCACTGCTTCTTCAAAAGAAGATGGCTCTATCACGATACACTTTCTCATGAGAGCCATGTATCTAGTAAATCAGTCAGGTGACTGTCTCTGTCTGCGTTGTGATGTAGGGACTCATACATTTTTTTCCGCATCAAGCTTCAGTCTCTCTGCTTCTGTGGTACGCTTTCTGCCTTGTCTGATGTTTGGTTCTGCATGAGTGGACTAATCCACTCCATGAATCTCCTCCTGTGGTTGATCCAAATCTAGAGGTTCATCTTTGGGAACAAGTAGCTCCTCGTCTACATGCAAGTGTAGCTCCCTCTCAAGCGACAAATTCATGGCTTTCACCTCATTGAATTTTATATCCCGTCGCACCACAATCATCTGATTGTCTGGAAAATACACACGATAATTATGGGGTGTTTCTGTGTACCCCACAAATATCCCAACTTCTACAGTCGGCTCCAGCTTCTTCCTCTTCCTGGCGTCTTTTGTCACATGAATGTAAATATATGATCCAAAAATCTTCAAATGAGAAATATCAGGCTTCTTACCAGTAAAATATTCTTCAAGTGTACTCATGCCAAGTGCTCTATGAGGACAACGGTTTTTCACATAAACCGTAGTGTTGCATGCTTCCGCCCACAAGTGCATCGGTAGGCCCTGGTCATGCAACATAGCTCGTGCAACACCCATGATCGTTCTGTTCTTCCTCTCCGCTACCCCATTCTGCTATGGATTATTAGGCACTGTGAGTTCTCTTCGAATTCCTTCTTTGCTACAAAAGTATTTGAATTCTCCCGAGATGTATTCACCACCATTATCACTCCGTAGAGCTTTCACTTGCTTCCCCAACTCCTTCTCCACCAATGCTTTAAACTCACAAAACTTTGAGAATGTTTCGCTCTTCTTCTTCATGAAGAAGATCCAACATCTACGAGAATAGTCATCAACAAATATAAAATAATACCTGTGTTTTACTATTGAAGCAACCGAGAAAGGTCCACACATGTTTGTGTGAATTATCTCAAGGATCACCGAAGCACAGTTCTCCTTCTCATGAAAGGTGGTCTTCACAAACTTACCCATAGTACATCCCTTGCACTGATATGACTACGCAAGAGTACACTTGGGAATTCCAGTAGAAATCTGCTGCAAAATTTTCAAAGCGCCATGGTGAAGATGGCCCAATCTCTTGTGCCATAATTCTCCCTCACCCCGGCTCACCACTTCTTCTACTTTGCCCATCATTGCAGCGCAACCATCTACCTCAAGATTGTAGAGATTCTTAACTTGAATCCCTATCCTCTTGGTTTGACCCATTGTTTTGTGCCGCAGGAAAGCTTTTCCATCGCTAAAAACAACGTAATAACCTTTGTCTTCCAACATTGCGACCGAGATCAAGTTCTTCTTCAGACCTGGAACATGCATAACATATTTCAACAAAAATGGATTACCTGAATCCCTCTCAAAGATAATGGTCCCAATTCCAGTCACACTGTATCGACCATCATCGCCCATCTCTATATGCATTTGGAGGTCCTTCTCCTTCAAGTCACTAAACAACTCCTTGTCTCCAGTCATATGGAAAGACGCACCACTATCAAGATACCACGCCGATCCCATAGAGCTTGAAACCAAGAATGCGATAAAAGAGAAATAAAGTTCAAATTGCAAGGCTAAGGCCTATCCAACTGCAGCTCCAGAAACCTTCTTTTTCTTCTTTTTCTGTGGGTAGTTAGTGGCGAAATGCCCATGTTCGTGACAGTGAAAAAACTTCACCTTGGAAAAATCCTACTTCTTGCCTTTAGCTTCGGATTTGAAGGAAATTTCTTCCCCTTCCATTTCCTTGCTTTGGCAGCCAAAGCACAATTTTGCTTCATCTTCATTCTTCGATGAAGAGCCATCCCTGGTACTTCACCTTATCTCCTCCTGCACAAGATCTGACCAAAGTCGCTCCCATCCCAACAATTTCTCCTGTCCATTGACAGTCTTCGTAGCTATGCCAACTCTTCAGAAGCCCAAGGAGAGCCAAGCTCACCAAGTCTTCATCATCAACAGTAATCCCCACACTTCCTAGTTCATCCCTACAGTGGACAAACTTCGTGAGATATATTGGAATACTGTCGCCCTTCTCCATTTTTATTTTTCTGAGCTTATCTTTCAGTGCCAACTTCCTCCAGTCGCTGCTGCTTTGGAACAAATCTGTCAAAGCCTTCCACATTGAAAATGGAGTGGCTTTCCCATGAAGGCTAGACACAATATGGTCCTTCACACCTTCCAACATAATTCTTCTTGTCTTTGCTGCCTTCTTTTTCCATGCGTGAAGTAATACAACATCGCTATCGATGAACTCCTTCAGTCCATTATCTTCTAGCACCGCCTCCATCCTATCCTTCTAGGCTATGTAATTCGAGCTACCATCAAGGGCATACTCCAATCGAAACCCATTGAAATACATTTCAGTGTATACTCAATTGTCGCACCAAGAATTTTCTGCAGCAAATTCGAATTGTCCACAAGCGCAAACTCAACAATTCTTCACAATTGCAATCTTCAAGAATTAACACTACTCTGATACCATGTAGAAATTATATACAAGATGCTTGTATATATCCAAATTCTCCTGATCTAACAATATTTTATCTTCATTCTAAATACAGAATCCTTCCACTTTTAATATTTTGCGGAAATTTAAATCAATTGCAAACACATGAAGCAATAAAAACAATCGCACATAACACAGTTGTTTAACAGGAAAGCCTAAAGATGAAAACCCCAACTATCATATATTATGTATCATGGAGATCATGTAACAATCTCATACAAATCTTAGTACATCAAGCTCTCATTACAATCAATCATCACACAGTAATCAGAAGAAATATGCCAATCCATGCACCGATTTATTTACACCTGATAGCCTCCCTCCACTGCGCAATCCCTGCTGAAGAATACCCCTGAATGAATTCGAATCTACCTTGCTTGCACTGCACAATCCTCATTGGAAACTCTAATGTGTGTGTGGTGCAATCAATGCATCACTATAGTCACAAAGGATAGTCCATCTTGCCCTTTCACCTACCTCTCCACTGTGTTGAAGTTTGAAACAAGAAACAATGAAGGAGGCATCCTGAAACATCATCCTTGATCCTAGTTGGAAAATAATCACCTAAACTAGGTGGGGCCCACACAGGATATTTTTAGGTGTATGTATATTTTTAGACATGGTGAGCATATTCTATATGTAGTAGGAGGCTATTTGTAGATGGTTGGTCAAATGTGAAAAATATATGAGATTCTATTTTTAGAAAATTGGGTGAAGCATATTTATAGATCGCTGATCTAAAAATAGATGCATGTCGATTATTATTAGCTCTTAATAATAATCATACTCTAAACAACAACTTATTCTCTTGGAGCACTTCAGTTCAGTGCACAAACGTGGCACAACAACTGACAGAAGGAATTACGCTATTCCTAAGGGTTTACTGGAGCTAATGCATGGAGGACTCAGTTAGAACTCAAGTGGCAGAGTTATGACACAGTTGGAAGAAGTAGTTATGGAGTTGTATTCAGTTTAACTCAGTTAGACTCAGTTGAGCTAGTTGTATCTAGTCTAACTGATTGATACACTAGTGAGAGTGGAATGAATTAATTAGTTAATTAATTCATAAATAATAACTCATTAATCAACTGAAGAATACATCAGTTAACTACAGTGCATGGCAGTTTCAGTGGAGACCAGTGGAGAGATAGGTGAAAGGGCAAGATAGACTATCTATTGTGACTACTAGTGATGCATGAATTGCATCTATATATACATTGGAGTTTCCAATGATAATAACGCAGTAAATGAGAGTGGGATTACATCGAATTGGTCTTTGTAATAAACTTGGATTGCCCAGTGGAGGCAGGCTAGCAGGTGGCAAAGATCGGTGCATGGATTTGCAAGATTGGGCCTGATTAGTGTATGACGATTGTACTGTACTGAGAGCTTGTGATAAGCTTTGTATGTTTGTATGAGATTGTCATATGATCTCCATGTTACATAATATATAGTTTGGGTTTTCAGCTTCAGGCTTTCCTGGTTAAAAACTGTGTTATGTGCGATTGAATATTTTTGTTTATGCTTCACATGTGTGTGCAATTAATTTTTCCGCAAAAGATTAACAAGTGGAATAGATTCAGTATCTTGCATAAAGTTAAATAGTGTGAGATCAGGTGGATCTAGGACATATGCATGCTTAGTGCATATAATTTCTACACACTTGATCTCCACTGGAACTGACATGCACTGTAGTTAACTGCTGTATTTGTTCAGTTGATTAATGAGTTATTATTTGTGAATTAATTAACTAATTAATTCACTCCACTCTCACTAGTGTATCATTCAATTATACCAGATATAACTAGCTCAACTGAGTTTAACTCAATTAACTAAGTTAAAATTAATAACAACTCCATGAACTACTATTCCAACTCTATCATAAATTTTCCACTTCAGTTCTAACTGAATCCTCCATGCATGAACCACCAGTAAACCCTAGGAATTGTGTAATTCCTTCAGCCCACTGATTTGAAAAATATGTACACTGAAATTAAGTGCTCCAAGAGAATAAGTTGCTGTTTATTATTGGATTATTATTAAGAGCTAATAATAATCGACACTTCTATTTTTAGATCGATGATCTATAAATAGACTTCGCCCAATATTCTAAAAATAGAATTTCATATATTTTTCCAACTTGACCAACAGTCCACAAATCGCATCCTGCAACTTCTAAAATATGATCATCATGTCCAAAAATAGACATAGTCTAAAAATAGACTTACACCTAAAAATAGCCTACGGGATCACTTAGTGAAGGTGACTAATTTTCACTAGGCTCATCATCTTGTTGAATCTCAACAATCGGGCACTGAGCAAGATCACTATTCAAAATAGTTATATTTTTTCATGGATCGATGACCTGCTAGACCAACTCAAGGGGGAAAAATATTTTAGCAATATTGACTTGAAGTTCGGTTATCACTAGGTACCAATCAAACCCTATGATGTGTGGAATATTGCCTTCAAATCCAGGGAGGGCCTATTTGAATGGTTGGTCATACCTTTCAGGTTGATGAATGTCCCCGCAACCTTCATGAGGTTGATGGACGACATTTTTCAACCTTTCATCAACTCATTCGTGGTGGTGTATTTGGATGACATCCTGATCTTCAGCCAGAGTTGGGAAGAGCACCTCCACCATATTTGATAGGTCCTCCAAACACTGCGACAACACAAGTTGTGTGCTAATTTGGAGAAATTCACTTTTGGCATGAACTAGGTTCAATATTAGGGGTACATCATCGATGAAAGGGGTGTGTATGTGGACCTAACCAAGATGCAGGTCATTCATGATTGGCCAGCCCTAACCACTCTAATAGATCTCCACAACTTTCTAGGTCTTGCCAAATTCTACCGCATGTTCGTGTTCATATTCTCTCATATCCCTTGGAATTTAACTCAAGTCACCAAGAGAGGGGAGAAATAAAAGTTATTTTGGTTTGAATGTAAATAGAAGGCGTTTGCTGAGTTGAAGCATCTACTCTACTTTGCACCAATGCTCACATTACCAGAACTGCAACAACCATTTAAGATCGAGACAAATGCCTTCGACTATGCTATTGGTGTAGTTCTTACTCAACAGGGGCATCTAGTGGCATATCACAGTGAGACATTTTTCAGAAACAGACCGAAGTATCCCACCTATGATAAAGAGATGTATTACATTATGCAGGCTTGCCGACAATGGAAGCGTTACATTCTAGGGAAGGAAACAATCATCTACATAGACCACCGACCCCTGGAGTTCATATAGACATAAGGGAAGTTTCAGAACGGTCACCATCAGAAATGGTACACATACCTGCAACAGCTCCATATGAACATTAAGTACAAGAAGGGAAACACCAATAATGTTGCAGACTACCTTAGTCGACCACCAGTCATGGTGCTAAAAAATGTGCTCGACTCTTGCAGGCACGAGACTTTGGGGTGGCTGAATCTTTGCAAGAGTGATATAGAATTCGACAACACATATGAGACACTCCTGTAAGGCAAGAAAGTTCAAAATTATCACCTCCAGGATGCACTGTTATGCCACCTAGGACACCTTTGTGTTCCTTCAAGCGAGTGTGCCAAGATGATTTGGGAAGCGCACTACAATTGGGTCGTTGGAAATTTCGGGGTAGAGAAAATAGTGGCAATACTGCAAAAGTATTTTTATTGGCTGAACCTTCAACAAGATGTTGGGAAGTACATTAGATCTTGCACTTCCTGTGCCATTTCCACAACAACCATCAAGAAGAAAGGCCTATATAATCCTTTGCCTACTCCTATTCAACCTTGGGAATCCATCTCCATGGATTACATGTCGGGCCTTCCTTCTACTAAGAATGGAAACATTTGTGTTTTCGTGGTCGTCAATAAATTCTCGAAGATGGCCATTCTGGCGGCCTGCAAGAAGAGTATCACAACAAAAGCCACTGCTAAATTCTTCTTTGAACGAGTGTGGGAAAACTTTGGGATCCCACAGTCCATTATCTCATATCGGGACAACAGGTTCCTAACTACATTTTGGTCAAGTCTTTGGTGAATGCTAGATACCAAGCTCATTAAGTCCATGACTTTCCACCCCCAAATTGATGGCCAAACAAAGGTCGTCAACAAGATGATCGTGAAAACTTTTCACACGTACAACTTGAATCATCCTAGTACATGGGATGAAAGCCTTCACTATGTCCAACACAACTACAACTGAGCTATCCATAGATCAACTAGCCACAACCCCTTTCAGGTGGGATTGAGATTCCAACCACTATGCTCCATTGATGTGGCCATACCATTTGTAGCTACTCAGGAAGATTCGACTCATGTCCAATCCAAAGCTGACAGGGAAAAAAACTTCATTGAGCCCATTCAACACATCCAAAAATAGGTCCATGAAATATTGGACAAAGCTAATTCTAAGTACAAGAAATGACATGATCAACATTGGGTTCCACACAAGTTCTAGTTAGGCGACAAAGTTTGGCTATATTTGCAGAAGCAGCGCCTCGTTGGACCCCACCGCAAACTTCACTCGCTCTGATATGGGCCATACACCATCACCAAGGCTGTAAGATACAATGAATTTGAGCTCGACATTCCACCGTTCCTTGGTCTGCACCCAATGTTCAATGTGGATTGCCTTTAGCCATAATTTCCCTCATTATTAGACACATCTGACATTGCAGAAAAACTCACACCAACAAATCTAAATATCGACAACATGGAACATGTCGCAACTGATCGAATCATGGATACACAGATCAATAACACTCACCAGCAAAATATCCAAGTGTATCGGGTTGTCAAAGCTGGCCAACTCCTGCACCAAGGTAAGTGGATCACTAGGGACCGAGTTTGGAAAAATTTTCCCCATCTCATAGAGGCACTCAACGCAATGGGGACCATTGATTACTAAGGGGGAAGGAATAATCTAGGTGGATATTGGTGGCCACCCACCTATTCCACTTGTAACCCCACCCAATATCCACTCGCTTATTCCACTTGGAACCCCACCATTGTTTTTTTCAATTTCCTTAATTGTAGCACAATTTACTATTTTTGGAAGTTTTTTGGGTGCTAAACTTCTGGACCCATTTTGAGGGACTAAAAAATGTTTTTAGGAAAAAAAGAGAGAATGGGAAAGACCTAAATTAGTTTTCAGCCTCCTCTTCACGATATTCGAAACAAGGTATTATGATAGACAAACAAAGATCGTATTCCAAAGTTACGACCCCGGGAAGTTGATGTTCCAACTTACCCTAACGGGGCCCACACGCTTTTGGCACTTCATCTCATAGGGTTAGGTTTTTGGATGTTTAGGGTTTCTAATTGTTTCTCAATGATAAAAAAGGTCACCAAGTGATGGCAGGTCACCCTGCCTTTACCCACATTCTCATTCACAGGCTATGCATATAAAAATGCATCTCAATAAATGCCCCAAATAAACTCCAACTCTGGGCAAGTTCACTTAGTTTTGAATTATGGAAGCTCCTTTTTAAAATCATTCACAATGGTTATAAAACCATTACATAAGTGGAAGCTCTCTTTTAATTATAATCTTATGGTTATGAAACCATATTTCAAACTTTCTTCTCATCATTCGATTTTCATTTAAAACCCCAACAACCTTCATACCAAGGTTGTTTCACAAATGTAAGCCTTTTTAAAAGTCTTATAAAAGACTTTGGTTAATAACCATTTAACACTGCGGCCTTTCATAATGTTTGAACTATGCAAACATCTTAATTCAAAAGTTCAATTTTAAAATAAAATCATATAAATTGAAGCCCATATCTGGCCCACCATTATCTTCAATGAAAATTAGCACTATTGCCCATGACATTGATACTCTTCAATCGAATTTATGAACCTTACCTTTGTTGGCTTAATGCTAATGCCTCCACGCATGAACTTTCGGCATTCACATCCAACAGTTGACAAGCTATCTCTTTGCCCAACAATGATCTGACGATCATTGCGTCAAAAATATGCACGCCCTTTGATCTTCCAATTTCACGCGACATAACTGGTTTTAAAATACCATTAAAAAACACATGTCGTATGCTGATTGTTATCGCGTTCCATTTGAGGGAAAATGCTTACCGGGTTTTATTTGCGCGATACTGCCAGTTTTAGATTGGAAAAACCGCCCGCACTATTCATTAAGCTCACGGTTCCGTTCCCTTTCTGTGTCTTTACTGATGATTCCGCCACCAAACTCTGCATCCTTAATTCGGATTCTGAATATGATTCAACGCATCCATTTATTTCTCATTCTTCAACGCCTTCAATTTATGCTCCACTTTTGGTCCTACGCTTTGCATCGGACTTCATAACACCGCCATTACTGGTACTCCTTCACACCAGTCCTTACGGTCCCCATTCAGATCTATGCTACGACAATTCTGCAATTAATCCCATTTCCACCATTCCAATTCAAAATTTTTCAACTTCAATAGGGAATTAGAACACATAGAACGCAAGATTTCCGTTATAATGTAATCTGCTCCCTCATCTCTTCTACCTATGGATCGATCTCAACCGATCTTGATTCAATCAACAGGTCTTGATACCAGATTTAGTATGCGCAAAACCAACGATTAACTCCCCTTGCATTCTTTATCAAAAGGTTAAAACTTGTCGATTCTATGTATTGAGGCCTTGACACAAAATCGATGTCGATTTAAGAAAATCGAATCACTTCTTTCCGTGTGCAACTAAATAGCATGGATCAGATATAAATCGATCTCCAACAATTGAATAATAGAGTTCTGTTCAACTCAGAACCGTTCTTCCACCAGCGTAAATTGGAATCCAACAAAGGAATTGGAACTCTCGATTTCCTTTAAGAAAATGTCACAGAGATTAATATAAATTTGATATGGATTTCAACAAAGAACCCAATGTCCATTGATTCCATCAATATTTATACAGAAATTATTCCTCCACGGAATTATGTCTTGTGGCTTCAATGCACTAAATTGATAGCGATTAATGCAATCGAATCCCCTATCGATTTCACTCAGCAACTCTTGACATAGAATTATTATAACAACAAACGAATTCCTGAAAGAACAGAGCCTTATACACAGAATTCAATTAACATAATAATCTCATAACCATATAATGGAAATTGACTCAGAAATCAAGTTCTTTCATTACTCATACAAACCTTACATGGAAATCTTCCTTCTTGGCCTGATTTTCAAATCATTGGCCCTTCTTACAATTGCCCGAAGGCTTGACAAAAAAAAATCTGTTTGTCCTCTTCAACTCCTGTCTGCTACCTCTCTCCTATTCTGTTCTCTGATCTATTTTTCCTTTAAGGTTTATTAATTTATACAAATTTGGATGAACCAATTTAGGTTCAAATCCCTTTAATAACTCAACAAAGTCCTCAAATATCTCCACAAACCCTACAATCTAGATTTATCCCTAAAATCTTGAAACTAAATCTAACTTAGGCTTCATAATTAATTCTTAAATATCTAAAATCTAATTTCTCTCATGTTCTCCAACCATTTGGGAAAATTAACAAATCCTCACAATAATTAATTAAAAATATCATTTAATCATTCAAAAACCCTTTAATAATTACATAAAATCAATATTTTCTCAAAAACATAAGACCCCCTAGGTTTAATAAAATATAAAGTATTTTCCTGAATCTAATGCCCCTGCATCACCAAGCCTCATTGTAACACAGTTCAGAGGCATGTAGCTGCAACATCTCTTCTCAAAGATGAGCTGCTATCACCCCATCTATTTTATTTCCATTTTGTATGTAAGCATATTTCAGTTCTGTGATATTATTGAAATGAAGTTTCATTTCTGCTGCACGTATGTGTTTATGTTTATCTATGTATTCTATTGCGTTCGTGCATAAGTTTAGATCAAGAACTAGACAATCATAAAAGCTATGCAAATCAAAACATGTTGCTTAAGGAGTTTCAAGTTGGGGAACATGTGTACTTGTGCATCAATCCCAAGAAAAAATAATTATGGATTGGATCATGTGCCAATATGGCACCTCAGTTTTATGGACCTTTCAAGATTCTTGAAATGATGGGACCAGTAACCTATAGAATTTCACTACCTCCGACAATGAAATTCCATGGTGTTTTCCATGTTTCATTGCTTAAGAAGTATGTTAAAGATGTTGATCATGTGTTTGAATAGTCTGTATTGTAACTGGAGCCAGAAGGAGAATTCTAGCTGGAACCATAATGTATATTGCAGAGAAAGGTGCTCATGCTCTGGAACCGAGCAATCAATCAAGTTAAAGTGCAGTGGAAGCACTTTGGGCTTGATGAAGCTACATGGGAGATGGAAGATCATATGCAAGCTATGTATCCTTCTCTATTCGAGGGTTGAGTGATTGTAATTGATATATGCTTTGGTATATGTACATATGTATATGGATGTAAATACCAACATGAGCTGTGTTATAAATATCCAATAAGCAGTATGGGTGTCATGTCATTATGATTGTCATGTTGTTATGTTGTCATGTTGGTTTTCTTCTCAGAAGGTTGATCATTGTAAATACTGCAACATGCTAAGTTATAAATCTCCATGGGAAGTATGTTTTTCTTTCAACAGTCTTGTTGGTTGTAGGTGTCATTGAACACTCAGGACAATGTTTCCCCAAGGGGGAGGTTTTTGTAACAACCCTGGTGAAAATTCCATGTAATAAAAGTTAATAAAGGTAAAATAATAACCACAGTTATGGGACACTTATTCCAAGCTAAATGTTGGGAAAAAACATCCTAGTGCGGGTGTTCATTTGATTTACTATGGCTATAGAAATTGGAAAGGGCAATGACTAAAGCTTTGGAAAGGCAAAGTGGCATTAATTGGAATTTTATTTATGAAAATAATAGAAATTATGAGGAAAAGAAGGAGAAAGGTCACAGGTTGCATGTGATGAGGAAAATGAAGGAAAATAATGGAAAAATAAAGAAAATAGAGGCCACGTTAATAAAAATGCTTCCGAGGATCAGTTGGTAGATTTTTGTTAGTTCAGTTTTGGAGCTCTCTTTCTATTTTCTCTCTTGCATAAAATTTTCTTGGAGCAATTCAATATTGGATTAAGAAAGGAAAATAAGGCAAATAGGAAATAAAATACCAAGAAAGTAAGAGTAGGATCAAGCAACTACACCAGGATTTCTTGCAACTACCAATTTATATGTATTAATTTCCTTGCTAGTTTTGGCATGCATAGTTATGCATGTGTGTTCTTGGTTCTCTTGATGTCATTAGCATGGGTTTTTCCAGGTGTGATAGTGTTCTTCAGCCTTGCCTTTCCAATTCCGGATAACCAAGGTGTGGTGGGTTCTCTTGTATTTGGTTTATCCGGATTGCTGGTTAATATTCCAAACTAGGAAAAACATGAATATAGCACATAAAAATGGAAAATGAATTAAAATATAAATACATCAATAGGATCAGATCATAGATCCATTTTATTTCACATTATAACAGAGAAATGAGTACAATATCTTGAGGAAAAAGACACTCAAGCTAGGCAAAACAAGCCTCAAATGACCCAGTACACGAAATATGAAATGTTGTTACTACATAAAATGCCAGAGGGCATACGACTGTGCATTCCTATGGAGAATAAATACAGGGTAAAACTGAAAACAAAAAGAACTACTGATATAATGCTTAGAAAATGTTGGGATTAGAGATCTAGGCTTCCTAGCACCTTTCCATGACAACCCAGAAGGGGTTTCTGTAAATACACAAAATGAAAGTTGCAGCCCTAGGGATGAATAGCACATTGCAACTGGGTGATTGATAGGAGGTGGCTGATATGATGTAAAAATGGCTAAAATACCTCCAATAGATCCTCTAGATGAAGGGATGCTCCCCTCATTGGAAAAAAAACTCAGAAACTTGGGCACTAAGCCCTCCACTGCAACTGCCCTGCAAAATAACACAGTTTTTAAAGGAGATTGCACTGCTGAAGCTGCCTGAATCTTGGCCTGATTCCAGATGGTGGAAATGAATCTCAAGGAACCTCCCAATAGGTCTCCCTGATGAAGGGCTGCTCCCCTCACTGGAAAATAGGCTCACAAACTTGGGTACTTGACCCTCCACTGCAACTGCCCTGTAAAACAATGCAATTCCTGAAGGAGAATACGCTGTTGATAATGGATGAAGCTTGGTATGATGCCAGATAGTGGAATGAAGCTCAAAATAAACTCTCATGAGTGGGAACTCAAAGTCCCCTGAGGATGAGGGTGGGATTTCCGCTCGGAAACACCCTTGTGCTAAACAACACAACAAACTCCGCTAAATAGCTGAAGCGTGCATAAATTCATAAAAGACCAAACATAAAAAATAATCAAAATTCCTTCTATGGCTTCCATCCCCTTCCTTATATGCCTTGTGAGCCTCCTCATCCTTGGTCCCACTCATTAAAGATGCTACTCTCATGGAGATTCCCTCCCACTATGATTGGGTTGTCCTCCAATAACTCTCCACTATCTCCATTAAAATGCCGTTGATTTGGTCAAACTTGACCCCATCCACATGTTTTAGCCTCTATTCACACCTAAGAGTGCTTTATTAAATTTATAAGATTATCCACATCCACATTAGAAATGGTTTTGTTCCTACTAAAGAGATTTATGGGTCTCTCTACCCTCTTATTCATCTATCTAAATTACAAAAGAAAAAATTAATATTCCAACTAGCTAAAAGCTAATTAGGAATATTACAGTCCTCCCCTCCCAAATGTTGCTTGTCCTCAAGGAAATGCAAGGATGACTTCGGAAAAATCTCCTCTCCTTTCCCCTGTGGTATCCTCATTTGATAAACTCCTCCACTGAATTAGATGTTCTCCAATCCATCTGCCCCTTAACTTCCCCTCTGAAATGTCCAAGTTAGAATTTGGTGATAAAACCAAATGGCTCACATCATAAGGAAGTGGGAGATCCATGGTGGAAAATATCTGCTATTTAATGGTCTCATTGAGGCATGGATCATAAAATATGGTGGAGTTCTTACTCCCAATGAGAAGCTCCAACCCATGTGCTACTCCTCCAACAAGATGGCTCACCCTGTGTGGCCCATAGAAAAAATCCTCAATCCCATTCTTCTGCAATATGAATGGTCTATATGGCTGAAAGTGGAGATAGACCAAAGTGTCTACCCTACGCTGTCTCTCTTCCCATCCGTGATCTATGTAGAACTCCTACTGATCTCGGGCTGTAGCAATGTTGTCCTCAAGAGACCGAAATACATCCTGACTCTCTAGGATCCAATCTTTGGTTATAAGAACCTTTCTTACCCCAACCATTCTAAAAATAGTGACTAAAACATCATCCACATATGGAATAAAAAATAGAGATACACTGACTGCCATGTGAAATACCAGATGGTGATAATAGTTCCTCATGTGGAACCAGCGCAGTTCTATTCCTTGCTACCTCAGAACACATTGTGGTAAGTAGATTCCCAACCACTTGCTTGTTGCCCCAATATGCTCATCCGTCTGGGGGTAGTAACTGATGTTTGGTGTCAATTGAGTACACCCTAAACAAGAAAAAACCTGCCCAAATCCTTCTATGAAGTGGCCATCCCCATCACTGATTGTGGCTCCAAGAAGACCATGAAGTCCAAAGAGAGACTTGCCCTCTTATGGAGAAATGCACTGTACATGAATGGAAAAGGAATGCAAATACTTTGTTAGTTGATCTATAATTACAAAGATGCAACCCTTACCATGTATTTTTGGCAAGATGGTGGTGAAGTCCATAGATGAGCTCTCCCATCTCTCTATTGGAAAAGTAAGTGGCTGCAACAAAATTGCAGGGTGGTTTTTTCCTCCTCTTTCTTCAAGAAAAATACACATCTCCTAATATGCTGGAGCACATCCTCCTTGAGACCCTCCCGTGAGAAAATCTCCCAAATGGCTTGATATGACCTAAAGAAATCCTGGTGACCGAAAAGGAGTGAATCATGTGCTACATGTAGAACCTTATCCTTGAGCTTAGAATCTCTAGTCAAGAAGATCCAACCCTCGTAATAGATGATTCCATCCATCACTCTATACCTCTCATCAGTCACTTGCCCATCAAGCACTTCACATAAGTGGTCCTTGGAATACTCCACCAATAGCTGGGACTCCCAATCTGGATCTATACTCCTCAATTACAGTGCTACTGGCCTATGTGATAAGGCACCTTTCACCTCATTACTCCCCTCTTTGACATGCTCAATGCCAAAGCCACATGCTAGAATAATTCCATCCCACTTTTGCTGCCTTCCCTGCAATTGCTTCTGCACAAGAAAAGATTGAAATTTATGGTGATCAATATTTAATTGGAAGCTATTTCTCCTCCAAAACTTCCTAAGTTTTTCCAATGCATGTATGAGTGCCAAAAACCCCTTCCCATATATGGAAGACTCCTTCCTATGTGGAAGTACCTCCCCACTCTCAAAGGCTATGGAGTATCCCTTTTGCACCAGAGTTGTGCCATCATCCACTCCTGAAACATCACCCCTCAGTGCAAAAGGCTTGGTGAGAGTTGGTGATACCGATACCAAACAAATACCCATCTCCTCCTTGAGCCTATCAAAGGCTCTCTGGATTGTGCTAGACTTACCCAAAGCTCCTTTCTTAGCCAAATCTATGAATGGTGCTACTTGTTATGAGAACTCTTTAACCAACTCCTGGTCCGGGGGCCTCCCTGGTGGAATGCCTCCAAATAATATAACATCATGGTTCAGAGTCAACTGCATATTTGAGTGGACTGATGTGTCCTTGATCCCATTACGCAAATCAGTCTCCATATTATGTGCATAGGCTTCCTGAGGTGGACAAGTGTGAAGGCCCCTGATCATATTATGCTTACCACTCGTCTTATCTACTCATTCCATCTGCAAATTCTCTCAATATGTGGTGACCTTACCCAAAGTAATCAACCACTACACGCCCAATATCACATTGGTGTCCGGAATATCGACCAAAAGGAAGTGATCAGTCAAAGTGTATGTCCCCAAGGTTACAGAAAATGCCGGGACATACTTCATACACTGCATGGTTCTAGCTCCTAGAACTAGAATTGAGAATCCCTCAAAATCATCTGTGCGTATTGCTCTCCTCTGCACTAACTGAGCATCAATAAAATTGCGGGTAGCCCCACTGTCAATCAACACTGACACCCGCTGCTCCTAAATTGTACCTCGAACTCTCAAAGTCAGGTACTTGGCTACTCCCCGCAAGGATGCAAGGGCCCCTCCAATTGGAGAAAATGCCCCATTCCCACCTCCTGGTGGTGGCAGATCCTCCCTTGCTATTACATCACTGTTGTCTCCTTCTAGCTCCTCTTATTCATCCTCCTCACTATTAGAGAATACCTCAATATAGTGTGCCTTCCCCACAACACATCGATGACTTGGTTCCCATGGTTCTTGGCATGTGAAGCAAAGCTTCCTCTTCCTCAAGTCTCTTCAGACATCATCACTAAGAGGCCCTTTGTTCTGGTTCTCCTTTGGGGGAAGAACCTTCACATATTTCCCCTTTGATTGAAAGGTGGGCCTTTTCTTGAAAGGGAGCTCTTGCCCTTAGCAAAGCATTTTGTAAATATCTAGCCCTCTTAATAGCATCTTGGAGTGTAGTTGGTTTAGTGGATTTTACCAACCCATGCAGAGGATTTGCTATCCCATCAATGAACATATAAACCCTCCTATTTGCAGATAAATCTGGCACCATGACATAAAGTTTTAGAAATTCAGAGATATAGGTCTCTGGATTACCTGACTGCTTGAGCTTGGCTAGCTCAATAAAATGTGCCTCTGGGTCTCTTTAATCAAATATTTCTACTAACCTCCGGGTGAACTTTGAATATGCAGTCACATTGGCATGCCCCAATGTAGAAAGACCATGAAACCACCAATCATGTGGCTCAAATTAAAGGTGTAGCACTACTATTTTAATGGCTTCAATATCCGGTACTTGGTTCAACTGAAAATAGATACTAGTTTCTCCACCCAAGACTTGGCTGTGCACTTGGATGACCCATCAAAAGCAAACATAAATAATCTACCCATAGTACGATGTAGATCATTGTTCTGCATGTCCCCTCCACTTCTATTGTTATTCCAGGGTCTCCTATTGTCCTTGATCTGAAAAAAATCTTGAAAGTTCAGATTATCTTTGAATATTTGAGATTGAGACTCATACCCTAGAAAAAAGTCTTCAAGAATCTCTTGTTCTTGGGGTCCTCCACCTCCATTTCCCACTGCTAGGAATGTAGGCATAGTGGAGCGTTGGGAAATTTGTTGCATTACTAGTTACTCACCCTAATGATGTGAAGTGCTAGAGCTTTCTCCATGTAGAAACCTTCTTGCGTTTTCTTTATGTTTCTCCATACTCATCTCCTTAATTTCTCTGGCAATATCCTGCATAGTTGGGAGAAGAAGCTTCAGAAACCCATTTTCATCCATTTCTCTTGGTATAGGAGTCTTGACTTTGTCTTATTCATTTCTTGTATAATCAAACCTCCTTCTTCTATTGATGTACTGCTTCTCCCTTTCTATGAGAGTATCTTCTTCTTCTGATGACATAGATGTGATGTCTCACAGGCTAAGGCAAGATTATGCTCTGATTCCACTGTAATATTCCAAATTAGGAAAAACAAGAATATAACACATAAAACTAGAAAATGCAGTAAAATATCAATACATCAATAGGAGCAGATCATAGAGCCATTTTATTTCACATTATAGCAGAGAAATGAGTACAAGATCTTAAGGAAAAAGACACTCAAGCTAGGAAAAACAAGCCTCACATGACCTAATACATGAAATATGAAATGCTGCTACAAAATAAAATGCCAGAGGGCATATGAATGCACAGTCCTATGGAGAATACCTGCAGGGTAAAATTGAAAACACAAATAACTGGTGATACAATGCTTAGAAAATGTTGGGATCAAAGATCTAGGCTTCCTAGCACCTTTCCAAGACAACCCAGAAGGGGTTTATGGAAATACACAAAATTAAAGTTGCAGCCCTAGGGATGAATAATGCACTACAACTGGGTGACTGATAGGAAGTGTCTGATCTGATGTAAAAAAGCCTAAAATACCTCCAATAGATCCTTCGGATGAAGGGCTGCTCCCCTCACTGGAAAACAAACTCACAAACTTGGGCACTAAGCCCTCCATTGCAACTTCCCTGCAAAATAGCGCAGTTTTTGAAGGATACTGTGCTACTGAAGCTGGATGAATCTTGGCCTAATGCTGGATGGTGAAAATGAAGCTCAAGGAACCTCCCAATAGGTCTCCCTGATGAAGAGATTCTCCCCTCACCGAAAAATAGGCTCACAAACTTGGGTACTTGACCCTCCACTGCAACTGCCCTGCAAAACAATGCAATTACTGAAGGAGACTGCGCCGCTGATGATGGATAAACCTTGGAGTGATGCTGGATAGTGGAATGAAGCTCAAAATAACCTCTCCTGACTGGGCACTCGAAGTCCCCCGAGTATTAGGGTGGGATTTCCGCTCAGAAACACCATTGTGCTAAACAACACAACAAACTATGCTAAATAGTTGAAGCGTGCAGAAAGTCATAAAAGACCAAACATAAACAATAATTAAAATGCCTTCTATGGCTGCCATCCCCTTCATTATATACTTTGTGAGCCTTCTCATCCTTGGTCCCACTCATTAAGTATGCTACTCTCATAGAGACTCCCTCCCACTATGAATGTGCTGTCCTCCAATAACTCTCCACTACCTCCATAACAACACTGTTGATTTGGTCAAACTTGACCCCATCCACATGTTTTAGCCTCTATTCACACCTAAGAGTGCTTTATTCAACTAATAATATGATCCACATCCACATTAGAAGTGGTTTTATTCCTACTAAAGAGATTTATGGGTCTCTCTACTCTATTATTCATCTATCTAAATGACAAAAGAAAAAATTAATATTCCAACTAGCCAAAAGCTAATTAGGAATATTATAGCTGGATGGACTCTAAGTTGAGTGGGGTGGTCTTAGGATTATTGACAAGGCCTAGGAATCCCGGGATGGGATACACAATAAAACCTGGATGTGAGCACCTTGATTGAGCCTAGGAATACCTTGAATGGTGAGTGGTGGGATACACGGTAAAGCTCAGTGGTAAGTACCCTTGACTGTACATAGGAATCATGGGTTGGGATACACGGTAAATCCCATAGGTTGGAGACCTTTTAGGACTAGGAAACCCTTGATCGGTAATGGCAGGATACATAGTAAAGCCGAGAGGTTGAGACAGAAAAAATTATCATGGTTTAGGTAGAGAGATCTGGAGGCATCCATGCTTGTTTATGGCCTAGTGATTCGGTGAGGATTGCGGTAAAGCCTGGTTCTATTGATGATGGTGACGTAGTTTAGCCTTGGGAAGCCCTGGTTGATTCTTTTGGTTTGAGTTCCACATTCATACTTGGAATATGTCACGAGGTTGATTGGATGAAGAGAGATTTGGTTCAACAAATCTATGGTTGGGTGGAATGTGGAAGTCCCAAACCTGGTTGGATTTTGCATTCATTAATAAGAGTCCCTTTCCTTGGTATTTTATGTGCAAATGTACTGGTTCATATGTGGCATTTTTGGTTGTTGTATTCTTATTATTTCTGTTATTTATATGATGGTTATGAGTATGTTTTATGATAATGATGATGTATGGCTCTCATCATGTTTTGATTCATAAATGATTAAAAATTGAATATATGGTCGAATAGATGATAATGCAGCTAATGTGACAAGGCATCGATGCTTCTTAGCGATTCTTAGATAAGTATGAGACCCTTATGCTTAGATATGTTATTATGACTTGCATAATGCATATTCCTGACATGTTTGACAAAATGTCTGTCATGGTTATTAGGGGTCTAGTCAAGTCCTTTCTCAAGTATTTACATTTGTTTCATTTTTTCTATGGTACTTTTCATTTTTGGAAGTTTCATGGAGTTTTGGGAAATGGCCTGAGCCTTGGCCCTCAAAAAGTGGCACAAAATCCGGGGTTGCAGGCACAAAAATACCTAGAAAAGTCCACAGTCGTAGGCATGCCCTTGTTGTGGGAGCGATTGGAGGGTCCCAGTCGCATGCATTCCCATGTCATGGGAGCGACTGAGGCTTTGATTCATTAAAATGTCAGGTTGTCTTGGGGGTTAATCACTTAGAAGGGATGGATGGATCTTGATGGTTCTATAGCATGTGTAGAAGGTCAATTTGGTTGTGTTGTGTCGGTTCCACTTCCTTAACTATACATGGGGATTTGAATCATATCATATTAGCCTCTCGTCACATGTTTACCCCAACAAACGCGTTAACTTGGGTAAATGTGGGAGGAGGGTGTTACAGAAAAAAGTATTCCTAGAAAGCTATGCAAGCCATTAAATTATAGCTCTATGAACATGGAAATTGATGAAGATACTATGGAACTTAATACAAAGCCTATAAATTTAAGAAACACACCATGTTCTTCAACATGAACTCAAAAAATACATAAGAAACAATAATGTTATTGAAACAAGTCAGGTTACAAGATGATCAAAACAACAGAAGTCAATATAAAATAGAAAATTTTCTAATGAACATAAAGAATCATTACAAATGTTAGACTATACATCTGAAATAGTGGCTAAACAACACTATTTTAAGAAAATAAAACATGTTCCTATTTATGACTATGCAATATGTAATCAAACTTGGTTTAAAAGAGACATTGATAGAAAAAAAAATCAGCAACGTGTCCAAAGTTAATTGCATATACCAAAAATGTAGTAAAGCGTTAGACAATGAGAAAGTTATCAAATTTGCAGTTCCAAAAAAAATTAGCCATAATATAAAAATTTCCATGGTGAAAGAACTTTATCAATTAGAGGAAATACTTATATCATTAAGATTTCCATTTTTGAAAATATGAGAATTTGGACAATGTTTTAGAAATACACAATTGGCATTGACTGCTGGACTAATCAATGTACCTATTGACATATATCAAATTCAAATTTCACTTCCACGTGACATAAATGAATCTAATATAGTGGTTGTTGCAATTAAAATACGTTTAGTTTTTAAAGGCATATTTTTTGTTGGGCGAATACGTGTTCATAAAGTCATGAAGGCATTGAGATAGCTGTGTAAAACTCCACTATATAGACTAGAGAATGTTAGAATAAATGAAAATTGGAAGCAAGTCTTTGATCAAAACAAATATTCAAATGCATGTGAGATAAAGACATATACATAAATCAATGGTGATAATGATTACTGTGATCAAGGGTTAATATCAAAAACACTATTACATTGATAAAGCTCATCATAGATATAAATTTTTTAAATAATAATTGTTTTTTAATAAATTATTGTATTGTGCTAGTCAGATCTTCACTTCCCCTCATTCTTTCCTTCCTGCATTTATATACCATGAATTCCTCCCTTTTTGGTAGGTTTTGTCCCGAAGATGAGTCTTGTTCTAGACTCGAAACGTAGATGTAAAAAGGAACACTGTGGACATTCTGAGCTCTCTATCTCAAAATCTACACCACATAAACCTCAAAACTATTACTATTACATGGATTTAGCAAATAATATAATATTCATGATCTTTATAATAATAAAATAAGAATTGCTCCTAGTGAAGGTTATAAACCTTCAGAAAAAAATGATCAAACGATGTTATGAAAAAATTTACATATCATGATATTGCTCACTGGGAAGTTTTGCATCAAGATCATGATTTTTTGTATCATATAATGAATTTGTTTTACAAAACAATGTGAATTATCCTCAGGTAAGCATTAGATTGTATTTGGATTCATATAGGAAACAAAATGTTAAAAAAAAAAAAAATGATAACTATAGACGTTAAAACAAAGTCAGATTTTAAACACAATCTTGCATCAAACATTGCCTATATGGAACTTAGACGAATACAGACATTGTCGAATAATTTTTCGCATTTTTGCAAAAAATTATATGCAATTATGCGACAACTAGGTCCACTGACTTTCTTTGTTTCGTTTAGCAGTGTTGAACATGTCTGAGAGATTTTGGTAAAGACATTGCAACAAATACATCGACAAAAATGAAGAAGAAGGGTAGATAGAAATAATCTAGATCAAGATGATATTAATACCTTACTAAGAAATGGCCCTATCTATTGTGTATGATATTACAGAAGTAGAACGATTTCTCTATGCTAGTTAATTTTACATGAGTCCAAGTACTTTGGTGACGTCCTTGAATATTTCTTTGTTTCTTTGTAACAAAATTCCAAAATCGGGGAAGCCAACATGAACATGGATTAATATGGATAAAAAATACTCCCGTATATGGAACAAGCATGGATATTGAAATTGAAAACCTCATTGATAAGTACTTGTGTTTTGATTCAACTAAAATACCTGCAAATCTGAAAAAATATTCAACGTCATCGTCACACAAGCACTTATAGGAAAGGAAAACAAATGAATTGTAGGTTCAATATTCCAATTCCACCACCGAAGGAATCAAATACTTGACCCTATGGAATTCAACATTGCAAAAACAAAGGCAAATGCAAGAATTATATTTGATGCACTAGAGAATACCAAACATGATTATACATATGAATTTGATAGTTTTCTATAAAAAAATATGTATAAGCGAATATGACAATATTTATGAAATTCAATGTACTCTCAAATGAAGAAAATTTTTGTTGAAAAGAGAACAAATAGATGTATGGACTAATATCTTTTCTCGACATATTTTGTTACTATGGAGTGTAAATACTGATGCACACTTTGTTTTTCACTCATATGCTACAACTACTTATTGTAGTTCATATATGACGAAGCTAGATAAAACAATGGCATCAATGTTTAAACGTGTGCAAAGTGAATGTCAAAAAAATGATGGTGATACAATAGAAATAATTGCAAGAGTTGGAAAATATTTATTGAATATACACCAAAAGTATGCACAAGAAGTTGTATATATAATGTTGTACATGCCACCAAATACTAGTTCAAGAAAACTTGTATTTATTAATACTTCAACAATATATGATCAAACGTTTTTACTGAAGAAACCAAAATATCTCGAGCATGAACGAGATGATTTAGAAATCATAGCATGTTTATCAATTATTGATCGCTATGTGCAACAACCATAAAACATTGAACATGTATGCTTAGCGTAATTTGCATCATGCCATATGCTACAAGGATAAAAAAGAGGAGGTGTTGAGAGACCATATATTATAAGATACATAAAATATAATAAACATATTGATCCTGATAACTATTACAAAGAATGATTAATGGTGTATGCCCCATATCGTACCGATGATAACAATTTTAAGGAACAATATTCAAATTGGGAGAATGCATATTTATTATTTGAAAAAATCAATGAATAAAAATTCGTGAATGAAACAATGATGACATGGATTGATATTGATAGCATAGCAATCGATATTTTGGATCAATTTCAAAAATCCAAATACTTCACCAAGTTGGACTTAAAGTTAGGATATCACCAAATTCATGTCAAAGAAGAAGATACCTAGAATACCACCTTCAAAACTAGGAAAGGTTTATATGAGTGGTTAGTCATGTCATCTAATGCAGGAGCATTAGGCTCAGAAAATCCTTTGTTTTTTAATAGACATAGGGGTCTTGTGTTTTCAAAAGAATATTGGTTTCTTATGTAATTATTAATGTTTTTGAGTGATTTTTGATGAGAGATATTAAATATTGAGAGAAATTTGTAAATGTTCCTGAATGATTGGAGAATATGAGGGAAGTAGGATAGTTGAGATTCTATAGGAAATGGGAGATTTGATTGTAATTCCTAAAGTGGAATTGGTTCCATGATTTTATGAGTTTGAAAGGATTTTTAGGGATAAAGGATAGATTTTAGGACTTTGAGGATTTGGAGGATTTTGTTGAGATAATGGAGGACCTGAACCTAAATTGGTTCACAATATTTTGTATAAACTGTAAAGCCTCAAGGCAAAAGGAGATAGAAATGGTAGAGGCAAAGATTCAGGTTTTAGGCAACAGGGGTTGTTGTTGTAAGTCTATGGGAAAATTTTGATAGAAAAGCCATTGATCAGAATATCATGCCAGAGAGGAAATATTTTGTAATTGTTTGGTTATTTATATACAGAGAAAATTCAATTCTATTTTGAGTGATTATGTGCGCATTGATTGGTTGACAGATTGTGTGTGAGAAATGCTTAAAATTTATGAACATGTGTGTGATAAAACCCTGCAGTAAGGGTTTGAAATGGTGGTTCTGCATACCATTGGAAAGTTTGATGGAAACCCCGAGATAGGGTTATAATTATGACTGAGTTGAGGTGCATAAAGGGGTTACATATACTTTTGAGAAGACTGGATGCGTTTTCAGTCATCGATCACTGAAAGGATCGATGACACATAAGCGAAAATGTTTTTGTTTCAATTTCGACATTTGGGTACATTGGACCATATGCATCAAAATAATGTTCGATCGAATAGTAAATGCAGATCAAGACTGGAACAAAGGTTTGATTTAAATTGATATTTAAAAGAAAACTCTGGTTATTTACATCACAATAACATGTTGTTTTGAAACCCAATATTTCGGCATGGAACTGGAGGATAGGCGCATTAAACTATACAGAAAGTTCAGGAGGGAGTCATGCGAAAGAGTGCAGGTTTGAATATGAAAGAAGAATCGTAAAAAAAATGAATTGCATTTGTGTGGAACGGAACCAGAATTCAGGAAAGAGCAAACGAGAGGAGCTTTGGTCGACAGAGTAAAGTGGAATAGTGAAGTGGTTTCTGGAAAACCCAAAATGGGTTTCGCGCGGCCTTCAGATGGTGAGTGGTAATCATCTTTTTGAACGCGATAAAGGTCAGCGTGTGACACGTAGCAATCACCGGTGTTCAAATACAACCTATTTCGCGTGCCTTTGGGTTGTTAAAGTTTGAATTTTATTGGAATGCAATATCCATTGGATATACGCATAAATCGGTTTTGGAGCGCGATGAAAGATAAACTGTCGAATTTGTTTGGAAGTTAACGAAAAGTAAGTGGGTTGTCAATGCTATGGGACCCAAAATATATGCGTTGGTTTATGTTTAACCAAAGTCAATTTCGTAAAATACGAATCATTAAAAGGTGAGTTATTAAAGTTGTGGGGCCAGAACATAATGTATATTGGTGCTTGGCCTTTTTAACCAAAGTTAAACCTTTGGGTATGAAATAAAATGTTAAGTATGGGCTCGAAGATTTGTTTTGGTACTTAACCAAAGTTGAAGTCGAATATATATTAATGTTCTTGCCATGCGGATTGGTGATCATATATGGTGGATGAGTAAAGCGTTGGGCACATACATTAATGTATGTGTTGGTCCAAAGATTTATTTTGGGTTTTATTACAAATTCGAATATTTATTCGATATTCATGAAGTGGGTTTTGGTTATGTTTTTAACCATATGTTAAGAAAAGAAGCAAAGCTTCCACATTAGAGTTTGCCCAATATGGGAATTATCTTGGTTTAAAAATGAACCATGTATGTTTAAGGTGAGAATGTGGGTTTTGCAGCCTTCGGCTGCATCATCATCTTGCGTATTTAATGAACCAACTACATTCATGAGGTTGATGAATGATATATTGCACCCTTTTATAGATTCATTTGTATTTTTTATTTATATGATATACTGATATGAAATTCTACCTAGCAAGAGCACATCTCACATATTATGCAGGTGCTAGAGACAATGAAGAAGCTCCAACTAGTGAAAAATCTCAGGAAATGTGAGTTTGAACAAAAATATTTTGTGTGTCTAAGATATGTGATAAGGGGAGGAGAGTTGAAGATATATATTTCTAAGATATATTCCATCATAAATAAATCATTGCGTATTAATATTTTTGAGGTCAGAAGCTTTTTTGGGGCAACACAGTACCTGAGGAAATTCATAGCCTCATTTTTAGTAGTACCAACACTAGTGCACACCATAAAAGTGATTTGCGAGAGTTTACAACGAATAAATGGTTAGTAGAGAAATAATAAGATTAGACAAGCATAATTTTTGGAATTACAAAATTTGCAACAATCCTTTAGAAATGGAGAAGGATGCGAGTGTGTATGCTATTGGAGTGGCCTTGATGCAAGGAGGAAAACATGTATGTGCATATACAGAGGATGAGAACTTGAAGGAGGTGTTTTAGCAGTTGTAGAACCAGATTCTTGTGCATGATGGTGACAACACATTTGAATACAATTTACATAATGGGTTACTCAACATGCTAGATAAGTTATGTGTTCCTAAAGATGAGTGCCTACAATTGATTAAATAGGCTCACACCTCTAACATTGCAAGGAATTTTGTTATAGGGAAAATCATGGCCAACTTGTAGAGGTATGTGTAATAAACCAAGATGCAAGAAGAGATAGCTATTTTCATAAGAGGATGCATGTTTTGCTATACTAGCAAGCCTAGCAATAAGAAAAATGGTCTATAACATCCCTTTCCTATACCGCCACAACCTAATCATATCCATGGACTTTGTGGGAGGTTTACCAACAACCAAGAATGGGCATTAATACCTATTTGCACGATAGGTGATAGGTTCAACAATATGCATTTTAATTCCCTATAAAAATACCATCAGTTGGAAAGAAGTATCAAACTTGTTCTTTGGACAGGTTTGGTTGCACTTTAAGATATCAAGGAATATTTTTTCAGATAGGGACAAAACATTTCAAAATGAATTTTGGATGACATTGTGAGAGAATTTGGGTAGGAATTTGAAAAGGTATATAGTATTCCATCCACAAAAATGGGGAGAAAAGAAGCAATCAACATGAATTCAGTGTAGATTTTGAGGGAATACAATCAAAAACATCTAAAGACTTGGGACTATTGTATGTAAAACACTATTATAATAGAGTAGTTTATACTTCTATCAATAAGTACCCATTTGAAAAAAAACAGATATTTTACACCATCACCTTTAGATATTTCATATTGGTAGCAAGGAGGGGAGAGGGAGGATCTCACAGGGGATTCCTTAAGGGAAAAAAGTTATCGAGAAAAACAAGTAGATCCATATATAGGTACGGGAGACATTGAAAAATTCATAGGAAAAATACATGGTTAGGAATGATCAACACAAAACATAGAAGTCATTCAATGTGGGAGATAGAATATGGTTACAATTGAACAAGGAAATGAAATAACATATTGGTAAGAAAATCAAGGTTCTGTGATATGGTCATTTTGAGATACTAGAGAAGGTGGGAGATAACACCTATAGACTCAACCTATCCCCATACATGTGAAATTACATAGTGGTGAATGTATAAAATATGAAACTCTATGAGCCTTCCATGTTGGATCAAGAAGAGGAATAAGTCCTACTTTCTATAGAGGATTTAACACCACATACTTAACCAGAATTGAAAGAGGATACAATTTTGCAGAAGGGGTCCAAAACTACAAGATGGATGTAGCATGACCTTTGGAAGATTGGGTTGAAAAAATAAACTTCCAGGAAAGGCTAAATTCTACACCTGAGAGAAGGTAGAGGAAAAAAATTCTCACCTCATTTAGTAAAATATTTTGAGGACCAAAATCCTCCAAGAAATGAGAAGCTATGGTCCATATTGGATCGTTATATTATTTTTCATCCATATTTATACTTTATGTTGACACCTAATCATCTGGGATTGGGAAATTATTGTAAATATTGTAAATATAAAAATAATAAAATGAAGATACATTGGAATTTCTAAGGGTCTCTCTCTCCAATATATATATTAATGACTATTCTTAATAGAAATCACACAGATTCATGGAGTTACCAATACCTGACCTCACATGGTATTGGATCATAGGCCTTAATTTAGCATTTTCCTTATCAGTAACTCCTCCGATCTCCGCTCTCCCTTGACATAAACTTTGCATTGTGTTTTTCATTCCCTGAAGTTCTGCTCCTAGTAATGCAAACCCTACTTTTTCTTGCGGACGTTGAAGGTTGAAAATTCATTTCAGCATTGAAACATTGGCAGCCAAAGCACCTGTCAACTCTCGACTATTGAGTGAAGAAATGAATTTGAACCGTGAGATGTGAGCCTTAATGGTGGTGCGAAGAGTTTGACTGTTTGAGTTACATATTGTAGAAAGGGATAACACTTGTTTGTATATAACACTTGTTTGAATGCATATTTTTTAATGAAATCGTATATATTATTTTGAATGGGATATAGTATTAATGTACGTGATTCGTATTTGCAGTGAACTATATTAACATACATTGTTTCATGCACTAATATTTGATGTATATGGTTGCACGTGCATTGAATATATTTTATATGTGTGTTGATTCTATGCATTGAATTACAGTCAGATGCATTGAATTATATGTGTGTTGTATTGAATGTTGAAGCATCTATGTGCATTGAGATTTGAAGTCCATGTGTTGTTCATGGTATGTGTGTTGAGTCAAGCCATTTAAATGTGTCTTGAACTATGTGTTGTATGTTGTGATGAGCTTCAAGCATTGATTTTGGGTTATTTTGATTGATTTTTTTTAAGAAAAGGTTGTAAGGTAGCCATTTGTTAGTATGGAATATTTTGGAATGTGTACCAAAAATACCTCATTTAAGTCAGGATTGACTAGTGACCCTAACAACAAGTGTGGCTCCTCATACTTCATATTTGCAACAAATATGTGAGAAAACCTGCAAAAACAATGGATGTATGCAAATCTAAAAGCATAAAAAACAAATATAAATATGATGTAAAACCAAATCTTAGAAATTATTTTGAAATAAAATAATTATATTAATACACATGGCCAAGGAGATTTGCAAAAGGTTGTAAGTCCCGCTCAATGGGATGGGTCCTTTGATGTCCTGGTTGCTTTATAATTTAGATCTTCCTCTCTCTCTAATCTGTTAAACCTAAACAATGTAGAACTAAAAAATGGGAGCTCAAATGGTATGTGACGATAATGGTGACGATGATAATGATCATGGTGAGAAATGGATTAAAAACCCTCTTATTTATAGCAAAGTATTGGGTTGATCTATGGAGAATAATAAAATATTATTGAACAAAATCTAGATCTAACCGTTTGGTATACTTTATTATATTTTTGGAGAGGGAAAAAATATTTAAAATGGTTAAATACCTTTATTTAGAAATAATTAACAAACAAATGATTTGTTAATTATTTCGCGAATGTTAAGAAAAGTTGGAAAATGAAATAATTATTAAATAATGATTTAATAATTATTTCAAATATAGAAATAAGGAATAATAAAGAAATAATGATTTATTTAATTATTCTTAGGTGATTTAGTCAAACACGACAAGGAATATTTATTAAGTAATGATTTAATAAATATTCCTAGAGAAAATTAAATAAATAATGGTTCATTTAATTATTCTCATGGGTTTTAATCGAAAATAACTTAATAAAAGTGGTTTATTAAATTATTTTTTATACTGAAAGTTATTTTACTATGGTAAAATTAAATTCACATGGTGTATTTCGATCCACCTAGTTAGAAATTGCGAGGTGATCATTTTTTGGTGATAACACCTATTTGCAAGAGATATATATTCAATTTTTGACTAATCATGATCCATTTTAGAATTTCATTTAATAATGCATTCACTGATCTCCATAGTTGGAGTAGTTGTCACTTGAAAACATAACTACCATGAATGGTTCAGAACGATAAAGCATACCCTCATTTTCAATGAATTGTGGAAATGAGTATGTGAAGGAGAAGTTGGGAATCCACCTAAAAATCCCAAATTAGACAAAGAGCTCTTCATATGGGAGAACAAGAAAAACAAGGCTTATGCCTTGATTGTTGCATCAATAAATGAAGAGTTGAGTTGTCGCATTGCATTGTTTACCAATGCATTTAGTGATTTAAAGAAGTTAAAACACTTATATGACCCACACTCAGAGCTTGAAGTAGTTTAGTTAATGACCAAACTCTTCAATATAGAATTGAAAGATAATTATTCCCTTGCCTAGTCTCTGAAATCATATCTAGTATGCATGAATTAGAAGAAACATGTGTTAAAATAGACGTTCCTCTCACACATTTCGTCGAGGATCCCGCATATTCTCATTATCTTGAATCACTGAAAGCCAGTGGAAAACTTAAAATTTTAATTCTCTTTTGGAGAAGTTGGCAGAAAGAGAGAATTTTTTTGTGAAGAGGAAAATGGCTACTCCATTTTTTGATGAAGTTATGTTTCTTGCATAGAAAGAGAAGAACGAGGCACAATATTCTTCTAGAGGAAGAGGTGGCGACGTGGAAAGAAGAATAACAAAAGCAGGGGGGAATTACAAGGGAGGAAGACTTGATCTTCATTATATACGCTGCAACATAAATGGAAATGATGCTTCCACATACAATCTCTCTTGGGACAAAATCATACAAGAAAGAAATGAAGAGAAAGGTAAATCAACAGATCTATGGAAAGGTAAAGTGTTAGTGTAAAGTTTTTCTGCGAGTGAAAATCCCTTACTAATTAAGTTATAGGTGATTTATAACCCTAACAAGAAAATATGGTTGTATCTTTTAGGGTCCTATAAATACAGGATTCATAATTTTGAATTGGCTTTTGATAGTCTTGTAAAATATGTACATACCTTGCTTTCTGCAAGTTGTTTTCCCCTATTTTGAAAAATAAAAAAATAAAAAATAAAAAACAGGGTAAAAAGTCCTAAAAGAAAGATCAAAGAACTTAAAAAATATAGACCCCAAAAGAAAAAGATGAAAATAACACATGAAAGTGTGCAAGTCCAAATGCCACTACTTTTTACTTTTTACAAATGATTATGGCAGAGTGCCAATAAATGCCATAATCCATGATGAGTTAAACTATTTAAACTTGACTTGTCATGTTTTCAATTTCCATGTTTTAAATAATGAATAAAGTTTTGTCAGACAGTTTAATCCTGACAAATCAGTAGATAGGTAGAGAATAATGAGGAGATCATCAGTTTAGTTTGAGCCCTCGGATGAAATAAGGTAGAATTAGATAGTTTTATGCTTTCAAAAGAATAAAATGTTATAAGGTAGCAAGCTTAAATGCACCTGCTAAAAAGAAGAAAAAATGTTAGAGTAATGTTGGGTAGGTAGGAAAAAGTGGGAAAAATCATGTAATATTCATCACCAGGAAAAAATCACCAATTTCCCTCCCCTTGTAGGTATTTAGTATTGTATACTTCCAGTCAAAGAGGCTCAAAGCATTTCTCTGACTTCTGTTGGGACCAGAGTCAAGGCTTGATGACTGGATAGCGGAAAATGTTGAATTATTATGATAAAATCCCCTTTACCATTATTTATCCCTCATTCATACATTTAAGTTATTTTCATAAGTAAAGATTCCTTCTTACTTAATGAAACTTAAAATCCCATTTAATTAATTTCCTTCATTCATAAAAATACAAAAACCCTAAAAAAACACTCTATCCTAAGTAAATTGGTGAAATGATGAAATAATAAGCTATGCTTTTATTTATTCAATCTACTTGGCCATTTAGTGTATATTTGTGTATTCCATCTCCCCTTGTCATATTAACTTCTAACTTACTTTATTAATTCCCTAAAAATAAAACCTTATCCTATCTATATAATTCCCTTTATCTAAAATACTCCCTAAAACCCACTATTATAAAGTTTTTAGACCAAAGTTAATATGCACATGCTAAATTAAAAACCCAAATAAACACCCTTTGGTCTAAAACTAACATTAATTAAATATCCCGCCCCTATAGTTATTAAACCCTTCAAACAAGTATAAAAACTATATAATAAAATAAATAGTGCAAAAATGTGTCTTTACCCACATATCCTATGTATTTTGTAATAAAATGCATATACCCCGCTCATAGCATTTTTAGCCTAAGTCAGGAAAGATGTTTTATCACTTTATAAAGGTTGAAAAAGCTTTGAAAACTCTCGCACATATCCGCCTCTAAGCAAGCAAAGTCACCTTTTTTAACCTAAGGTAAGGTTAAACATCGCAAAACTTAAAACCTCACCCTTTCCATATTTATCCATGTTATATAAAACCTCACGTTTTATATAATTAACCCATGATATATAAACCATCACAACCTGCCTCTATATTAAAGCTTTTCATAAGAGCTAAACCATAGTTAAACCAACTTAATCCCACCTCATGTACCTTCGATTATATATAAAACTCTTTTATATATAAACATACGATTATTTAACCCTTTTAACCATATGTATGAAACCCGATTTTACATATAAAACCTTTGACAAACCCCACTTAACAATGCCCCAGTCCCACCTTTGATTGCCCGCAGCTTTCAATCAAATCCTCACCCTTCGCTCTCATACTCCAGATCCAACAGCTCTTAATCAATTTCGTGTAGAAAAATAAAGCACCCTTTCCAACACCAATCGAGCGAGAAATGGGTGGTTTTACCCATTCCAGCCCCCGCAACGTGTCAATATTCTGTTGGATCGCGTTCGTTTGGGTAAAAACATCTTACCACCTGAACCCAATGCGAAAACTGCTACCGGTTTCACATTTTAAAATCCAAACTGCCCCTGCCATTTGATAAGACATGCATTTAATGCATAGATGATGATTAGAAATCAAAGTTTAAAACCTTTGTTATATCACTTTGATGTTTATTTTGTGTTTCAAACTGTAAAAAACTTCCGCTCGACTGAGAAAAAACCCTTTTGATCAAAATTATTGACTTATATTGGGAAAAAGTCAAAATTGACCACAAATTCTCCATTTGAAGACCATTAAAGCCATTCGACTACACCAGCAATCCGGACTAGACTTCAAATTCAATCGCGATTTCCTAAGAACCCTTCAAGCAATCAAATACCTGCATTCAAAGGTATTTCTCGACAATCAAGACCTGCAATTTCAAAGTTTAGACCAAGAATCATTGAACCAGGTTTCCAATTAAGGATTTTACCAAAGAAATTGTCCAAAAACACCGAAAAAGAGGCCAAACCCTAGCCAATTTTTTCCAGAAAGTTATGAGTCCGAAAGAAGCACTTTTTAAAGCCAATTTCCTCAATTTGTGACCTCTGAAGATCAATTTCACATAGAGAAAATGGTTTAAAGCCTTTATATATCTTAAAAACCTCTTTTTACAGTCAAATATATTCAGGAAACCCTAGTTTTCTGTCTTATCCTAGTTTATATTGTCTAACAAAGAAAATTCACTCTTGCAAACAGTTTAAGCTTGTAGTAGTTAGTCCAAAATGACTAAAAATCAAATCATAGCTAAACTTGGAGGTTATAAACCAACCAAGCCTGGATATTTCCTAGATATTTCCTTTCTAAAAAGGTTCCTAAGTGAAATGCTTTTATTCTATTTCTAATCTAATCATATGCAAATTGTATTCTAATTTAAACAGAAATATCTAATTCTAAACTAAACCCGGGATATAATCTTGTTTATGCGATCTAAAATGATTTCGAATAACAATCGATAATAAAGATCATTCAACTGTTATAAGAAAAGAATTCAATAAAGATAAACCACTTCATATAAAAAGTTAGATGAAACAGTTGTGAAAAAACATATCGCATAATAAGCTATTCATACATTAAGCATAAATAAATATTTATCACCATACAAAAGTGCCAAATGATAACTTAAGCATTCAAGCATCAATATATAAATAACTGAATATAAATATCACTTTAACACAGAAGCAGAAATAGTTAAGAGATAAAAGTACCATTTATAACTGGTTCTACTCATGAGCTAGAAGCAATAATGACTTATTTCTTCTTAATCCAATATCTACTAAGAGTACAGAAGTGCAACATCAGTAGCAGATATTAAACGCAGATATCAATAAATCTCGTTCCATTCATTCATCAAAACCTCCTCTGAGGGTGCAAAAGTTCATGTTCCGAGGACAAGTTTTTGACAAATTTCAGGACCCTTCTCTAAATGCATGAGAAGGGTTTAAATACTACTAACTAAATCTAATTATAGTTTATTACAAAAATTTAGGATTCGGTTTAAATGACCGTCCTTTTTCTAGGAAAAAATAAAGTAAAACTAATACTAAATCTAAAACTAAAATTAACAACTAACTATTTATGAATCTGATCTTTGAATTTGCAAGCATCTAGCATTGATTTGAGAAAAGGAGGCTGGTCGACTTCAGATTTTAATTGTCCCGAAAAAATGGAATCGGCAAGTGTTGGCGCGATCTTCTTAGCAGAATTAATGATGCAATTAAGAGCATTGCATTGACTGTGTGGTTTTACCAGACATGTCCAGTAAGAATCCCAATTTAAATTTGTCAATCCTTGAATTGATTTTTCCTTTTCTTCAGATTTCTGTTTCCACTCTGTTTGCAATTGCTTTGCTTGTGGTAGGTATCCTGGAATAGTTTCTGAAATCAAATTAACTTTGTGCAAATTTTCATTTACACAATCAGTAATGTTGCTTGCTGCTGTAGCTGCTTCCTCTGCTGCTTTTTCTGCCTCTCTGATCTGTGCATCCCAATTATTGAAGAGCATTTCTTTATGACCGTAATTGATGATTGGTGCTCCTGGCCTTTTTCCTTCATCTGACTTTTGCCAATTTAAATAGTTAGTAACTATTTCATTAGTTAAATCATAATCATGTCGTAATTCTACGACATGATTAGTGATTTTATCACTTTCTTGACAAAAAGAGTTCCATTGTGAAATTTTCTGGCATAATATATCTTGTTGTTGCAGTAGTTGATTATTCAAGGAAATAGATTCTGAGATAAACTCTGTAAGCTTGGGGTCATATTTATGCATTTCTTGCATAATCTGTATTTGTTTCTCTTTTTCGGCCAAGCTTTTCTTATATCCGATCTGTATTTGTTGAAACTCTTGTTGTAACTTTCAAGTTGTATCTGTGCTTCACTGTTAGCATGGGCTTGTTGCAATTGTTGTTGCAGAACTTGTATTTGATCTTCTTTTTCATTCAATAATAGCTGTACCTCAGATGCTTTGTCAATATTTGCGGAGGCATAAGCTCCTGTAATCTGAGATAATTTAATAATATTTTCAGTTGGATCCGTAGTAGGATATTTCCATAAAACATCCAATTGTTCTGCATCAGTAGAGAGCACACTTTCTAATTTCCTTTTCTTCCTTTGCTTTCTTACTACTGCTTTATGTTGTGGACTATAGAATATATCCACAGGAGGAATTTCCTCTATTTTAAGTACAAGCTCAGAGGAGGGAGTAATGGGCATATGTTCTGTTTCTGTGACATTGCTACTTATTCCTGTGATTAAACCTTTTGTTGTCTATACAGGAGTTTGTATGTTCCGTCCTTCAATACTAATCATTTCATTAAATGTCTCCCATTCCTTGTCTAACTGAGTGCTAACTGATGGTTGTTGTACATTGAGAGGGGGAATATTTAACTGTGGAGTGGTTGAAGTCTGTTGTTGTGAGAGCTCTTTTGATTGAGCTGTATCCTTCACTGAGCCTTCACTTTAATCCTGATCATTATCTGACTTTTTTGAACGTTCAGAAGTTTCTTTGCCAGACTTTGACTTAGACCTTTCTGTATCTGAGCTGCCACTGAGACTGACACTAGGAGTTGGTTCCCTTGCGGGTTCCAAACGCAAATTATCCAAGGAGATAGTAGTCAACCTTCTTTCTCTGTACATTTTAAACTCTTGGAATTCTTCTGGGGAAAACTGTGTTTGAGCTTAATGCAAAATCTCTTTAAATGTGCATTTTTCTTGAAACATATCATCAAAATGATCCTCTTCTCCAGAAAATACTCTTACCTTGACTGCAGTGGTGAAATCCTTAACAACATCATATGGATCAAATAGCCTTCTTGGAAATTTAAACAATTGTAAACATGTAATATTGTTTACTTCCTTAAACGCATGACCAACATCAAATAATGAAAATGCTCCGCAGGACACAGGAAATTGTGGCCAGATGGCCTTCTTTTTATCCTTTAATTCTTTTGTCAAACCTCCCTCTCCACAGGTTTGATATGCAATTTCCTGAGCTATGAGTTTATCCGAAACATATAAGGGTAAAACATGAGGAGAAGCAAAGCTTCCAAAAACCTTAACATAGGTAAACAATTCTTCTCCAAACCATCTTGCGACAGGGAGAATGTCTACTTCTGCTTCAGGGGAAAGCCTTGGAGCATCCTTATTATACAACACTCTATATAGTGGCAACATTATGCCATGGCAAATCTTGTAAAAATGAGGAATGAAATTTGATTCCCACAATTCTTTGTCATAAACGTGAATGGGTAGGGGATTTTGAATTGTCCATTGCCAACCCATTAAAGGGAACTTAGAAACAAAACAGATTGAATCCATAACATAGGCAGATAGGTAAAAAGGAGGATAAATCCTCTGAGAGACAGTCCGTTTAGACCGATAATTGAAAATAGCCGTGGCTAAGTTATCAGACAATATCTTAGCCCAATCCACAATGGTAGCGTTAACAACAGCATTCAATAATGGTAACTATTTAGGCAAAAACTTATTAATGTCAGGCTTTCCAAAAATCCTACATAGCATAGCAGCAACAAAACAATATGGAGAAGTAAGAGAACCAGTACTATACATACCGTGTTTATCTTTCTTCAGTGGTTCATCTTTTCTGGACCATTCCTTGGTGCATTTCGCCAAGTTTTCATTTTCCTTGGCAAACTTCTCCATAAATTGTTTGTTGTAAGTTTCCCGAGGTTCCGGCAAATGATACATAAGCCTTAAATCTTCTGGGGTAAATGACCCGATGAGCTCCTGATCTTGAGTTTTAAACTGTGTAGCCGTAATATCAGTGCTATCCAGCACCCATTTCACCATGTCTGTATACGGAAGAATTCTAGGTCTTGCTGCTATCCAGTGCAAGAATGAACAAGCCAACTCTGTAAGAGATGCTTCAGAAGAATTACTTGAATCAACAGTAGCCGCAACCTCCATTACTCTGGGATTTTCTTCTTCAAGCAAATTATACATACCCTCCCAAGTGGTGATACCAACGTCTTTTTTGCAGGCAGTGTCTATGTACAAGGACGCCATCTCTTTACTTTTAGATCTCGGATATTTCTCTTTCTTTCCCATAATACTCTGAATATCGCTTTGTATAGTCCTCTGTTCTTCGCGCCTGCAATTTTATGAATTAAGTGAGAATAATGATATGAGAAAGGTGACGGGATAGTTTTAAATGCTGAAGGCGTATGAAATATATTACTTTAATGTGAAATAACCCTTCAATCAAAACAAAATATTTTTTCATTAATAAATGACAATCAATTCATTAACTTCACATAAAAGCGCATAACGGGTCTCGATTTATGGAAATATTTTCTTCGTACAACGAGATTTAAGAATCTGTGATTTGCTTTGCAATATCGCAAAATCGCAATATTGCAGATCGCAATATCTGTAACATCACAATATCCCAAATCGAAAATTTCGCAAATCGCAATCTCCGTAACATCGCGAAATCGCGATATCGCAATATCGCGAAATCACAATATCACAAAATCTAACATATGAAAAATATATGTTAATATATTTTCTGCGATATGCGATATGCGATAACTGTTGTCGCACATCAATGATTTGAAGCGTAAGATATGAAATGCGATAAATATTTTAATGCATAGTTTTGGATCGCGCTATCGCAATTTAGAAAATTCTGCTTGCAAAAGATATCTTTTACTCACTTGCAATGGATGCAATATTTTTTCAAAAAAAGATTTTATTCTAATCTATCATAAACTTAAGTTTATTTAAAGATTTTCCAAGGAATTTTCTCAAGTTAATGATAGTAAGTTTTATTGAAAAAGAAAACAAGCACTAATTAATGTTTTGGATTTTTAAACTAAGGGTCTTCACTTATTTAGTATTATTACTAATACTAAATAAGAAGGGGGGTTGTTGCTGGCCACAACAATTGACGATTCACTTGGAAAAACCAGTTATCTCTGCTTTTCTTTTGAATTTTCTAAACTTTTCAAAACAGAAAATTTTCCAGAAAATCAAAATTTATTATAAAAATACAAAGTACATTATGTTTTTATCTATAAATGATATTTCATTTCTTCTATGATCAACTTTGACTATTCACTTCCTCAAGCTAGTCCTTGTATCTATATCAGTCATTACTTGGTTTAAAAAGATAAAAACAAAAGGCTTCTTTGTAAATCAGTTTGAAATATGCTCATTTGTCGTAGGTAGAGCCACTGCTGCCAGCAAGCGTCTATAGCCTCGATAGGGTTACCTATTACCCAACAATGATCCTATGTCCTACTTAGAGAAATTTACAATTTTCAAAGAGAAATCCATATTCGCACTTATTGTTTTTATTTTATTTTTACCCTTAAAGAACAATGTCTTGGTTTGGTAGCCAATTTATGGCAGTGCCATTCACTTGATTTATAACTTTGCTGAACAAGATGACTCATGATGAGACCCCTTGCCTTTTGATTGCAATAATCTCGAGTCATTGCCCTATTGTGGTATGCAGTATTGGCAAAGTCAGCAAGCTATAATATCTATGATCATGATAAGCCGGCTCGTGATGAGACCTCTTACTCTTTAAGATAAAGTGTATCATTGGATTATTCCCTGAACATTGTAATTTCCTAAGTGGGGAGGAAGTCATTGTTTCCTTAAGATAGCTCTGGACGACAATAGTAGAGTTTTTTTTGGAAAGAACTTTTCTACAGAGAATCTTCATTTTGTTATAGATACATTTCATTGAATTGATACAAAACATCTTCCTGCTAGAGGTCGATTTTTTATCAAAATTTACAAAGTTGAAACTAGTATCATTTCTAGGCTAAAGATTTTAACTATATCTTTGAATAATAATGATCAATATTCTAAAAAGAATTCTATTTATATAAGTGAAGAAATAAAATCTAAAAAAGAGAATTTGTATCTTTTTCGTGAATTCCAAGTGTAACCATTAACAACTGGTTTTATTAAAATAAAGAAAACTAATATACAAAATAGAAGAATGATCTCCTATGGAAAATATTTTTTGAGGATCTGTCCATTAATAGGTAAAGACTCTCTTTTTCCTGTTAAATCTTGTAACATAAAAGTAGATGGACCTAAGATCTCTACAATTTGGAAAGGACCAAGCCACATTTGCTGAAATTTCGTATGTTTTCCTTTTTCTTCATGAGCCTTGTCTCATTTTAAAACTAGATCTCCTATCTGAAAATCCTTTCTGGTTATCATGTTTGAATCAAAAGAAGCTTTAACTAATGCTTGATGATGAGCATGAGTTACTTTGGCCTTTTCTCATTGTTCTTCTAACTTAATTATTTCCATATGCTTTAATTGTAAAGAAGAAGTTGGTTATTCATCAATATATTGGACTAAGGCTAAAGAAGGGATTGTTAGATGAGTTGGAAGAACCACTTCTCTCCCATAAACTAAATTAAAGGGAGAAGTGCCAATAGAATCTTTCTGCGTTATTCGATCTGCCCATAAAGCATATATTAAAGATTTATGCCAATTTTTATGATTTTTATCAATGGTTCGCTTAATGATTCTGATTAAGTTTTTATTTGTGGATTCAGCTAACCCATTTCCCTG